>JAUTXW010004705.1:30000-525000 GCA_030620095.1 Kuschelorhynchus macadamiae | reverse complement strand
TTAAAGGATTGGGATGAAAAATTAAGACGACAGAAGAGAAAAATATTGCTTCTGGTTGACAACTGTGCAGCTCATCCAAAAAACCTGATTCTTACAAATATCAGATTAGAGTTTTTGCTACCAAATTGCACCTCAGTCGTACAGCCTATGGATCAGGGCATAATCAAGTGTCTTAAATCATATTATCGTAGATCTTTTATGCATCGCCTGATCCAATCATTGGACAATAAGGAGACATTTAACATAACTATCCTAGAGTCAATGAAATTAATTGCTCAAGCTTGGAATGAAGTTACGCCAAGCACTATTAAAAACTGCTTTCAACATGCAGGTCTGATAAAATCGGTAGATGGGTTTGATTCAGACGATGACTTACCTCTGGTTCAGTGGGTCGAGAAGTACAAAAATATTGACGACGATGACTGGGAAGTCCCCCTTAGTGATTGGTTGCACAACAACTATGAAGATCTAACCAACGTCGAAATGTATCTTCCTGAGCTAGATAGCTTTCAAACAATTGATGATAGTTTAGTAACAACGGAGTCATTAACAGATAATGATATTATTACTGAAGTTTTACATCCCCATGATTTTCATAGTTCTGACAGTGAAAGCGACGACGAAGTTCAACAGGACAAGGTACCAAGTTATTCTGAGGCGCTCTGTGCTGTTAAAACAGTTACAGAGTTTTTACAATATTCTGATGACGTGTCCGATGATATTATGCAAGCGGCTTTGAATGTTGAAAAGCACATAAATAATATGAAGTTGAAATTATTATTGAAACAAAAACAAACTAAATTAACAAGTTTTCTTACTCAAAAAGACTAAAATATGTATTATTTGTAGTTTTAAGTTATAAGTTTTTATAATAAATACTGTTTTTGGTTTAAATGTAGTTTAAACATATTTTTATACCCAATAAAAATACACATGTACGTACATACATATTTCTTGTGTTTTTTTTTATAACGTACCTCCGCCTATAGAGTACCGATATTTTTGCCCCTACAGGGTACGTTATAACCGGAGTTTACTGTATATATATATATATATATATATATATATATATATATATATATATATATATATATATATATATATATATATATACCGTGTTGTGTATGGTGAAATCCGTTACAAGGAAAGCTCCGAGTAAAGCGACTTTATAAGTGCAATTAATATTTATTTAATCTATGAATAAGCTCAAGATATCCCAAACGGGCTTTTACCACCGAATTTATGTGGGCTTTAACGTGTCCAGTCCATTTTGAGTCGGAACTTCCATTTTAGTAACAAAGCATAAAAAGCCGATTCAGTTTTCTGGGAAACCGTCCTGCAAGATAAACAGAACCAGATTTGCGTGAATATAATAAACTCCTGTTCGAGTAATTGCGCAGACATGCATAATACTCTACTTTTCCCAGTGGCGTACCTTGATTAATATAGAATTTTACAGGAAAATGGTCTGGTTGAAAAAGTTATCGATCACATAGGTAAACAGAGAAGACCATGCCACTAAAAACGATCAAGGTGTGCTTATATTATATGACAGATTTTTTGAAAATGGGCGCAATTTTTCTAGAAGGAAAGAAAAGAAGCCACTCTCTTCCTATTAAAAATACTATAAATTTTGAAAAAAATTTCTTAAATGGTATTGAAATGGGCATATGAAATGTTTAGAAAATAGGCTTAATTAATCGGTGTTGCTAAATTACAACACTCTATATTGTAAAAAAAAGCTTTGCCTACGTAGATCGGAATCTTTCACGGCTTTGGCCAATTAAGAAATCATATCTCTTGGGATTATGTGGTGTCAAAATGGAATCACTTTCCGACGTTTCGCCTTTGATTGCACAAGACATGACCTGGTGCAACGAGCGGTTTCCACATATGGTGTAGACTATAGCCCGTACATCCATTAAAATTATTAAGATGCTTATAAATTATATAAAAACGGATATTCTAACTAACTAACACAGTGAGCTGTAAACTGTCTGAGGCAACGTTGTCGCAGCTATTATAGCATTATTATAGCTTTTACAACCATCGAAATAGTTGTTGCGGCATGGCTGTCAGAACGTTCTAATATCTAAATAGGAGCGCTTTTTTGTGTCTATAAGGGCTGGGAACCAGCCCAGTAACGTGTACTATAAAGCTATTTGTAGCTGTAAAATGTCATTACAGGCTACAGATATTATGACTATTAAGTAAACAATACAGGAAAAAAAATTAAAAAGTAGATCATTCAGGGTCATAGCGTCCAGTCCTGCCAATACAACACACTTATATAAAGTAAAACTAATACAAGAAATATAATAATATTACATTTTATATTACTTGCTTATTAAATATTTCCATTACTTTTATTAATGATACATAAGAAAATATTTTATGGTTTACATATAACTCCAATCCAAGTGCGAAAAAAATGTTATTGTTAAATGTTGATGTGTAAATTTCGATAAAAGCTGAGCGCCTTAAAAAATATGAAATTTAGACCAATTTATTTTTACAAAAAAAAAATAAGTTTTAGAAATAGTTTTATCAGTGAAAAATATTAATTGCAAATATTCAGTATGTCGTGCGGTGTACGAAAAAAGGCCGATTAAACGTTGAAATTACTTAAATTTTGGTTAAAATAGGTCTTGACAAATATGACGTATGCGGAAGTTGTTAGGATTGTCGGCCATATTTAAAATTCTGCAGTGTTTTCTTAATGGTTAGGACAATAATGTAGAAAGAAAACACTTACGAGGAATAATTAAATCTCATGCCAGCCCGTGGTTTATTTTATTATAAATATACTTTTTATGCATCATGTGATGGTACATCCAGTTATCTTATTATAGGTAACAAACCTTTCAATGCAGAAAGCTTAATGTTGAAGGGCATTGCCCACTGCCTTAATAAATCTGTACTGCGTACAATTTGGATCTAATCCTCCTCCTCATCGTCAAAGCTTTCAATCCCATAACTGTCAGGATTTTCATTAAAAATTGAAAATGCTCTTGATCTTTAAACTTAAACTGTACTTCTCTCCTTATCCTTTCCTGTGAAGATGGAGTTGTATACCTATGTAGCTGAAACTTCTGGGATGTTTTTTAAACTTTTTTAAAGATTCAGAATGCCAGAAAACAGCGAAAATCTAGTTGAAAAGTGCCAATAATAACTCGATTTTGGTTGCGGCTGTGTTAGTTGGGATCCTAGTGTTCAGATACTTGAGATTATACAATTTTTTTCTTTCTATTACATCGTTCATGTTCCTTAAGTGGAAAGGAATAATGTCTCTGGAGATCGCAAACATTGTCCAATTTTCTTGTATGTATTGAAGATTGTACGGTGAATCAACCATCCAATCTTTTCTGTGGTTCCGTGTATAAATAGAACTGCACTTAACTCCTTATTAGGTTCCTGTCGTGGAAAGATATTATACTTTTTAATTGACCGTCTAATATTCTTAGTGCATTGTTTCTGACTGTAAAGAATTTTGGTCACAAATTACGAGGGCTCTATAGACCAAAGAATTAATAACTGATTGCTTCGGTGCTGGATGATTGAATTGGCCTTAAAGTATCTGTTTGTGTGTGCTAGTTTTCTATATACAGAGTGTCCTAAGACAACATCCCTTTCCTTTATACAAGAACATTTAAAAAATGGAATCGTGACTTCTGATTCCAAATCCATTGTAAATTTTATATTAGGTTAGGTGATTTATATGATCAAGAAACACAATAAGACTTTCTGATCATGAGGTCAAAAAACCCAAGTGCCTTTTATATAATAATATACATAAACGCCTTGGCTTTAATGGAGATGACTTTAGGACTTCCTCCTCAAAAGCTTCCATGAAGATATTGGCTACCACTAGTGACAACGGATCTTTAAAGTGAGTTGTCAAAATTGTTATACTTAAATAACTATGGTATTATTGAAACTGAAGCATTAATGGGCACATTCGTAAATAGCGATTCTACTAACTAACTGAGATATATTTTGGACTCTTTTTTCTCCACAAAATATGTAGAATTTCTTATTATGAATATGTTTTTCCCGTGGAATTATTAGAAATATTGACCGATTTTGTAATTGGGTGATGCTCTTGCACTGAAGATAGGTCGAAGTGGTACATTAACCTTGTGTATTTAAGGTAGCCTGTGGAACCGTGGATTCTAGAAGCGTTTATCCGTCTCTTGATTTTATTTGTCAGGTCTGTTTGGATTACCTTGTAGGTGCTGTCATCAAAAGGTAGTTGTAGTTGTAGTAGCTATGTATGCCTCTTGATGTAATGACGAAGCTTTGATATTTAAAGAGGACGGATTGTTCTTATTCAGTAAGAGCTTTTGACGATAGATTGATTACGGTATTTTGTGGCGGTTTCACTTGTTTTTGGTTGTCCAGAAATCCTTCAAACTTATGTTGCTGACTGCACAATGGTAACTGCTGGATGTATCCTAAGCATTAGTAATGTCATCAAGAATTTAAAATATTTTATATTCAAGTATAAAAGCTAATTTTAAGTGAATGTTTAATACCTTACAACCATTCATATTCAAATCACGACGAGAGGCTTTTATCCTGTCTATAACTAATGCGATGCTGGCTCGTTTGTAGCTATTCCTTGTAGTTCTTGATGTTATATGGTGTTTCATCTGTAGGGATTTTGGTACTACGTATCGATCTTGGTATCTAAGGAGAAAGGATAGTATAGCAGCAATATTTCCATTGAAGCCAAAATCGTGGTTCAGACATGTAGACGACACCTTTGTCATATAGCCTCATGGTCTAGAAAATCTTCCCCTGTTTGTTGATTATCTGAACCACCATCACATCAGAAAATGTACAATGGAAATTGAACGCGATGTTCTTTCTAGGTGTTCTTGTACAAAGGAAAGAGGATAGTTCCTTAGGACACTCTGTATAAACAAACCAATACACACAAACAGATATCCAAATGCAAATGCGCATCATCATTCGGCACAGAAGCAATAAATTATTAATTCTTTGGTTTATAAAGCCTTCGCGATTTGTGAGCAAAATTTTTTACAGTAAGAAACAAAGAAGCTAACTCAAGTTTTAAGAGGAAATTATTATTGCACTTCGCAACAGGAAACTAATAAGGAGTTACCGATAGAAAGTGTAGTCCTTCCATTTAAACACAGTCCAACGTAAGTATAATCTTCAACACACAAGAAAATTGAATAATTATTGCGATCGCTAAAGGATATTTCTAAAAGAAAAGTTTATCTGCATTTCCTTATATTTGTGGCGATGTCAATCGGAAAAACTGGACTATCCATACCCACTAGAAGCAAATTATACAATCTGATGTATCTAAACACCTGCATTCCACTGGGCATGATATAAATGTAAAGGAAACCAAAGTTCCTTCATCTGTCTAGGGATTCTGTAAACGGAAAATTCTTCAGAATCTTTTGAAATGTATGAGCAACCTAATAATTTTAATAAAGATACAAGCTACAGTTTACGTCATACGTGGAAACCGATCGTTATACGGTTCGGTCAGCACAGGTCGGATATAAAGGGCCTTTCCAAATCTGTTGAGCTGAACCAGTATTCCGAAGTTGTGAACAAATATTCCTGAAGATGTCTTGGGAAGTCGAAGCCGAAACGTCTGATAATGATTCCAATTTCCATAATCCCAGAGATTTCTTAATAGCTTTCCATGTCAGAATGACATAAATTATGCATAGTTGTACTTAGTATGTCACAACGAATCAAAATATGCAAACATATGAAGGGTGTCCCATTTGAAAATAAAGTTACCTGCCGAAAAAAATTTCGAAAGCAACGGAGTCATGACAAAAATGTAAAATTAAGTCTTATTTAACCAACCACAATTTAATTTTAATATCCTGGAAACTGGAAATAAAAATGTTTTAAGTATGAGGCAGTTATTGAGTCACTGGAAAAAATATATTTCGTTTTTGTGAGACCAACGTTTAAATCCGATTCTCCCCCCACTCTTCAATTTTACTTCACATATGACATTGTCTGATCATCGGGATATCTAATTTGTCAGCAGTCTACAACATACATGCAACTAAGAAATCAAGGTTCTCAAGATTAGACTGTGTCCACATGGAATGACTGTCCGACGTTTCGCCCTCGATTGCACCAGACATCTTAAGGAATCTTTACTTCACTGTCTGAAGTTAAATTCAACGTTGCGATCTCGTGAAGTAAAGATATCTCAAGAGGCCCCCTATAATCACTTTAACCCGGTTTAACCCGAAGAATTGTGATTTCTTAATTCATCAGTGCCGTGAAATCTCCCTTTCTATGTTATATCTCTTACTTTTATAAAAATATAATAACTTAAGTGACCATTTTTCCTCTATTCTTGTAGCTTGAGCTATTTTGTTAAATTTTCATGTTCATTTTTTTAAACCCTATCAACTTTTTTCTTTCTTTTTTATTTTTTATAAGAGTTTTAATAATTTGCCTTTAGCATATATGAGTTTTGAACTACTTGTAATGGAATATTTGTTCAACTCAAATTACGCAATATTCTCCACAAATAGGATTTAGTCTAAATATCAATAACTAGTGTCAATAAATTACCAATAAAGGAAGTTGTTACAATAAATTGTAAATAATAATTACGTGGATTAATTATATACCAATAAATTATAATTATTTCATAAAACCGAAACATCAGCTCTAGAGGTTATCAAAATAATGTCACTGGTAGACGGACTGATGCCATTTATATACAGTTTTGCTGAAAAAATATTTTTGTATGTATCAGTAGCAAGAGGAGCAAGAGGACAAATAAACCAAAAATTGAAAGATATAAAAAAAACTTATTCTTCATAAAAGTTTTTGCTTACTTTTATTTGTACTGGGTATACAAAAAATAAGAAAACGTAAAACGTGGTCAAAAGTAAAGTCGTCTTTTTTATAGTTTTATTGCAAAATAGTAAATAAAAAAGTTTTTTAGTGGTTTTAAAGAATTCTAATTTCTGATTTTCAAGTGAAAAATTTGAAATTTCCAAATTATCCGTCTTCTCGTTCTCACATTCTTTATTTTATTACTCCTTAACAGACACTTTTGATATTACCAATAAAATATTAAATAAAAATTATTAATAATTGAGAACTATTCCTTATTTTATATATGTATACTTTAAAGAAATTAAGGGATAAAATATATATTTTTCAAAAATATTAAGGACACTTTTTCAGCTGATGTTGGAAATGATTAAAGCTTCTTCTTATTTCTTGCAGTGAAATCGATTTCATTGCTTCTAAAGTTATCTGCTTTAAAACTTCTTTGTCATTGTCAATGGGTCTTTCGTATGTCAGTTGTTTAAGACGCCCCCAGGGATAGGAATGGCACACCAGCAACAACAATTTTCAATACGGCTTTTTTGCATATTTTAAACATAGTTTAACATTTTTTTTAATGGCAAATATAGTACATATGTCAAATGTGTGTGCAAAAATGTAATGAAATAAAAGGTGAAAATATAACTTTTTCTTGTAAAAGGATAATTTAGAATATTTAAATTTTCACTAAAATCTGGGAATAGAATTGTTTTATACTTCTAAACAACTTTTTTATTAAACATTTTGCATTATAACCATAGCAAATTAACTTTTTTTCTCTTCACTAAGTGCTAAGTTTATTATTATTTTTTATTTTTGGCATACCCCGTACAAATAAAAAATCTTTCTCATCCTGGATCCTATTTTTTAGCAAACAAAAACTATAATAAAGAAAAACTTTTTTAATAATTGTCATTTCAATTTTTGGTTCATTTGTCCTCTTGTTTATCGCATCCGTGGATATATTGAATATAAAGAATTAGTTTTATTAGTGAAACGAGATTTTTGTCTGTTTAAAACTGAATAGTCGTATTATATATTTTGTAAAATAGAAAATTAAATTTATTTTTAAAAGCTTTTATTTAACTTCACTTGTTGGTTAATGAGTTAGTATTTGAATAAACCCCAAGTCGATGGGCCTTTAGGATGTCAAAATACGCCTAGTTAGAAGGCTAGACTCTCGTTCGTTATCGGAATTAACCAGACAAATCGCTCCACCAACTAAGAACTGCCATGCACCACCACCCACCGAATCAAGAAAGAGCTCTCAAACTGTCAATCCTTCCGGTGTCCGGGCCTGGTGAGGTTTCCCGTGTTGAGTCAAATTAAGCCGCAGGCTCCACTCCTGGTGGTGCCCTTCCGTCAATTTCTTTAAGTTTCGGCTTTGCAACCATACTTCCCCCGGAACCCAAAAGCTACCCGTTTCAGAACGATTCCAGACTTGCGCACTCCAGTGGAACTTCCTGGTGATCGCACGGCCTTTGGACTTATTAGAGAAGTCTGTCTCATGGCCAATGGCCCGTTATTTAGGGCGTTTTCGCAGTGGTCGTTGAACTGCCTCTCAAAACACCACGAAGAACTAACGTGTGTTTAGCTCGGTGATCCGAGCGAAAGTGCGTAAAAATAACGACAAACAATACAAAACCGTTCACGTTATCAAAATTGACTGAAATTTGGTATACATACATAAACCCGATGAGAATACAACATTATGGTGTCCAACCATGAATATCTTACACAGGGTGCTTAAAAAATAATGCCAAAAAGAACAAAACAGTTCTCGTTATCGAGACTGACTGAGACTTGGTATACATACCAAAAACCCGATGACAACACAATATTATACTGTCCAATCGTGAATGTCTTATACAAGGTGCGTAAAAAGTAAGGCTAAAAAGTTCAAAATAAAATAAATATAAAAAAATAACTTTTTAAAAAAGCTTTTATTTATAAACTATTGAACTGAATAATAAAAAATTTTTAGACTTAGATAAACACACAACTTTTAAAAATTTAAATATTTTCTTAAAAACTTGAGGCGTGAGACGTCATCACACTTGAAATAAAGTTTCAACTTTTAAGAAAATATTCAAATTTTTAAAAGTTCTCTGTTTATGTAATTTGAATTATATTTTACTTTTCAGTTCAATAGATTATAAATAAATAAATTATTATTTGAAAAATATTTTTTTACATTTATTTTTTACAAGCACTTCTACTATATTTGTTTAAAACAACGTAACATGTTTTGCGACACACTTGTTAGGAAGTTACATCTCGAAGGGTCTATTTGTGTCGTGGGTTCTAGGACAATGCTAAAATCAATTTATGTATCCAGGAAAACATTACCCACAGTATAACAATTTCCTACACATGTCTTCAAGGATGGATCTAGGGACAACATGGAAATATTATGCTATTATTTTAATTAAACATTTTTTAAAGTTCATACCAAACTGTTTCTATGACTTTTTAGATACTATCCTCACAGAATTTCAATTTCAACTTCATGTTTAGATATATCGATGAAAACTTATAAAACCCTTTTCAACCGTGGATCATTTTAAACATTCGTTTTGTTACCGTATGAGTTTAATGTATATCGAAAAAGAAGATTTGAATGGAAATGTACAGTTTTTTTTTAATAGAAGGTTGTTGTTTTCACGGCAGTGTGCTACTTTCATGTGAAATTAAAAATGGCTCAGCAGAATTTTCATAGCCCTTTTGGTTTTTGATATACAGGGCTTTTTTGAAAATGTAGAAATTCTCAGACACACTTCATATCCCAGCTGTCTGATAACTTATCAAAAAGGCGAAAGCTGTTCCTTATATGACTTTTTCCGTAAAACTCAGTACTGCTTTCAGAATAACTATACGGGATCAGGTCAAAAAGTTATATTTTTTTTAAATTAAACGCACGGTATATTATTCTTTATGTTTATTAGAAATAATGTGGGCTTTCCAAAAATATATACATGTATGCAGTTATTTTGGAAAAGAACCTCAAAATTCGGGATTTTCTAAAATTTCCTTTTATGTCCAATTAGTAGTTAGAAGGTTATGGCTATAATGGATTAAAAACAAAATTATGTAAGTAATTATACTAAAGATGTAATATTTTCAGACTTAATTCAAATAATCTTTTTTATGTCTCATCTCTTAATTATTTGTTACAACATTTTAACTTAATTACGATAAAATCATTGAATTTTACTCAAAACGAAACAATAATTACCAATCTTACTTAAAACGTAAGTTAGGAGAAACAAAATTTTGAAAAAAGCAAAGAGTTTTCAAAGGTGGTTTTCAAAATGACGGCCATTTTCCAGTATGCAAAATTGGCACATTTTCGTTATTCCTTTAATAGCGTTGAAATGATCATAGGCCATCTTTGCAAATTTCGGAAAGGTAAATCGTTTGCTGCTGCAGACTGATATCATGTTTTATATATTTTATTTTGCAGAAATCCCATAAGAAAAAATCTAAAATCGAAAGATCTGGAGATCGAGGGGGGCATCTTATAGGTCCGTGGGTACCAATCCATCTTTGAGGAAAGTTATCGTCTAAAAATACCCTTAAGAGCGTAGAGTTGTGGCTTGAGGCACCGTCTTGTTGAAGATAAACGGCATTATAAGGTGCCAATGGAACATTTTTCATTAGTTGTGGAATAGCTTCCTCAAGAATTTCTAGGAACCGACGCACTGTGAGACATCCTTCAAAAATTCTATAAACTACGCATTTTCCAAAAATGAGACACGACACTCTAATAATTAAAATATAATTACATTAATAATTAAAATCTGACAAAACCGCAAATTTTTTAACAGTTTGCTTTTAGTTCCAAACAAATTAGCCATAGCGTACTACCTTCTAATTGGATACAAAAGAAAATTTTAAGGAATCTCGAATTTTGAGCTTGTTTTTCAAAATAACTGCATGCATGTATATATTGCCCACATTATTTCTAATAAATATAAAAAAATAAATTGCATTAAAAAAAATAAATTAGGGTCCGATAACTTTTTGAAATGACCCCGTATACTTATTCTGAAAGCGGCATTGAATTGTGCAGGAAAAATCATAAAAGGAACAAATTTCGCCTTTTTGATAAGTTATCAGATAGCTGGGATACGAGGGAGGAGTGCCTGAAAATACAACATTGTCAAGAACGCCCTGTATCTCAAAAACCATATGGGCTATAAAAATTCTACTGGCGCCATCTTTAATTTCACACAAAAGTAGCACACTCTCGCAAAAGTGCAGAAAATGGGATACCCTGTACTCCACACAAGTTCTTGTATTGCCTCTAAATATGAATCATTTATGATATCAAAAATACACAAAAGATAAATTAACAAAAAGTAAAATAACAAAATTAAATATTTCTTACATAAGTAACCTATACAATGCAACGTCGAAATTACTGTTCGCCATTTAAAGGAGACTTCTGTTCCGACTAACCTAGTATCACATATCAATTATAATATGCCAAGCTAATTATTATAAATACGGCGCCGACCATTGTTATAAACATAATTACAACAATTTATATGTGAGCAAAAAAAATCTGAGACGATTAGATTCGAAGGATAAATAGACCTGACGCCTACAGTAATTTTTTATAACGCTTAAACATCGCCTTGTTTGAACGGATCGAGACAAGTTGGAAATAAATCTCGTATTAGCCTGAAATTATTTATAAATGTTGTAGATGCTCCCATTAGATAATTTAGATGTTATTGGAGCAGACATGGAAGGCTTTAACTATTAGTATAGGACTTACGAAATCACTAATAACTGCGGAATGATGAATCGAAGCGGAGTTAAACTTATCGAGCGAGCCAAATATGTTTTCATTCATTATTCAGTTGTCAGTTCGTTGATTTATCTGAAGTAAAGTTGCTTTGTTTTATACATATTTTGATCTATAAAAGAGTTTTTTAAACACTTGAAAATTAATTTTGATTAAAGAAAAATCCACACAACTGATTCGAATTGTGCACTATACCCGGTGTCAAATTATAAATGTACAGTTCTTAGTTTTTTTATTTTTTATCTTACAAAAAAATTAAAAAAGAGCTTTATAGATTTGATTATGCTCTATCCAACACTGTAATCAGAGTTTTAATACATCCGAAGATGTACGAAGTGCAATAAAAAGTAAGATTTTTTTTAAATGGTACACCCTGTTTATTATTTTATCACTTTTAAAAAGATATTTTAAAGAGTGTTTCAGAAATACCCCACTTGATGTATTTATACTCAATAGTCTATGAAATCTAGGCGTTCAAAATTAAATATAAGTACAATTAGGTATTAAAAAGGGAGATATTTGGAAAGGTAATTGAGGCAATATTAAAAGAGAGACTTGTATCATATTTAAACAAATTTAAAATATTAGTCGATAGCCAGTTTGGTTGTGTGAGTGGTCGGTCTACGATTCATGCCATCCTTAAGGTTGTGAGTGATGCGGTCGATGCTACTCTTGATAGGGGTGAGTTGCGGTCTCCTGTACTGTGCGATCTCAGCAAGGCCTTCGACTCTGTCTCTCATTCTATACTTTTAAACAAGTTGGAATTTTTGGGCATAGCTGACCCTCCTCTTGAACTAATTAGATCTTACTTACTAGACCGAACTCAGGCCGTTTGTGTCAAGGACTCGCTTTCGCGGAGGCAATCGATCGCAAATGGGGTACCTCAAGATTCTATCCTCGGACCACTATTTTTTATTATCTACATCAATGATTTCAGTGCCAATATTTTACTAAGCCGGAGCGTGCTTTATGCTGATGATGCTACTCTTCTGATTTCGCGCTTTACGGAATGCTGAGGGCTGGTTCAGCAGCAATAAGCTCAAAGCTTCTAGGAGTTAGCATAGACGATGGGTTAAAATGGCATCATAACATTGAAGATCTATGTGACAAACTAAACAAACAGATTTATTTGTTAAGGCAACTTAAAAAATCTTTTAATTTGGAAATTGTTCTTATTGTGTACTTCGCTAATATCCATTCTCTTATCAGCTATGGAACGGTTGTCTGGGGTGAGTCAGCGTGGTTTGATAAAGCATTTAAAACTCAAAAAAGAGCCTTAAGGACAATAGAGGGTGTTGGTCTTTTAATTTCTTGTCCACCGTTATTTATTAAATAAAAGATTATGTCACTTCCATGCGTTTTTATCTACCAGACAGTTCTTGAAATTCATCGTAACTCGGTTAATTTTTTTGAAACTAAATTCATAATTACAGTATCCGTTCCTTGGATGTCTTATGGTTGCCCAGGCACCGCCTTGCAAAATCAGCACGTAATTTCTTAAAGTTTAAATTGTTTAATAAACTTGGCAATGGTGTCAAATCTATGAGCTATACCCATTTGAAATACAGAGTTAAGAATTTTTTATTGGATAAGTGTTTCTATTCTGTTGAAGAATATTTAGTGGCGCCACCTTTAATGTAATTTTCCGATATACTTTGTTCTTGTTTGTTATTATAATTTGTTTTTTTTTTTGCTTTAGGTAAGTTTTAGTGTATTATGTAATATCGCTGCCTTTTTACTTTTTTATATTTTACTAGCTCCAGCTCTCTGACTTGCATCAAACATGTATTTGTAACGATGTCAAATAAATATATCTATCTAACTATTATATTTTCATTACACCTGTTTCAATAAGTAAAAATAAAAGCAACAAAACTAATCATGACATTAAATATCATAAACCTCAAGTTTTGATGTTTTCAACCGAACAAAAAACATGATATACTTTTCTTATTTTTTGAGAATAACAACAATATTTGCGCAACCAGACATGTTTACCAAGAAAGACAACCCCATATAACTATTCCCACAAGACAGACTAATAAAACCTTTTTTTTTTAAGTTCATAAGAGATACAAATTTGCAAATGAAGAGAAGGATAACTAGAAATAACGAAGAGGAAGAACTAGATATCCTTTGGTTATACGTAAATAGTCCCATAGTATCCCAAGAATTAATGAAATGTTTTCATCAGAGGAGAGGAAATTCTCTCGAAAATATTCGTAAGGTTTTGAATAAATATAAATTTTTATCCTTACACATTTCATACAGTTCAGAAATTTACCCCAAATCAAAAAGATCAAAACGCTCCATTTTTGCAATGTACAGGGTGTCCCATTTTCGTAGGTTTTACGGGGTTTCCAGCTTATGAGTAGAGATAGAGAGATGCGGTTTTCGCGACACCGTGCTACTTTTCGATGAAACTAAAGAGGCCGCAAACAGATTTGCCCTAACCATTTTAGTTTCCGTGCTACAGGGTGATTTTGAAAATTTGTCATTTTCGGACACCCCCTGTAACTCAGCTATCGTAAAATATATTTAAAATGTTTCAACTGGTATTTATAGATTTTTTCACGTAGAATTCAGTGGCATACTCAGATTTTTGCTGAGAGTCATAGTTTTTGACATATTGGCATAACCTACTATTTTTTAAATGGGAGACCCTATATATTATTTTTTCATCTTATTCTTCGTGTCGAGAGTTTTTCAAAAACATACCATAAGTCATATTTATTTTCATAAATAACATGAAAAAATGCATTTTTCTTTAAACGGATTTATGGCATAGCAGATCAATCGAAATAAGAGAAGGTGGCTGTGGTAGCCATGGCAACGCCAACAAAAATATGATCAGGCAGCCATTACTGCTGTCATTTTTGGCATTATTGCGTTTAAATTTTTCTTGACGTCTATTATAATTATTGTTTTTAATATGGCTCAGAATCAAAAATTTGAATATTTTGAGAAATATGATATGAACGCGTGTTTTATATTGTCTAATGAAGATGCAGATCAGGCGGCAAAGCTTTATCTGAACAGGTTAGTTCTTTTTTATCTTCCTGCATTTTGACTTTATTGGTTCGCTTTATTTTATCTTAGATATCCCGAGAGAAGACAACCAGAAAAAAGAATTTTTCAAAAAATTAAAAATAATCTTTGCCAATATGGATCTTTTAACAAGCCTCGATCGCGAACTTACAATAAAGACAACGAAGAATCTGAGGTCAACGTTTTAGCCCTCGTTCAGACAGCTCCTGAAACATCTTGCAGGAAAATAGACAAAGAGGCGGGTGTACCGAAAACCAAAGTGCAGAAAATTTTGAAAAAGCACAAATTCAAACCCTATAAATACAAACTTGTGCATCATCTGCATCCTGGTGATGCAGAGCGCAGATTGGAGTTCTGCAATTGGTTTATAAATATGAAGGCAGAAAATATCGATTTTGAAAAAAAGATTATTTGGTCAGACGAGGCACATTTTACTAGTTCAGGGATTTTAAATAGACACAACACGCGATTTTGGAGTCAAGTATTTTTCCTAGGGAGCGTCAGGGCAGATTTGGATTCAATGTCTCCTGTTTTATTTTCCACCGAAAAATAGTTTACCAAATATATGAAGGAAATCTGAATTCGATTGGTTACGTGCGAATCCTAGAAGACGCATTAGGAATTTTGGATGATGTTCCCTTGGCTCAACTAAATAGGATTTATTTCCAGCAAGACGGAGCTCCAGCCCACAATGCCAGAATAAGTCAAAACTGGCTTAACGACCATTTTCCTGGAAGATGGATAGGAACACACGGACCTGTTCGATGGCCACCACGATCCCCTGACCTCTCAGTTTTAGATTTCTTTTTGTGGGGTTATTTAGAAAACAAGGTTTATGTAAGGCGATACGAAAACTTAGAACAACTAAGAATAGCCACCGAAAACGCTTTTGCAGAGTTACAAAGACAGTCATTTACAATAGAAAATGCATTAAAAAGAATTTTTAAAGTTTGTCACACTTGTAGGACACATAATGGTCTACAATTTGAACAATATTTGTAGTTTTAATGAAATTATAATTATTACCTTTTACCTACTTCCTAATTTTTTCTGATGCTGTTACTTTGTTATTTCGTTAATAAATATTTGTTAACTTTTTCCATGGCCACCACAGCCACCTTCTCTTATTTCGATTGATCTGCTATGCCATAAATCCGTTTAAAGAAAAATGCATTTTTTCATGTTATTTATGAAAATAAATATGACTTATGGTATGTTTTTGAAAAGCTCTCGACACGAAGAATAAGATGAAAAAATAATATATAGGGTGTCCCATTTAAAAAATAGTAGGTTATGCCAATATGTCAAAAACTATGACTCTCAGCAAAAATCTGAGTACGCCACTGAATTCTACGTGAAAAAATCTATAAATACCAGTTGAAACATTTTAAATATATTTTACGATAGCTGAGTTACAGGGGGTGTCCGAAAATGACAAATTTTCAAAATCACCCTGTAGCACGGAAACTAAAATGGTTAGGGCAAATCTGTTTGCGGCCTCTTTAGTTTCATCGAAAAGTAGCACGGTGTCGCGAAAACCGCATCCCTCTATCTCTACTCATAAGCTGGAAACCCCGTAAAACCTACGAAAATGGGACACCCTGTATACTCAATGGATTAAATGAGAGAGATTTTTTTTTAATATTATGGCCTGATGAATCGAGTTTTTCATCAGCGGTTTACCAAATTGGCAAAATATTAGACGATAGGCTTCAGACAATCCGTAATTTGTTAGAGAAGCCCATGTAGCAGAATTATTACTACTAAGGCACTACCAATTATTACCACTAAGGAACTAGCAAGTAATAATTAAGGGAGGAACGGAACAATTGCATGGCCAACAAATAGCCTCGATCTGATACCATTGGAAATTTTTTTATGGGAATACCTGAAAAAAATAAGTATAATTTGGACAATGCTGAAGATAACGGAGTGAAGTCGATAGGTTAAATGAAAGAAATAGACACTTCATTGATATTGCAGTAGTCCGTCTCTTGCTAACTATTTATAAGAAATATATTCATAACCAGGGAAGAAAGATTCATACTGATTAATTTTCATTTAGTTTTTTGTTTTGCAATAGCAGTGTAAAAAAATATATAATAACTATAATTGTTTTTAATTTTGAATATCTACATCTCAGAAACTATTGGGTATAAATACATCAAGTGGGGTATTTCTGGAAAGTTCTTTGGGAGGTCTTATCAATCGTAATAAAATATACCGTAACATACTCTTTGTTGTACATTTTCGGATGTATTGAAAGTCTGAATGCAGATTCGTATAGTACATAATTAAATCTATAAAGCTTTTTTTATTTTTTTGTATGATAAAAGAAATAAAAAAATAGGAGGGATGTAAATATAATTTTTTGTGAATATATTATTTTTTTAAATGTACTTTTTTTTATTCTCTTCAAGATGGCACTAAAATCATTTTTTATGTAAGAAATTTTCTTTAATTTTCTAATTTAAAAAAAAAATAAGTTTTGACGCCCACCTAGTGTTTTATATTTTAAATATTTATTTTTAAACTGTTGAATGAAAAACCAAATAGTTGCAAAAGCTTATTTTTAAACAAAAAAAGGAATTCTAATTAATATAATTTTACTTCATACTTAAACAACTAATAATAATCTTTTTTACTGAAAAAAAAATTATTTAAAAATTAACTATGAATATTTGTTTCAGTCAACTTAAAGTTAGGTATTTTTATTAAGTTGTGAAAAAGTCAACCAAATTTGTTACTACGGTACTCCACATGCTGAAATAAACGAACAAATCTGGAAAACTGTGTAACTTTTTTTGAAGTCCCCACCCCTTTGATCGCCTCAAAAAAGTAGCGACACTGATCTACTTTGGTACAATTATCGGATTCGATGCTTTACAAATTGTGTATCTTTTGAACTTTTTCAATAACTTGCACAGTTTTGAAATAATTTATAGAAATGTCTTTTTTTTTCCTCCTTGGAGGTGGGAAATCTTTTACGCACGCCAGCTGGTAATGTCAGGCTTTCCCAGAATATCGAGTTTATTGTGTCAATGTAGAGGGGTCTGCGCTGGCGCTGATTCGCTTATCCCCAATCCCTCCACACTTAAGTTAGCCTTTCCAGGTTAAAACTCTTACTAAGAGTAAATTTGCTCAGATCCAGGATAGGAAACTCCCGAACTTCCCTTGAGTCGACCTTCGGTTGCCCGAGGAACAAATGCCTTTTGCGATCCATATGTATAGCCGTCTCATTTTCCCTTCCGCAGAATCTGCAAGTTAGGTCACCAGCGTGTACCCCTATATTATTCAGGTTGTCTTTGACAGCCATGTATTCTGTAAGGATCTCTGTAATTGCCCTTAAGCCCTTAGGTGATTTCTGGTCAGAAGAAACAGATTTCCAGCAAGTATGACATCAGTTTCCTTAATAAAGGTTTTGTTGTGTAAATGTTTTTGTATACTTTGCCAGTGGTCCTTGCGACTATCCCTTACCCATTTGTATATCCAGCCTGTACACTTAGATACTTCAAGAATAGGCTCTGGTCCGATAAAAGCATCAGATGGGTCGAATCTGGCAAACTTATCGGCTTTTTCTTTACCTTCGACGCCGCTAAAGCCTGAAACCCAGAACAACTTGACAGTATTCTGTTCAGCCAATGCACATAGTTCGTCAAGCAGTCACCAGTTTACCTCAGAACACTAAAGTGCCTTTAAGGCTGCCTGAACAAATCTAGATGCGGTGATTTACATAAGCCCTCATTCTATTTTCCGCGCACATTGAAGTAATACTTTGTTTCTTTCTTTTTGGGATACAACCAAGAAACAAATCCCAATGAAGTATCCAAGCGAATTTACACATTCTTGACATAGGAGATTTTAATAAGCTATTTGTTTGTGCTATCTTCAGGGGACAAAACACAGAAGCTAGAGCGCAAAATATTATAATTATTGGAGCGTATATTATTATGAAAAGCCATACTTTTCAAAAATGTATTTTGAACCGATGCGAGAGTTTTATAAATATTATATTTTGGGTGCCATACTGATGAGGTAAAGTTTAATCTACTGAAAGTATAGTCATAGTAAAGTGATGGAAACGTATGAATAGTTCTTGCATTGCATCTGTTTTCAAAACCCAATAATGAAACTTCATGCTCAAAAATAATCCCAAGGTCCTTAGCACTGTCCTTCCGATTAAGTATTATGATAGTTTTATAGGAATTTAGAGCGATTTCTGGTCAAAGTTATTACAAAACATTTATCAGTGTTAATAAAAGATTGCTAGTTTTACAAAAATCTTCAAATCTGATGAAATCCGAGTGAAAAAGCAGACAATCATCATTTGTGCGTATTTCTCCAAAAATCTATAGGTCGTCTGCATAGAATAAGTACTGAGAATATTTAAACAAATGTTATTAATATTAATAATGGATAGGGGCGACCCCAAGTGACTTCCTTGAGGTACTCCTGATGCAGCGATAACGAATATTTCTGCCTGAAAGACAATGGGGAGAAAGCCAAGTGAGTAAACCAGACCAACCCATTACGAAGGAAAGACACCTCGCCATCCGACTACACTCTTCGATCCTGGATTACCACTTCAACCAATTAATAGGTTATTTTCCAACCGATAGAGTTCCATTCTCGCCTCCCTCTAGTAGACAAATGTTTCTAAATACATGGACAGTAGTAAAATAATACAGGAAAGCAGATAACAATACAAAGTCAGCGTCGCTTCAACAAATTTTTTGAGACAGTCAAAGGGGTCGTGGCCCCAAAAAAAGTTGCATCCTGTATAATGTTTTAAAATTTATTATAGACGTTAATTACGGTTTATCGTGTGCCCAATTTGAATGTAATATTTCTAGGGATGTACGAGGCACATCAAAAAAACTAAAAAATATTTAAAATTTTAACACCCTCTATTTTGAAAACGAAGAAAGTTTCCATACCCATGTTCATAGGAACTATTTTTATTATTTTTTATTATTTCATTTCAGCCAATATGGCTGCGAAATTCCGGACGCTTTGTATAAACAAACGATTTTGTCGGATTTTTCTTAAGTCTGAAATTGAGAAGCTAATGAACAGAATAGCTCTTCTTGAATCTCAAGTGCAGGAGATTAGTTCAGGGAACCGTAGTACTAATGCCAGCCTGCCGCCACTACAGTTTGAAGAAATCATATCTGAAATGAACGAACGCATTATTCGGAAGAAAAATATTATAATCTACAATGTAAAAGAACAACCACCGAACATGGAAAAGGATCCAAGGATACACAAGGAAAAGCGGGAAGTGATCGATAGATTAAATAATTTCGCTACCGATATTCCAACAGATACTATTTTCTCTCATAGGTTAGGCTCTTTCTCACATGATAGGAAGCGTCCCAGGCCAATTAAAGTAATTTTTCAAACATGGCGGATGTTTTAAAGGTTATTAGAAATGCTAAAAAGTTAAGGCAGATTTCAGTCAGCGGCAAAGCAATGGAGAATCTAATATTAAAATTAAATACATACAAGGAATGCCCAAAATAGTCAATTTAAATTTAAACTAATAAAGTCACCCTCTTATGAATTGAATAATATTCCTTTTTACTATCAAAACTCTCCAGGATTAAATACGAAAATTGAAGAATTTTATAACTCAGTTTCTACAAGTTCTTATGGATTAATAGGGTTAACTGAAACTTGGTTACAGGGTGAAGTCTCTAATTCCGAACTTTTTCCTGAGTGCTATTTAGTCTTTCGCTTATTATAGGCTTATTGGCCTGCGATGCCTCTACGGGTGGTGGCGCGCTTCTCGCTATTAAACACGATCTCAATCCAGTTCCTATAGATTTTTCTAATTTATGTGAACAATTCCCTTTAGTTGATATTGTAGGTTGTAGATTAAAAATAGGTTATTTCTTTTTAACAGTAATTGTGATATACTTATCTACCTCTATTCAGATTGAATATTACGAACAGTTATTGGAAGCTTTGGCATTGCATTCAAGCATTTACAATAAAAATGTTATTTTGTTAGGTGACTTTAATGCGCTAAAATGCTGTACTTATCAGGCAGTTAATGTCCGTAAAAATGTTTCTGTTATGAACTTTATAGAAATGCTAAACCTAAAACAGTATAACAATGTCGAGAACGAAAACAATAGACTTCTTGATTTAGTTTTGTCCAACACATCGTGCTCTGTTACTATTGATGAGACTGCCTTGTCCAAAATTGATAAACACTATCCCCCTCTAAGAGTTGTTATAAATTGCAAAGCATCACATTACGAGCAATTTCAGGTATGTAAAAATGGTAAGCAGTTATTTAATTTTAGAAAAGCAAACTTCCCAGTGCTCTATGAATCAATCTTCAAAGCTGACTTCTCAGATGTGGTTTATAACTCGGAGTCTGTTGATGGATCCTGTAATGAATTGTATAATGCTTTAAATAATATATTTGCTCTAGCTGTACCCTATAAAAAAGACAGAAAAAGGAGGTATCCTCAGTGGTACACACCTAAAATAATTGTATTGATCAAAAGAAAAGAACTAGCTTATAAAAATTTTAAGAAACATAATGGCTACTTCTACACTATATTTAAAAATTCAAGGACTACTCTCAAAGCTGAAATCACACTGGCATATAGCAACTATGTTCAAAAAATTGAAAGCAACATTCAGAATGATAATTCTCAATTTTGGTCCTTTATACTCATAATGGCTACTTCTACACTATATTTAAAAATTCAAGGACTACTCTCAAAGCTGAAATCACACTGGCATATAGCAACTATGTTCAAAAAATTGAAAGCAACATTCAGAATGATAATTCTCAATTTTGGTCCTTTATACAATCCAAAAAAAGGTCATTCTAGAATACCTGGCGTGGTAAGAGATGGTAACAACGAGTTTTCTTCACCAGCTGATATTGTTCAGGCATTTGCTATTTTTTTCAAGGTGTATAAGTGGCTCAAAGTAATGATAATATTGAAATGAATTAGCTTATTACTGAGTATCACACTCAGTAATAAGTTAGTATCAACTTAATTCAGGAGTCATACATCATCTTAGCATCTAAAAAACTAAAAAATAAATTAACGTCAGGTGTTGATTCGATTCCTAGCTTCGTTGTCAAAGATTGCATATACCCTTTGGTTAAGCCGCTGACATTCATATTTAATAAATCTATTAAAACAGGTATATTTCCCGAATGCTGGAAAATAGCGCGTGTATCTCCCATATTCAAAAAGAACGATCCATGTAAGCTGCGTAACTATAGACCTATTTCTATATTATGTAACTTCTCAAATTATAGCCTTAAGCCAACATGGCTTTATGCAAAATCGGTCGTGCAATACAAATCTTTGCTATTTATCTGAATTCATGAGTGCAGTGTTGGACCAATTGGGTTAGGTTGATGTAGCCTATATGGATTTCCAGAAGGCTTTTGATCGACTTGATCAAAACATTTTTTTGTTCAAACTAGAACTTATGGGTTTCCATACTATCCTCACAGCTTTATTTAGATCTTACTTAAATGGGCGGCTACAGTTTGTCGAAATTGAGGGTTTTAAATCAAATACCTATACAGACACTTCGGAGGTCCTCCAGGGATCCAATTTAGGACCACTATTCTTCCTTCTTTTTATTAACGATCTGGCCAAAATACTCAACACTGATAAACTTGTCTTTGCGGATGACTATAAAATTTACAAGAGCATAAATACCTTGCAGGATTGTCAAGACCTCCAAGAGCAAATAAATTTATTCAACAACTGGTTTAGTACCAATAAACTATACTTAAATATTTCGAAATGTTACATAGTTACTTACTGCCGTAAAGAAGTATTTACTATGTTTGATTATCAGATTGATTGTTTTAGTCTATTGAGATGTAGTGAAATGAAAGATCTTGGAATTACATTTGATCAAAATTTTGAGTTTAAGACACACATGAAAAATATAATTTCATCAGTATCTAAATCTTTAGAGTTTATCTTTCGTAACTGTAAATCTTTTCAAGATCCAAACACAATTAAATTACTCTACTTTAGCGTTGTGGGGTCTAAATTGGAATACGGATCACTGATCTGGCATCCAATATATCAAATTGACATTAACGCTCTTGAATCTGTCCAACGTAGGTTACTCAAATACATATCGTACAAGTGTGATGGTGTTTATCCAGAAAGGAGTGCGGATCATGATGTGTTACTTAATAGATTTCAAATTATATCACTAGAGAGAGAAGAAGACGTATGTTGGCTATCTTCTTTTTATATAAATTGTTGAACAACGAAATAGAATGTATATACCTTTTTAATCAGATTCGCCTCATTGTACCTAGGTTAAACGCAAGAAATAGTTTAACATTCTACTGTACTCGTCCAAGATCAAACATGTTACTAAGATCTCCCGTATATTATATATGTAATCTTTTTAATATACATTGTAATGATAAGGATATCTTCAATGATTCTTTAGGTCAGATTCTTTCTGGATTGGGTTAGTTATAGTTTTAATACTGTTCCTAATTAAGATCCATTACTTCCATTTATTAAAATTAGTAATTAATTTACTTTTATTAATTTCCTCTCTACTTTAACATTTTTGTAAAACTAAATTTACCTATAATTATTATTTTGTATTTCATGTAAGTGAGATATAAATGTGTTATTATTATTATTTTTGCAAAAAGTGAATAAAAAAGTGAATAATCGTATTTTTAGCTTAATTATAGCCTTCCGCTTTCAATTCCATACATTTTACTATTTCTAATTGTGTAGTGTTTCATGTCTCTGAGAACCTAATTTTGGATTATAGAGCAACGTTCTTATCATATGCGACTTAGCTGGAAATAACGTCATCTTTGGATCATCATTTTTTCTTTCATTGCAATAAAAAATGGTGGATAATTTGGTTGAAAAATCTAAAAAAGGCGTCACTACCGGTTAAAATAGAATTTTTGATCCTTAACCAAAATTTTACCTTCAAACATAAAGTTATGCAGGTGCCCCATCCCACAGAAACACCTGGCATAGCATATAAAGTACAGCTAGCCATAAATAACGAACGCGTTTTTGAAAAATGCCCAATAATTACAGTATAGAGCCACTATTTAAATTAGGACTAAAACAGATCGTTTACGTAAACATAGACTTGGAGCAATTTGCTCCCTACGTGGATCGGTATAAATAACAAATTGAAATTCTTTACTAATTACTTAATTTATTTGTTTAAGTCGATCGTCGCATGTTTTTGCGGGATCGCCGGCAGAAAATTGCCTCGATTTTGTAACGAGTTGGTATTTTCTGTTGATGTAAGCCAGGACTTTTAGATTAAATAAATAGTTAAGTGCATAATGTAATATGTGCAACTTTAATGTAAGCTTGCAACCAGGGACGTGCACTGTAAAGGACTGCACAAGGTATAAAACGCTGTAAAATATCCAGTGCGAAGTCAGGCTTCTGAAATCTTATCAGCCTGTTATTGGAGCATCAGACAGACGTTTCAAAACAACTTGTAAGAAACAGACTAGAAAGTCGAAGAAATTTAATGATAAATAGTTATTTTCTACTAATTAATAATATTATTAATAAATTGTTGTGATGTTTTTCGATAAGTAAAACCAGTATTGCAGAAATAGCAACCCTGTCTATTTCCAAATAACCCAGATACTTCGCAAAAGTATCGAAAATCGGAACCCATGTACCTGTCCCATCTAAAATAATATATTTTACCAGGCAAATCCACAAACTACGTTCTAATTGGTCAGAAAAACTCCAAAACATTTTTCATTACATATTGTTTATATCACAAGCTTTCATATTTCACTATCTAGAAACGCGTTAATCCAGTCCGTAACCACTCTTTTTACGTCATCATTGGTATTGCATCGATGGCCTGCTAAAAATCGTTTTAAGTGGAGAAAGAGATAGCAAATTCCAATTTAAGTTTCTTCAAAAGTTGTTGTGTGGAACCGGCAGCATAAGGTCGTGCATTGCTCATGCATCAAAACAATTCCTGAAGGAAGATGACCTGGCCACTTATTTTGTATGGCTTTTCGTAGACTTTACAGCTGCGTTTACTGTGCTTGCTATGCCGTCAATGATTATTGCTTACTCTCTGGTGTGACATGAGCAATCCAAGTTTCATTACCAGTCGTGGACCAAGAATTCGACACCAGCTTCATTGTAACACTCCAAAAATGATATTGTCGCTTTACCTTGTGTTCTTCAGTAAACATTTTCGGTACCCATCTTACGCATAATTTGCAATAATGCAAATTCCTCTGTAAAAATGTCATGCAATAAAGATCGAAGAAATTGTCCATATTTCTCAAAGAGACCTAGTTTTAATAACAAACATAGTACAACAGTAAATTATAATTTTCGAGCATCATCAGACCTACAAACAAGAAAGAGAACCTTAGTAAATAATGACACTCACAAATCCTAGAACAATAACTTACAAATAGAATAAAACACACTAAAGCACAACAAAACAAACAACGCCTTATATATATTTGATTAAATGAGGTTAAGTCTCACGTAAATAAACAAAATAAAATATTAAAAAAGTAATTAAAAAGATTCATGTCTCTAGTTGGGAGCTAAGCGAGATACTTACTTCGGCCTCTCACTGAGACGGTTCGAGATCGATCCCAGCTAAAGACATGAATATTTTTTAATATTATATTTTGTTTATTCACGTGAGATTTACCCTCATTTTAGTGTCAATCAAATATGTATAAGTAGGTGTTTGTTTTGTTGTGCTTTAGTGTGGTTTATTCTATTTGTAAGTCATTGTTTTAGGATTTGTGAGTGTGATTATTTATTAAGGTTCTCTCTGTCTGAAATCGTAAACCTTTTGTTCTCGAATTTTCTCATTCGTTTATTGCACCAAATTCTCAGTAATTAGCGATAGCCTCCCATATCGTTCTTCATCGTGCACTTTTTTCCTACCTTGATTAAGCTGTCGTCACCACCTCCTTACCATACACATTCGAGTCATTTGTTATCCAAGGCCTTTTAATTTAGTAATAGAAGCTTTTATGACCATATCATTTACGCGCCAATTACTTAAAACATATCCAACAGAATTTCGTTTGTGGACAAGCTATATATTTATACGTCCGAAAATGAAGAATATACCATATGTTTCATAGATTGGTTATTGAAGAACTGAAAGATTTCATAAGTCTCTAACAATTTCAGAGATATATTAGCTCTAAATAGTTCTGAATAGCATACATTTCGGCATTTTCTTATTGATAGACAAGGTCGTATACATAAAATGACATAAATACGAGAACTATGATAATTTAAATAACACTACCGATAATTTTTAAAGCAGCCAACGTTTTAAAAATAAATCACAGCCTACTGCTACCAAAAACTTAATTAACTGGTAACACCGATGGCCGTTCAGGAAAATGATCATTATTTAGTTTAGACCTAATTGGGGTTAACATAAATGAAGAAGTTAAAGTTGTGGTAGACAGCAGAAAAAGTTGTAAACCAGTGTTATTAAACTCAGGAAAACGTTGACACGCAATTTTATTATTATGATTTACATGTACTTCACTGTTAAAATATTATATGTATTTTTCTGAATTTTTACCACAAAGTTATTTATAATACATAAATATTTTATCCATAAATAGTAGATTATTATAAGATGATAAAGCACGTCATTTCGGATACCTACTCGTAGCGTCTAGCTACAATAGACCATATGATAATAGTAAATCATTTTTCACTTCCCTCTAAAAGATTTCGTCTTTCACGATATACGATTATGGGATGGGTGAGTTTGAAAAGATTTATGAAACTTTATACTTCAAACCGAAACATCATTTACACATCAATTATGCTAAAACTCCCAAAAAATACAATAAAGCTGATAGATAAATGGAATCGATGAATAAATTATCGGTTTGTTTATTTGTTCTGGCATTATTAGCAATGATTTTGTAACCGAAATAATAGCCGCCGCGTACAATTCATTAGCCAAGCCAAACGAGAAAAATGTTTGTTGGTTTTGTGATTAACATAAATTATATACGTGGTATACGATTACCGTTGTGGTCATTTTCAGTTTCAGTTGTCGTGAAAATGAAAGAAACACAAAAGTTATTAACAAATATTTGTTTCTTCCCTTGTAATCTTGAAAAAAATCACCCTCCGAGATTTTGCATCTCTTTGCGTGTTAGGGTCGGCAGAGCTCAAAGACTTCAAATTTTGGTCAAAAATCAAGATAGTGAAAATTCACTATCATCCAATTGACTTGAAATTTTGCACAGAAAATAAATGCAAAACGGGGATAATTTGAAAAAAAAAGTGAGAATACTATATCGCGAAACAATTTTTTTTTTTATTTAGTTTTTTGGCCTTAGGATATTTCCCATTTAGCCACAAAAATCAAGTTAATGTTATTAAGTATATACAATAACGATAAAAGTACCTAAACAACACTCAAACTTTTTAACATTCACACGAGGGATGTTTAACAGGTTTACACGCTTCTCGCCCTGGGGTCAGTTCAGGACGTTTTATTTTATGTACAGACACAAATACAGGTGGACCCGGATAAACATGGAGGTAACAAAAGGTTCAATACAAAGGAGGCAATCATTCTATCTAAACCAATATCCTAACCTTAAATTCTAATTTTGCAGGCTTTTAGAAATTTAATAAATATTTTTTCAATACTTGTTTCGGATAAAATATGGCTCATAAGCGTATGATGATTCATCGGAATTAGACCTAATTTGCCTAGTTCCAAGCTTAAATACGATATTGCGGATTGATTGTGACCGCAATTAAAAAGTCTATGATTTAAATCATCCAGAGAATTTTTATCACATGAACATAAAGGGCTATTGGATAAGTTTGCTTTAATGCTAAAAATATTTTTACAGCCCCATGGCCAACCATAAATCTAAAGTATGATATAAATACCTTTTTAGATATTTTCTCCCTATGAATGAGGGGACTTTTATTTACTTCGGGGTGAATTGAACTATAAAATGTTGGGCGATTACCAGCATAATTTCGATAATATTGTTTCCATTCTACTAGAGCGATTTTCTTGTTAGCACTGATAGCGTCTGTGTATGGTATGCTATAGAAAGGTGTTCCTAATAATGTAACTTCTTTTGTTGCTAGGTCTACTTGTTCGTTACCTATTAAGCCCGAATGGCCTTTTACCCATACAAACACGATGCTAACACTTTTTGACTGTTACTTAGACAATATATTTAATACATTAGCTATATATGGATGTGTGCAATTGCTGTTGTTATGCAGTGATAAGAGCACTGATTGTGAGTCTGACAGTATAATAGCATTTGCTAAGGTGTTATCATTTTCTACAAATTCTAGGGCTTTTAATATTGCCAATGCTTCAGCAGTAAATACTGATGCAACATGATTACATCGAAATTTTTGAATTATATTACGTTCTGGAATTGAAAAGGCACATCCAACCCCATCATTGTTTTTTGAGCCATCTGTGTATATTTGGTAGAAATATTGATGTTTATTAAGAACCTGTTTTAATATATTTCAATTCAAAATAGCGTCTTAATAAACTGTTGAAATATTCCGTAAATTTCCATTTCCTAGAATAAAACCATGTTTTTATGGATTAAAATAATAAATGTCATAATTAATTTTTTACACACTATGAAAATAAAGTTTTAAAAAATAAGAATAATAATAATACCTTACCAAGGCTATAAACATCCACACCGTTCCAATATTAACGTTCTCTTTTAGAATTACAGAATTTATTAAATTAATTATATTAGGCCTTAATTTTAATAATTAAAATTAAGGCCTAGAAAATGTTATTCGAGAAATTCCCACCCGAATCACAAAAGCATGATTTTTTCTCCTATATTCATGACTTCCAGATTTCTACAAAGATGTTGCAAAATTTCTTCTAATGTATTCTCCGAAAGGATTGTGGTAGTAGATGGGGGGACTAAGTGGTGATCAAGCCTTGACTGCCCGGTAAAGGGCGCGCGGAAAGGAAAGGGGAAACGTCTGCGTGGTGTTCAGACCAGCCGGGCCCTACAGAGGGTATGTGATGGCGGGAAGTGTGAATTTACCCCCAAACTATGGGAAGTAAAATTATTTTTACACTCTTCCCTTGTTGGACTTTTTAACCACTAACATCGCCTGCAGACTTGAAAAGTCGTGCACCCACCTAGGATTCGAACCCAAGCCCCCAGACCAACTCCGGTGTCAATCCAAAGCTTTACGCTCTCGGCCACCGGCTGTCTTACTCCGAGAGGATAACTTAAACCTAAAAACAAGTTTCTCAATTTTTGGAAATAACTTTTCTTTTTTCTGTTTTCTCCAAAAAAAATTGCAATTTTGCAAAAATTCCTTTTAAAAAATTATTCATATTTAGTTGGGACAATAATTTTTACTAATACATATCTATGAATTATTCTTTTAAAAATGTTTGTTTTTTTAATTCAATCACTCATTGTTTGCAATGGCTGCATAAATTTAAAATATACTCATTTTTTGAATTTCTGTGTGCTCATTTCTCGTCTACCAACAGAATAAATATATTGTGCTCTCTAAAAAGTTTGATAACCTTTTCAAAAAGTTCGCCGTACTTATAGACGAGTCAATGAAGGGGTAAAATCGTCAAAATTTCTTAATCCTCAAGAACACTTCCGATTTTGATGATTTTTTTTATTAACAATTCCGACCTATAAGATTTAGCCGGAACAGCTAATTAGCTGGTATGTTCCATTTGGGCTGGTTAGTAAAAATTCAATTTGCTCCTTTTTGTGAACTGATATATCTTTACTAAATAAACGTAACACTTGTCTAAAATTTCCACTTAATTTTTTTTGCAAAAAAATTAAACCCATGGCAATTGTTTCGCCAACACTATGGCTTCATTAGATTAGAATTAGATCTTAAATAAAAGTGTAACACAAATTATAGGTATTAAATACCTGAATCCTAGTTATACAGATAAAATGTTCAGAATTATCTGTTACAGCCTAATAAAGTTTTAACAGTGGGGAACTATTTAGGTCCAATTGATTATTTAATAACGTGTTGTTATTTTTATGTTTGTTTATTTCCTTACTTTCTTGTGAATTAAGTTTTTACTATTTTGTTCTTCATGTAAAATTTCAAAGTTCTCATGGAAAGTATGGTTTTCCTGAATTAAATGTTTAGAGTACTTGGATTTATTTTTATGCTTTCTGTAACTCAATTTATGTACATTAATTCTTTTTTTTTTTAACGTTCTGCCTGTTTGTCCAATTATATATATATATATATATATATATATATATATATATATATATATACAGGGTGTTTCACAACTTATCCACGAAATTTTAACCACATATGCACTGTTACGAAAGAAGTTGATTTCTCAAAAAAAAATGTAATAAAAGTCGTACAGAAATCGAGATAATAAAATAATACAGTTTACCAGTTCACTTACTTATAAAAGCTGTTCAAAATTGTTTCCATTGGCTTCAATGCAAGCTTGGGCGCGTCTAATTCAATTTCGGCGCACCAACTGCTATACACCTCCTTCCTGCTGTGCTTGAAGTCTCAAATTATCGGCAGCCACTGTAATTCGGTCACGCAGATCTTCAATATTCTGAACTGGAGTACGGTATACCTCGTTTTTCAAGTATCCCCATAAAAAAAAGTCCAGAGGATTTAGATCGGAAGACCGTGGAGGCCATGCAATTGGTCCACCCCTACCGATCCAGCGTATCTACTGTACGTCATTCAAAAAATTACGAACTTCTAAACGAAAATGCGGAGGTGCCCCATCGTGCAGAAACCACATCCTTGCTCGGACCGCCAATGGCACATCTTCAAGAAGGACCGGCAAATCATTCCGAAGACATTCCAAATACTGCTAACCATCCATCCGAAGAAAAACGATGTTGGAAGTTTGTCTGGACTATTGCGTGAGGATTTTCAAAGGACCAAACGTGTGTATTGTGAAGATTGGTTATACCATTACGAGTAAAAATTGATTCATCGGTGGCGAAAATATCAGCTGTAAAACGGGCATTTCGAGCATTTTTTTGCAACAGCCACTCACAAAATCTTAATCTGAAGGGTAATCTGTTGGTAGCAACGCCTGGATTGTCTGGACGTGATAAGGATACAGTTGGGCTTCATGTAATACGCGCCACGCTGTCGCATGTGAGACTTCTGGTACCTGTTGGGCTAACCTCCTTGTGCTTATTCCTGGATTTTCTTCCACAATATGCAAAATTTCTTCTTTGGCGTTTAAAACGCGTTGTGGGCGAACCCGACCCCCATCCACCCCACGTCTGGGGCGCAAATCTCCACTAGCACGTGCACGTAAAACAATTGAAGTAAATGTTTGTGGATGTGGTATGTGCCTATTCGGAAATCGGTTTGCATACAAACGAGAAGCCGCTTGAGAATTTTGCCCTGCTTCTCCGTACGCTAAAACAATATCCACTAACTCCTCATTACTGTACACATGTGCCATTTTTAATAAATATTGAAAAAACATAAACTCGCAAAATACTTTTTTTAAATTCACAAAAATCTACCGTTGTTCATTCAGATCACTCACGATATAGATTAAACATTATTTACATGTTCTTATCAATATGAAAAAACAAAAAATTCCTGGTATTTTGTTTTCTTTAGTGGATTGGCACAACATTTGCTACAATAAATGATTAATAAGTGTTGTGATATCGTAACGATGAGCGCAAAATACAGATATTTATTTTTAATTTTGTTATTGACACTCAGAATTATAACTTAATTTCTGTAGGACTTTTATTACATTTTTTTAGAAATCAACTTCTTTCGTAAGAGTACATATGTGGTTAAAATTTCGTGGATAAGTTGTGAAACACAGTTATATATATATATATATATATATATATAGATTATTTTTCAGTTATTTTTATATTAGACAAACAGGCAGAACGTTTAAAAAAAATGAATGAGCATATATTTGGTTGCAGAAAGCATAAATATAATTCCAATTACTCTAGACATTTAGTTCAGGAAAACCATACTTTCGATGAGAAATTTTACATGCAGAACAAGAAAGTTAAAAACTTAATTTACTAGAAAGTATGCAAATAAACAAACATAAAAATAACAACACAATCGATCAATTCAATCTAAATAATACCCCACTGTTAAATCTTTATCAGGCTATAATCTTTATTTGGCGGTAACGGCTAGTTCTATTCAATATTTGATATATCTTTTCCAATTCTAATTTCGATACATATTGTAAACAATATTATTTTGTCAAAAATAAAAAAATTGTGTCATTTTACTTAACTTTTTATAGACACATAGCAGTTATACAATGTATTTTAATCCTGTCGGAACTCATCAGTGCGCTGATGATGAGTCCCGTGTTATTTAGGGTTGCCAGATGGACAATCTGTAAAAGTAGGACAATTGCATAAAAAAAGCCGGACATTTCTTCACAAATGAATTTAAAGGAATATATGAAAAAATAAATACATTTTTGTGCTTTTAAATTGTGCGAAGGTTAGCCCAACCAGTATTAACCAAATAAAACAGAAAAATAAACACTGATTTATTAATAAAACAATAAAATTCAACGAAAATAACGCATTTATTTCTCTAAAAATAAAAAATAAAGATACATGTCATATTATAAATGATTATCCTACTTTACTAATTACGACTAGGTAAACGCAAACTAGGAACTTTTCTTGGTACTAAGTCCGATTTAAAAAATCAAAAATATTAATTCAGCAATAAAAAAAACATTATTATCCTACAAAAACATAACACAAACATACATTTATATTGTTAAATCTGTAGAACCTCCAGCTTCTGTTTTAGATGTCAAGCAATATTTCTCAGAAGAACCGATTTTATTTAAAAGACTCTGGTTTTCTAAAAAATATTGATAAAAATCTCTTACACGTGTAATTTTTAAAATCGCACATGAGAGCAATTTCTTTAACTGAGTCAATTGAAAGTCGATTTCGCTCTTTTGTCCACTGAGCCGAAATCATTAAAACAATTCGTTCCGTAGTCGCATTATTTACAGGAATTGCAAAATAAAACTGGCAAATAATTAAAAGTTGTGAAGCAAGGTCTAAATGTTATGAAATTTTTGAAGAAGCGACACCATTTCTGATCCAGTGATAAATTTATAAATTCTTCATCATTTTGGAACAATTTTAAAAACTCTTTCAAACAAATAATTTTATTTATTAGTTTACTGTCGTCAATAAGAATTCCAAGTTTTTGAAGATATTCCAAAGTAGGTACTACATCATCAAATTTAATATCAGAATCATTCAAAAACATCCATTTAAAGGGTTCAAATTCAGTTAAAGGTTCTACCCATTTTTCCAAGTACGAAATACATTTTTTATAAAAGTTTTCGACTTGAGACTTAAAATTTTTTACTTCTTATTGGTACCCGTTTTCTATTTAAGTATTAAAGGACATTCTTATTTTTAGAGGCACAAAACGTTCGTTATACCTTTCTTTAAGAACTTTAAAACTTTTAATAAAATTTCAATTATTGAAATATTCTCCTTTTCAATAGATGCTACATTAGTACGAAATATGTGCATTGTTGAGTGTAAAAACCATAAATACAGTTCAGACATTTCGTCTTCGAAAAATGTTTTTAAAATAACAGGACAATTATCTAAAGACAAAAAGTAACATTTAGGGCCTGGGTACATTTTCAGAAGTCTTTCAAGTGCAGGAAACATAGAAAGCCATCTTGTTTTGCTGTGGTAAAGCAATTGTTGGAATGATATATTCACAAACTCGCAAAACTCTTTTAATTTTTCTGTACGCACCGTGTATATTGAAAAATAATTAAACATTTTAAAGATGATGCAGTCAATATCCACTTGAAATGAGTCAGCTCCATAATGCAAACATTTATGCAATATGTGTGAGGAACATCCAACTCCCACCATCAATTCATTTAAATTTTGTTTGTGTTTTGTAAACACGTTATTTCCAGCCTTTCTTGAAAGACCACCAAAATTGACATTTGCATTGTCTCCTGCCAATGCAATACATTTCGATGATAGATTTTGTTTTTCCAGGGTTGACATAATATAATCAGCTATTGCCTCTGAAGTTTCACTGGTAAGAGCTTTTTGGAGTTTTTAGAAATCATTTTTTAGATATTAAAATCGGAATTATTTTACGATTTTTTCAAATTGTTGGAAAAAGCCGGACGGATAAAAAAGCCAAACGGACGTGAGCAAATTGTCAAAAAAGGAGGACATGTTCGGCTAAAGCCGGACGTCTGGCAACCCTAGTGTTATTACACAGCATTGAATGAGACTAAATTTGTCTATTACCTTCTCCCTTTGGCCTAGATATTATATTGAGCTGAAGGAATGTAATATGCAATGTTTAATAAATTATTATTAGTGACACGTAATATATTAGCAAATACAGCATAGTTACAATACTTTATTCTGTTCCAGCTTGCAACTGCGATCCGAGTGGTTCGAAGTATTCCTCATGTGATCCCATAACCGGCAACTGCATCTGCAAGCCTCACTACGAAGGCAGGACCTGCGACTTTTGCAAAGTAAGAATTTCATTTTTGAAAGTGTAGGAGTTATTCTAAAAAAGGTCATACAAGTATTTAAGTTAAATATTAAATAATATGGCCAAACTTAAAGGCTTCTAATAGTGTCATTATTATCAATTTGTAGATGTAAAATTGTATACATTCGGTATTTTTTCTACTTTCTTTTATGCATCTGCAGGCATAAGTTGTTGAAAGTATTTGTACTAAGAATGCTAACCAGTTTAATTCTTTATGCAATAAAAATTTATTTTTTAGTCCGGTTATTGGAAAACTTTGAAAAAGGATTGCATTAAATGCCATTGCAACGAGTTTGGTTCTACTGACAGCGTTTGCCACCAAGAAACCGGACAATGCAACTGTAAGCCGGGAGTCACCGGACAAAACTGCGATCATTGCCTTCCGAATTATTATGGCACTGTGGACACTGACTGTATAGGTAAGAACTTAGTTTCACGTTTTTTGCCACTTCAAAAATTTTTCTTCAACTTTTAGATAAAATGAAGAAGATATAAAATTTCAATATTTACACGCCCACTTCGTACTACTGCTCAGTAGCATATGTTTATTTATTTAAATCAATTGACGACGTTTTGATGTACTCTGTGCCATCTTCAGGCCCGAAACAAGCTTTTATACATAATAAAAATAATTAGTTTAAGAAAGTGCAGACAAAATACATAAAATGTATACAAATAAAAAACTTCTACCAACAGGTTGTTACTACTTAAAACTAAAGTCGATTATTCTAAATATTAAAAAAATATAATTTTATTTAGTTAAATGATTTCTCGAATACTTTCTTACACGAAAATGTTGTTAATCGAATGTCGTGAATCAGGGTATTTCTTGAGTACTTGACAATAAGTACAGGAAAGATTAAGAGTTAAAAATATATTTTTCCTTCCAACACTAACTTAATATTTTAATTAAAAAATATCCTCAGAATATTCAGCCAATATCATTATTAAATTACCATTTCTTATTAAAAATTTTGCATTTGGAATTCAATGGCAATGCCATATTTACACCACTAAAGCGCCTTAGTTTAGCTTTATGTTAGAGCTAATGTACACAGGGTAATTTTTAATAAATTTTGAAATCATTTAAAGATATGTTCCTCAAGATGTAAATGTTATCTCTATATTTAAAACACTATGCCAGACTTTTCAGCAAGTTCTTGAGAAAGTTGTACTGCTCCAACTTATATAATTTTTTTTTTGATATGATCGTCTGGTTACTGACATCTTTTATCACTATTTTTTGTATTGATTTATTGCGCTTTTTTTCTATAAAACCAATATGTCTTGCTTGAATAACATTTCTGGACAATGTGGTGAAGGCGAATGCTCCCATATTCTTATAATTCCCTTGGAAACTCATCGCGCCATCTACCGAAAACAAGAACAAGATCTTCCGGGCCAGCTAGTTTAAATGGTTTTCCTAAACATATTTACATCTAAGAAACAGGGTGTTATATTCTGGTTAAAAAATTACCTTTTTGCCAATACCCCTAAATTGTCTCAATACTTTTTAATAATGCTTGATTAATCCAAAGACAGATTATACTTTAAATAAACGATCCATCCAATGTAAAATGAAAATGGATCTCAACTTTGTATTGTATCCCGTATAGTTGGGATCCATCGACAGTCTGTTTATGTATACAGTGCGATAAATTAGTCATATGAACCAAAAAACAAACTGTAGGGTTACTACAAAAGGCTATAAATTTTACAAGATATCACCATAAGTTGTATTTTTTTAATAGGGCACCTTGTATATTATGTGTCCCTCAAACGGGTCTCTTCTTTCAGATTATAAATATATCTGATTTGATATTTTTATCTTCAAAAACACCTTAGAAATTTAAGAAGAACTCTGCCAATGTGTTAAAGAGAGACGGAAAACGCTCTATTACCTAAAGTCTGATGATCGAATCGAAATATTCAATCCAAAGAACACACAAAGCGATGTGTTTCTATGCATTTTCCCGTCCGGTCCCTTCAGACGTTACACTCCAAGATCCATGCGTCGGACTTTATCACCTATAGCAGGGTTTTTCTCAGATTTTTCGACTATCTTTGAAGTTAAAATTATCAAACTAGATATATTTATAATATGCAAAAAGAGATCCATTTGAGGGATATATAATATAGAGAGTGTCCTGTTTAAGAAAATACAACTTTCCGTTTTATCTGGTAAAATCTGATAGTCTTTTGTTATTTTTTTAATTATTAGAAGAAAACTTCTTAAGCAATTTGTTTTTTGATTTATATAGCTCACTTTGAAGCTAAAGAAGATATGGCAGGTTAAAATGTTATCAACATAAATTAAGCGCAATGTAAGGGCTTTTACTTATAAGTTAGAAGGCTTTTAAAGGTATTATTTGAAAGAATACAAAAAAAGGTTTATACAAAAATTATTAGACTTTTTACGAAGATTTTAGGCATGACATTTAAAAAACATCTGAAAAATACATTTTATTTAAAATATAAAATCCTCGTTTTCCTCTTTTCAAAAATATATAGTTTGTTTATATTTGGATAAGAGGTTTCTGTAATAATTCGACTCATCATCTTTGAGGGAAGTTTAAGAGGAGATCGTTGTAAGTTTTCTAAGGCATGAAGTAGAGGAGTTTTGGGAGAATATTCCAATTCGTCAGTATAGAGATCTTATTTGGCATCAAGATGGCGGGCCTCCCCATAACATTCAAACGGTGACTCATTTTCTTAATAACCAGTATAATTTGTGGATAGGGATAAACGGACCCATTCACTGGCCAGCATACAGCCCTAATCTTACCCCACTTGGTAATTTCTTGGGGGGTATTTCAAGGACATAGTTTACTTAAATAGGACTCATAATTTGGCAGAATTACGGCAGAAAACTGAATAAGAAATTTTAGTTTTAAATAACGAATATTCTTTTTATATTAGCAATTCAAAAATTAGGTAAATTGTATTAAGATTGTTTTAATATAGGAGATGCCTATGTGAATATTCAACTAATTTGTTCAAACATTTATTACCATTTCTAACTGTTAAAATTGAAACTTTTCTTAATATATTATTTTAGTTCATTTGTTTTATTATCCGTCTGCATTCATGGCTAAGCAAGATTCTGTTTGGCTTGCTAGACTAAAGAAGGGATGCTCTTATACAAACCTAAACAAGCTATATATATTTGTAAAGAGGAAAACGAGGAGATTTTATATGTGAAATAAAATATAGGATATTCTATTTCAAAAAATATAGATTTTTCCGATTTTTCTATTTTCCGATCGTAAGTTGTTTTTTTAAATGTCACAAACCGTTTTTCATTCAAATAATATCTTTAAAAGCGAGCCAAATTATAAGTAAAAACCCTGTGTCATCAGTTAAACGCCTTCTAATATCCTTTTTTTTTTTCATCAAAACAAAATGGATTGATTACTTTCCTACACTGATCGACATTAGTTGATTATAATATGACACGCCACTGATTTTTTTTAATATGTGACAATTTTTTTCTATTTTTTGAGCAAACTATAGCAAACATTTTAGAGATTAAGTATAAAACTGATTTACTACACGTTATTGGCACAGAATTCTATAAAATACCTGAAACACGCTTGGCAATGAATCCTTTCTTTTAATAAAAAAATGCAATATAGATGAAATATCTATACTCATATAAGTTGTGTTATTGTGCACTTTCCACTCTGAAATAAACTCTTCATACCTAAGGAAGTTCCTTCCATTTACAGATTTTTTCCTACAAAGTTTTCAAATATAAATAGTGTTAAATCATCCTAAGTTTGGGGAGGTGTTTTATGTTCTATGCTGTTCTAAAACACACATAGAAAATCTAATATTGTAATTAGTAGACCTTTCGACCTCTATTAGGTCATCTTCAGGACTCTAAAAGTTAAGAACTGGTGTTATATATTGTATTTTAATGGAGCAATGTTCTTTAGAAAATACAGATAAATAAATTGTTTTGCAAATATACGTATATACGCTAAAAACCTATAGCATATTTTACTGCATTTAAAACTGACGGTACATAATAAAACAGATTATCCATACGCACATTTAAAATACAATAAGACTTAAATAAGGATACAATAAAAGCAAATTAAAATATTTGTTGACTAGCAGGCATTAGCAAACTACTAGTCATCATTGATTTTAATCTAATAATTTATTTAAGTCTTATTATATTTTAATAGTATTGTGCCATGTACATTATGTGTTTTAATATTCGTAGGTTTTACGGGGAAGATACCTATAGCTTTTTAGCATATATACGTATAATTGTAAAATAATTTATTTATTTCTATTTTCTAATATATATTTTCTGAAAATATATTACACCAATTTGCTTAACTTTTAGAACCCGTGCTACAGAGGTGATTTTCAAAATTTGATTTTCTTTCGTTTTATTGACCACCCCCTGTAACTCAGCTATCGTAAAATATATTTAAAATTATTTAACTGGTCAGAATATAGATTTTTTCACGTAGGGATTCAATTGATACTCAACGGATTTTTGCTGAGAGTCATACGTTTTTGTCATATTGGCAAAACCTACTATTTTTTAAATGGGACACCCTATATATTATTTTTTCAATAAAGAACTTATTCTTCGTGTCCAGAGCTTTTCAATAAACATACCATAAGTCATATTTTTTTCATATTTAACATGAAAAAATGCATTTTTCTAATCAAACGGATATATATATAGCAGATCTCCCATCGAAAAAGAGAACACAACTTTTGTAGTATATGGTATGCCTTTTCCCATTTGAATCAGGCAGCAAAACTGCTGTCATTTTTGCGCAGTTTCAAGAGAATTGTGAACAACTTTCGCTATTGGTGTATTAAAATTATTGGCTGTATAGATATGGTCTCAGTTTCGTTAATATATTATAAAACCCAATTTCGTTTCCACAGCGACGATCTCCAATGTCGAGAGAAATGTATGCACAAATATATTATGAATAAATTTTGATTTAAAATGTTGGTGAAAAGTAATGTGGCTATATAGAGAGATCAAATTTTACTATATTTTTAGACCATCTAAACCATAACATTCTAATACAAAAATGTAGTCAGATAGTGCCATTAGCTTCCTTGATGTCTTAGAACAAAAGCTCCTGAAACATCTTGAAAACCATAACACACACTAGAACGAAGTAAATTCTGGTCTGTCATTTCTTCTAAAGTGCAGTTTTTCCTTCAAAATTTATGGGGGCAACCAAATTCAAACCCAGAGCAAATAGCGAATGCTTTGCGCAGTTTTTTAGCAGTTTATTCCTACCCATGGGTATTCGAATCGCTTCCCAACCTGTCGGTTATAAATTCCACATCCACAATTAACAATTTTAATGAAGAGCAAAAGACTAAGGGTCCTAACAAGATTTTCGTGTTTCTTATTAGAGATTGTGCCAATTCTTTGCCCCGCCTCTTACGATATTCTTCAATAAGTGTCTAAACCTATGCTTTATTCTTGGCATATAGAAAAAATCCAAAGTATGCCCAAATCTTTAAGAAAGGTGAGAAACAAGATATTTCTAGCTTTAGTCCGATTTCCATTATTATTTAACTTCGATCGTTTAGATCATATATATGCATAAATTATAATGCTATGGCTCTTCCGATAAACTAGTCCTATTCTTTAAGGCATTTTTGACCAAATCGTACACAATATGTAACTTACGGTGAGTTTACCTCTGAGGCCTACTCGGCCTCCTTGGGGGTGCCCTAGAGGTAGATTTTGATACATTACTTTTCACATTTTTGATCAATGATATTGTGGAACACATTGCCTTGCTTAATGTACGCCGACGATCTAAAGATTTTTTACAATTTCTCGGTAAACGATTCCATCAAACTTCAGCATAACATACATAGTTTATGTAATTGGTGTTTCAGAAATCGACTTGACCTAAACGCTTCAAAATGCAAGGTAATAAATAATAAAAGGCCGCATCATTGAATTTAATTACGATATTAGTCATGTAATTCTGCAAGATCGATAGAATTTAAGGACTTAAGTGTTATTTACAACAGAGAACTCTCCCAAATCATATCATGACCATAATTTCTGAGTCATATAAACTCCTTGGCTTTATAATACGAATATCCAGAGATTTTCAAAATACCGACACCCTCAAATTATTATTTTATACTTTCCTTAGAACTAAGCTAGAATACGGTTCAATAGTTGTTCCATTTCGTTAAAACCCATCAACAGCTTGGAATTTGTTCAGCGGAAGTTCACAAAGATGCTATAGTTTAGAACTGATGGGATTTACCCTTATAGAGGATTTCCTAGGGATCAACTTTTGCGTAGATTTCTTATTTTTATCGTAGGGGTAAACGTAACTATCTGTCTCAGTTTTTTCTTTCTAAACTGGTAAATCATAAAATCATATTACCTTCTATCTAAATTAAAGTTTAGAATTCCTTCCTCTCACACTCGAATCAGGGACACTTTTTATCTACCCCCTACTTGTACCAATGTCTATAAGTATTCCCCTATAATCAAATCCTGTAGCGTTTATAACGAGCACGCTGAAACTTATGATATCTTTGATTTACCGTAGCAGCATTCAAAAGGCAGTTTTCTTGTAAGGCAGATGTTTGTTTTCTTTTCTGAGAACTTACATTCGTATTTTTCTGTACATTCCTGTACTGTAATTAGGTTAAGTAACTCTTAGTTATGTTGCCTGTTATATAGTGTACATTCTAATTTTGACCATCAACCAGTTTAGAAACCATCGGTTATCAGTTCCACTTCCGAAGAAAACATAATCCCAGATCTCATACAGTGTTGGATAGTCAACCAACAAGCGCAATTTTACCTTTTTTACAAGGTACTAGAGATGAGATTACTGAAATTCTGTGGAGGTCTAACAATCTTTAAATCGCATAAAAAGATTGGACAATGCTTAAGATCGCAAAAGGATGAAATCCCTTGTAATCAGAAAGAGTTTAAAAATTAATTCTTTTTACGTTAAAATGTATATACATTGAAACTGAATGGTCTATGTCTACTTGACTTAATGTACGTGAAAGATATAAGTATAAGTAAAAACAAATTGCCCCATCTTCTGTTAAGTCCTAACACTGGAACCTGTAGTGGAAGATAGATCAAAATACACGAGAACAATATACAGGAGGAGGCTCCCAATAAGTTCATAGTAATCCCATATGAACTCAGATATAGGAGAGATCTAGAAAAGTATACAAAACGGAGAAAATTTTGAAAAATCTCCTTGGAAACCCTAAACACAAAGTCGACTTGAAGGAGAGGAGTGGCATTTATGAAATTAGCTGTAATGACTGCGATCTGAAATATATTGGGCAAACTAAACGCTCCATAAACATTCGTTTTAAAGCACACATGGCACATTTAAGATATGGAAGAACAGAAAAGTCAAGCGTTGCCAACATGCTTTGGAAAACAATCACCAAATTAAGTTAATTAAAAATGTATCTAATAAAAGATTATTGGATGCATTTGAGAGTATAGAAATAGTTAAATGTGATAAGAAAGCACTGAATAAAGACAGAGGTCCTATTCTCTATAGTCCCCTCTATTGCTTACTTGACAACGGTGCAGTCGGGTGCAACGAAGTGTGACCACATTTACCTATAAATAGTCTCGATTAGGATAAGTTAAGTTAGTTTATATTATCTGCTGATGATGCTAACTTGTTTAGCGAAACGCGCGCCCAGAACGTAACAAGTTGTGGTGTAGCGTGGTTAGAACTCTTGTATTTTGATCCATCTTCTGTTGTTGAACACCAGCACTCAAGAACACACGTGTTTGTAAAAAATACCAAGAATCATGAAAATGTTAATAAAAACGCGGACAACATGCTAAATCATGTCAATCAAGTGATCATAGGTCGCATATAAATAACTGAACTATTAATGCCAGAGTTCATCTATTGTTTTAATCTCGGGCAGTGAAAAAGTCTTAATATTCTTGACATCGCAGGCAAAACGTCCGAAATTAATTCCAATTTGGCACGGTCTAAACCCTCAACATATCTGAAATTTTAGGAATGTATTAAAATTAGCTTAGATTATTAGCACATGATATTTAGAAAATTCGGGCCCAAGTTAGTAGTTCTATCACTGCAAACTCTTTTACAATCAGTGATACTTACCGAGAACGCCACTGTCTACTATTCTTCGGTGATAGATGGATAGATCGATTTTAATTGGCCACAAAACTGACAGGGAGTGACCTCGATCGTATTTTGTTTTCTCGGATTGACAGGGCTTTCTTTTTAGATCTTGATTGTTTAGACTGGGACATACCTTTAGCGAATAAGTAATTCAAATGGATGGTGATATTTTATTTATCGGCTCTTTATCGGGGTTAATGGGGATGAGTTTTTTTATTACTTTTCGAACTTTTTCCTGTCAGAAAATAGAATGGCATTAATTAAACCAGAGTTATTGTAAAAATTGCGACCCTAATTTCTAATTTAGACTACAATTATATTAACTATAGTCTGTACTATATTTTTAGTCACCTTGCAATACCATACCTATTAAGTTTAATGAGGATCACAACAGTGGCGGCTATTCAGGTGAAGTAGGTGAAGTGCTACTTCAACAGGAAAAATAAACAAGCAAACGTCTAACTATATTTATTATATATCTCTTAAAATTTTAGTTTTTACATTCATTTATTCACCTAATTGGTATAAAATAAACTGTACATCTCGAATAAATATTTTACTTGACCGTTGGTGGCATGTCTTTTTAAAACTTTCAATCGAACTTTATTACAACAACTATAACACTGGCGCAAACCGCTTTGACTTTGCTGGAGGTGCTATGTTTAGTTTACGATTTTCCTACTATGTAGCCATGACAACGCGTATTCGATGATGTCAAGCCCAGCGCCATACAACGCTCTCTCTTGTTTACTTTTATTTTCGCGGATTTCGCTGCAACCGGTGAGTTCCTTTGCAGTTAACTTGACTGTTTTGTGTTATATTTATTTATGGTGTTATTACAACTTCAAATTCGAAGTCAGTAAATGTGATTGTTCAAGACTGGAAAAAATCAAAATCGTCTTTGAATTTATTACAAACTGTGACAAATCTGATGAAAAATCAATCCGGCTTGCGAAAGGATTTTTAGGTGAGATGAACGATTTTGAATTCACGTTTCTGGCATTAGTGTTTAATGACATTTTCTCAATCACGGACATACTATTTGACGTTCTTCAAAAAAAAATCGCTTGACATTCATTTTTGTATTTCTAATATAAAACGCTGTCGTGAGGCGCTCTGTAAAAAAAGAAATGAACATTTTTTTAATACCATGTTTGATAAAACAAATTCTATTATAGAAATAAATCATTACAAACGTAAGCCTGCTAAGCTTTCACCTGAAGAAATTAGGGCTAAGTATAAAACCCTTTTTTATGAAATATTGGACCATGTTTTAACCCTTTATAGGGCAAAAGGGTTGCAGTGCTCAGATTGACTTTATATTTGCTGAGGAGATACTTTGGGTCATAAACAACAATAGTAAATGCTTTTTTTTATATATTTTTAAGTTTTTTTAGGAAATTTGAGGTGGGAAATATTTATCCCAAAGAAACCTTCAGAGCATAATCTATTTATGTGTGCAGCGGGATTCTAAGATCCCACCTCAAAAATCAATAATATAAAAAATACCAATAGACTAATAAATAATGAACACAAAGTCTTTATTATTTTTTTAGGACATTTTAATCTTAAATATAAATAAACCTTTTATTTTTAATCCTAAATACATAGTAACATAGAAAAAAGCTTAAAATGTGTACTAAACGTAAGAAAAACAAAAATAAACAGAATTTTAAGTATGGTAAATCATGAAAGAAGTCAAAGCACACCAAATATTTTGAAATGATCTACACATTTTCTAGAGAACTAAACAACAAAAAATAAAAAATACAAGTAACAAAAAAAACATGTTTTTGCAAAATAATATAAGTTGCAAATGAAAACATTAAAAACAACAAGCAAAAAACTAATTTACAACAGAACAAAAAAAATATCATTTTTCTGTATGAAATAATGAAAAACATGCTTTGCATAATGCAACATTACAAGTTTTGCAAAGGAGATTGCTGCGTTTTTCTTTTTCTTTGGTGCTACACCTTGCGCATCTTCGATATTTATCAATTATTTCAGGCATATGGTTTCCTACGCCGGATAGCCGTACGGTATTGGTAACAGTGGATTTTCCGCTCTTTTGTTTTTTAGCATATCCACTATATGGTTGATATCCCCTTTTCTTTTTCGAAGTGTACGATCCTACTAATTCATTTACAAGAGCTGATCGATACTGTAGATGACTGTACGCCTGTTTTCCTTTCATTGTCTCCTTGTAAATAATAAAGCTATTTACTGTAGCACAATCCAAAAAATAAAAACCACCACCTCCGTGATTTTCGTGCAACAGAATAAGCCGCTATTAGCTGATCCACTCGATCAACCCCTCCCATATAATTATTATAATCCTGAATGGCTTTTGGACACGTTACTTCTTCTTTTTCCCCAGTTTTACTTCTCCTGTCCACTTTACATGATTTTGATGGGTTATGCATGGTACTTACTATGGTGACCGGCTTTTTTCCTCTGTCCATCCACTTGATGTAGCTTAGATCGCCACTCATGGCATAGTCTATATCATGTTTTGACATTTTTTTGTCCGCTTCTATTTCCCTTATAGGAAGATATTTTCGGTTTGCCCGTATAGTTCCACATGCGAATAATTTCTTTTTCAACAAAGTTTCCAATAAGGGAATAGAGCTAAAGAAATTGTCAAAAAATAGGCAATAACATAACCCTTCAAGAGTTTTTGACAAATTCAATACGACTTTCTCGCCAAGGCTGTAGGACTCATTTCCAACGCTTTTTCCGGTGTATACATCGAAAGATAATATATATCCAGTTGCTGCACAGCACATTACCCATACCTTGAATCCCCTCTTTATGGGTTTCATAGGCATATACTGCTTCATGCTGGAACGACCTTTGAAAGCCACCATGCTTTCATCTATCGATATATTTCGTGATGGGGAGTAGCATTTTCTGAAATGTTCACCGAAATAATCTAGAATTGGGCGAATCTTGTAAAGACGATCAAAATCCGGCGAGTCTCTTGGAGGCATTTTGGTGTTGTCTGCTAAGTGGAGAAAACGGAGAATTTTTAAAAACCGCTTCAATGGCATGATCCGAGCTATCCGTTCGACGTGAAAATTTTCGTCCGTGGACCAGTAGGCTCTTACGCTGGGTAGGTAGTGAAACCCCATAAATATCAAAATTCCCAAGAAAGCACGTAGCTCATTTACCTGTAGGCCTAAATTAACTCCACGTTGTTCTGCATATATGTTGGATTGATGAGTCATTTCGCATAAAAAAAACTCGGTAAAGAATAAGGACCAAAAATCAAAAGGATTTTTCAGATGTTCGCTATTTGTAGGGCCTTGTGGCTCGTTGAAGTTGCTTCGCGAAAATATGATAGGATCTCTCGGATTTTTTGACCATGAAAACACTGGACCTGCGTCTGGTTCATCTGAACTTGATGAATAATCATCTTCGGCTGTGATATGTGATATTTTTATCGGCTCTGGTTCAATAAAGTTCAGGTTTTCTTCATCGTCGTCACTGGAACTGGATAGCTTCTTCATCATCGAACGACGCCTAAGCCCTCGTGATGTTGATGGCTCATCATTTTCAACTTCTGATGAATTGACATCCGAGATATTAGTTTCTATATAAACAGCTGGTAATCGGCTAGATTCAACTGATGATGATGGTGTGGCGGGAGATGACAGTGATAGTGTAGTGGCAGTCGGTGAAAAAGTAGATACATCTTGTGATAGTGTAGAGACAGCTGATAATCGTGTGGAGTGTATTCGTGAATACTCGATGTTCAAATTGTCATCGGCATCCGAATCTCCACCTTCATCTGAATCAAATGCTTGTGCGTCCGTTATACCAATGAAAATTTCATTGGCAGCCTCATTGACCAGTTTCTCAAGCTCATCTTGAGCTAAGCCAGCCATTTTTATCTGAAAAAAAATCTTTGTCTCATACTCGGATTTAAAATTTTTATTCGAGACCTTATGTCATTGCTCAACTTTCAAAAAACGATTGGAGTCCATTTTGGTTAGAAATTCTCATGTAAGTACTCAAAGAACATCTTTTCTGAAAATTCGAGTGGTTCAGAAAATTGATTTATTATTACATAAGAGTATAATTATTGGTGAAATATTTACGACATATATGAAAAACCAAAAATAACATACAAAAATAAATATTGAAAAAATCTAAGGTCATGTGTTTTTGAGTACCGGTTAGAAATATTTATTTTCCAACGACGAATAAAAGGAGTTGAATACAGAAAAATATTATCAAATTGTGCCTAAATATGTTAGAAATAAATATACTTACCAGTTATAACACTCTTTTTTACATTACACACAAACAAAAAAACTCAAAACAATTAACTCTGAAAATGCACAAATATTTACACCCTGTATAGGCTTTGGGATAATAATTTCCCACATAGGAGCTTCAACCGTACTCCTCCACCAAGCGAAGGCGTTAGGCGACTGAAGCGGGCCACTTCTGCAACTGACGCTAGAACGCATGCGGTACATTTATTTCTGGGTGGGAGGCGTATAACCCAAAGCTCGTTGACGCAGGAGCAGTGGGAAAATATTATCCCACTGACCTAAAAAGGGTTAATGGAAATGATACTAAGATTTCAAGACTGTGAAAAACTTACATTTTCATGTTTGGCAGCTTCTGCTAAGTTTTCCGAATATAGTTTAAATTTTCCGACTGGCCCGTTTGAAAATTTGTTACAGTTATATAGGTAAATATTTTCAAAAAGTCAACGACTTAAAAATGAGCTTGGTCTTATTTCTGCCAATGAGAGTAAATGGAATATATCGCTGCAAGAGCAAGTAAGAAAAATTAATAAAAATAAATATATTTTTACCGAAGCATATAAATTGTTTTCCCTTATTTGGACAATACCGTCGACAAATGCTTCAGTGGCAAGAAGTTTTTCTTGCTTCAAATGTGTAAAAACTGATTTAAGAAATACAATATCTCAAGAAAAACTTAAAATTTCTACCCCCTCTACATATAAAAAAATTTTGGGAAAAAAATTATTGCGATATTTTCTTGCTTCATTTGAACTTCACTTACTTTTTCACCCGCGAGTCGCCACTGGATCATAATTAAATTTCATAGTCCTCAATCCGAAGACCACTGCACCGAGCGCTGCACAGTGTTCCATTATAACAATCTAGGTGGACAAAATTCCTGTCTAGGTTTTTAGGAATTTATAATTACGTAATGTATCAACACCTCCTACAACACGGAGTTGTTGAATGTATACAACTCTCTGGGTGTGATTCCAGATTAATGATATCCATTAAAATTGTGGAAAATTAAACATTATTCTGTTATCTTGCCTTTAAACCTAGAAATGTTAGCATTAAGTAATTTGGAATAATTTAGAAACGTTGTTTGTTTTTTTAGAATGTGATCCATGTACGAGAAAAGGTCACGTGTGTGGCAAGGGAGGCAAATGCGTATGCCCAGCTTTAACCATCGGCAAAGAGTGTGAACGATGTACACTAAATTCATGGGGATTCGAACCTGGCATAGGATGCAAGGTAAATTGTAGTTCCGTATATTCCCTCCTTTATAGAGTGTAGTGGTCAAAATACCGGAAATTTTCATGAAAATGAGCCGCTCTTCCCTTCAGGTTTTTTGTATAAATTGGTTAGTGGGATCACAGAGGGAGGGATCCTGAGATGACCCAAAGCCATGTTTTTTTTTTTAACTTTTGTAGGAAAATGGCATGTTTAGCATTTTTTATAAAATCATAACTATAATTGTACAAAACCATAAGTATATTGATCTGATCAGAACGAAAAAAAAAGCAACTTCTTTGTTTTCACATTTTCTATAAAACTGCTTGGGATTCAACTGTCTACGTACAAGACAAAATAAAACAACAAAAACCTCTGAAAATAAAAAAAATACAAACTATGTTGATAATTTTTTTTGTGTTACGTTCTGTGGGTGAAAAAATTCTTCTACACTAATAAGCATGTCAATTTCTAAGGCTCTATACCTGACAGAACGACTGAAAACTGTAATTAATTTGAAAATTGAATGGTGTGTAATTTTTGCGCAAACTGACCAAAATGAATACTTTTTTGTGTAGGTTTTTATTCTCTTCAAAAGGGCACCAAAAATTATTTATTAAATAAATTTATATTTAATTTATCAAATAAAAAAAATCAAAATATTGATAAATTTCTGTTTTTTGTTTATTATTGTTATTAAACGAAAATAAAATAATTACGAAAGTTTATTTGCAACCAAAAAGAAAGAATTAATGTTTTATTTTTAAAGCAATACATTTTACTCTATTTTTATATAATATTTTTCACCAAAAAAGATTATAATATTAGATGTTTAAATATGAAATAAAATGAATTATACTAAAAAACAAAATAATATTAATTATTTTTTTTTTTGTATCTAAAAATAAGCTTATTTTTTATTTAATAAATAATATTAGTGTCATTTTGAATAGAATAAAGAAATGTACATTTAAATAAATAAAACATTTAATTTGAACGATCTGCACAAAAATTACTGACGTTTTAATTTTAAAATTAAATTGCATTTTTACCGTTCCATTAGATAAAATTGGTATGCTTATTTAGAGACCACCAGAAGTATCTTTTCACAAATTTTTGTATAAAAATTATAAGAAAATTCCTGAATTATTTGTCATGCATTTTTTTTTTGTTTTATAAGGTTATGTATTACTCATAGATATCTCAAACCAACGCAGGTTTATCGGAGAATTGAAAACGAAGAAATGACCAATAGAAGCTGTTATGCTGTTAAACACGCAATTTTTCTACAAAAGTAAAAGAAATCTATGTGCAGTGAAAAAAATTAGGATTCACTTCCTCTGTAGAGCTCCCGAAATGTTTATATATAAAAATCCAAAGGGGAAGAGCAGTAATTTTTCACGAAAATTTGCAGTACATATAATGACTAGAAAATAATTGAAAATGCTTCCTACATTTTGACCTTATTTTTTACATAACTGGCAGCACTTATCAGGATACGTGTTAATAATCAAAACAATAAACATTTATCATATTATATTTGTGTGCAGTATTAGCATTTACAATATTATAATCAATTTACTAGGCTTGCAACTGTTCTCACACTGGTTCCACCACACTTCAGTGCGAAAAAAATTCTGGATCGTGCCCCTGCAAGACAGGATACGAGGGCATCAAATGTGACAGATGTGCCTTTGGTTATTACGGTTATCCTAACTGCAGAAAATGCCTTTGCAATTCAATTGGTACTCTCGAGACAGAGTGTCAGAACGGCGATTGTCAATGTAACGAAGATGGTAGTTGCAATTGTAAGGTGGGTAGAAAACCATAAATTATATTTCCTGGTACATCCAGCATAAAATAAACACCAGAGCCATTTTTTTTTGCTTCAACTACCATTTTTACAAAATTTAAGATAACCGTTTAATGTTTTTTTATTGATGCATTTTTAAATACATTCTTTAAAAGCCCTTCATTGTTTCCATTTCAGATATACAGGGTGTCCCATAATTAACAGTACACTGCAAAACTACAGGCTCTTTGGGTAAAAATATTGCGATTTAACCATACTTTGCTTAGTCCAAAAGTTGACAGTACCCAAGATACAGGGTGTCAAAATTGTAATTTTAATTTAGTTTTTTCTTCGTAATTTATGAACAGGGCGGCAGAACGGCATCAAATTGAGACGTGGGAGGTTTTTTGAAGCGAGAAATTCAAATTTGTGCTTAGTTCTGATGCTGCTTGTAGAGGGCGCACTTACGGTGCATTAAATCTCTTTAAAATAACGTAACTTTTTTGTGTCACGGTGTATTGGCCCAAATGTTAAAAATTGTGTATTTTCCACATCTTCTGCTCAAAAAAGGTATACTTTGTAAATGTCCCTCAGAGTGGCCGTTTGCAAGATATTTGCGTATAAATTAGGTGGTATATAACCATAAACACGTGATATTGTTACAAATTTAAAAAGGAGTTATTTTTTCATTGTTATTATTGTTGCAGCCAATTCTAATAAAAATATTTTTATTTTCTATAAATTTTTGATTTCAATAATTATTATTTGAAAAAAATTTTTAATAAAAATTTTAAAATTTGATATTGGAAATGATGGTACTGATTAATTTATACGCAAATATCTTGCAAACGGCCACTCTGAGCGACATTTACAAGGTATACCTTTTTTACGTAGAAGAAGTGGAAAATACATAATCTTTAACATTTAGGCCAAAACACCGTGACACAAAAAAGTTACGGTATTTTAAAGAGATTTAATGCATCGTAAGTGGCGAGCTCTACAAGCAGCATCAAAACTAACACAGATTTGAATTTCTCGCTTCAAGAAACCCCCCAATTCCCAATATCATGCCGTTCAGTCACCCTGTTCATAAATTGTGAAGAAAAAACTAAATTGAAATTACAACTTTGACACCCTGTATCTTGGGCAATTTCAACTTTTGGACTAAGCTAATGGTTAAATCGCAATATTTGTACCCAAAGAACCTGAAGTTTTGCTGTGTACTATTAATTATAGGACACCCTGTATATAGTTTGTTTATATATATCCGTTTCTGACATATTCCTAATTTTATGATATATCGTTGGGCCACAAAATGTCGAAAAATGTCACGGTAAAGGTAGGTTATAACCTTTTATGAATACAGCACATATGAGCACAGTGGCGTAGCTACAAATTTTAGGCCTCCCGCAGTTCTGAACAAAGGGCCCCCTATATGAAAATCTCTAATTCAAAAGGGCGGGAAAATAATTGATGACGAAAAAAAAATGTCATCCAGAGTTTTCGATAGATTCCATTACACATTGTGGTCGAGTCCCCTAGCATCCGGACCCCTCCTTATTGCGGGCGTCTAACTACGCCACCGCCCGAGTACGAATTGTAAGAATGTCATTTAATTACATCTTTATCGTATCGGTTGCAAATATATACCTGACCAAACAGTCCAAATAAAGATTTATTTTTAAAACTGTTCCGTGCGATTTAAAAATTAAACTATACTTACAAGAACGTTTAGAAGCTATCACTCAATGGAATTATGAACACTATCTTTAAATACTATCCTGCAATCACATTATTGAAAACCTTACGACTGAATGACATCTTAAGTGTTGTGACCCAAGTATAACCAATAAAATGCCGAATGGTAACACAGCGGGTTTGTATACATATTGCAGTAAAAAAAATGTATATTATTATGTACATTCCAGTACCGAGAAACAGATTTTTCTCCATTGGTTTTTCAGTTATAATATTAGATAAACAGTACAATTATAACAGTTAAACATATAGGATGTTCATTTGAAAACTCCTATTTATCCGAATCAGAAGGTTTTCCCAAAAAATCGCCGAAATAAGTCAGCATGTTATGTAGGAGGCTAAAGGTGTTTAGATGTTATACAATCTGTCGGTAAAATATAAAGGTATTGAAAATGTTTTAACTGAAACATCACTTGATCCTCTTTCCCTTTCGACATTTTTAAATGGGAAAGGTCGAAAGTTGATCTATGAGGCATAATAAAATACGCTGTCGTCAAAAAAACGCTTTTAAATTAAAATGTTTAAGATTCTCTACTGACATTTTATATTTCTATTATACGAGTTTTGACATTTGACTGTATTAATCAAAATCCATGGTGGAAAGAAAACCATGTCAAAATAAACCAAATATTTAAATTATTTGTACGATACACACACACTTTCGATATCTGATGCATTTCCTCTATTTTAAAATACAGAGAAATCTCAGTAAAAATTTGCAGAGTCGTGTATTATAAAGTTCTATAATCCACGAGATCCACACGCTTCTAGAAGGTTCTTCCTTAAATTCTTAAAACCAGAACGAAACACCGAGTAGTTTCTAGATACTAAATAAACAAACGTATTTTTTTGCTTAAGTTAGTGAGATTTAGGTTTCTGAGAACTGTACGAAAACTATCTTTGGAAAGAAATTGTTCGATTATTTGTTATTATTTAGGCACGAGAAAATTATAATTTTATAATTTGAAGAGAGGTTCGTTTTAATTTTAAAAATATACATTGAATAAAATGTTGTTCTGCAATTTAAAATTTTACAAAACAGACCAAAATTTATTTGTTAATGCATTACACCACTTTACAGGCAAGTTAGATCTAATATATCATATATATGTATCTCGAGTATAACAAGCTGAACTAGTAATGTAACGCTCACAACCTGTGTGCCTTTGTGGGTTTCGAATTTCACAGCATTATATTATGATCAATCTAGTCATTTTATACATATTTCTTAAATTATTTTTATAGGTATAGTAATTATCACTTCGTAGAGTATACGTGAGCAAAAATTAAGTGCGATCAACCATAAATAGTTTTAAAAAAAAGTAATTTTTCAAATACATAGTTTAAATTCTTTAAATTCAGTGATACTAATAGTTAATAGGAGCCTAAATATATTTTTTTCTTTGAATTTAGAGTAAATATAAATTATCTCAATTGAAAACCGACATTTCTGTTCTAAGCATAAAAAATAGAACATCACTTTACATTTAAAAAGTTTCCTAGCTTAATCACTATGTAACGAAAATGAAACGTTCTCTAAACTTACCTGTGGAAAGATAAACAAACTTTTAAAACTGTTCCGATTAGCACCTCGTTTATACAAAGAAGTAGGATTTTCTAGCGTACATATGTATGGGGTGGATGGAGGAAATTATTCAATGCGTCACGTTTTATTGTTTTATTATCTATCTTTTTGTGTATTTTAATTTTCTGATCTAAAATTGTCGTAAAATTAGCAATATATCACAAGCAAGTATTTAAATATAGGTTATTCCATTAAATGAGTCACATTTTTCCAACACCGTACTCTTATTAAAAGTCAACTTGAGTTTTAGTAAGAATCATTTTAAATTCCATCAGAAAAAATATCCCATGTGGCTGTCTTGAATTTTTCAAAAATGGTCGTTTAAGCTAAAAAAAGGTTAATTTTACGCTGTAAAACCATGTAGGCTAGATTTGATTTGCACGAAAAAAATGAGTTATTATTTTTATTAAAATGTATGAATAGTTAATTGGAATTTTTTCTTTTTTGTACTAAATTCAAGTATGTACCTTCAAAAATCCTTTAGGCCCAGATTTTATTTTAAGCTAAACATAATAACTGTATTGATTAAATATTTTTGTAGACTTTGTAACAAACTATACTTTTCAAAATTCGAAATTAGTTAGATATATGGTGAGTAAAATGAATTTTATTTAGCAATTTTCGGCGTATTTTATCTAAAAACATTATTTAGTATATATTTTTTTGCTTCCTCTCTTACTTTAGAAATATTTAAACCATATCCCTGCCTATAAGCAGCAATTTGTATGTTGTGTTATACACATTAATTACACAGGGCAACACACATTTTGGTGCCTGCGATTTTTTAACTGTTCCTGGGTAATTTTTGGATGCAGAATGTAAAAAAGTTCTCAGATCTAGTTTTTTCTTTTAATTGTGTGTATATTTTACGTTATAACTGTTATAATATATAATATTACTATTGCCAGTTAAAAAAACAAAGACACATGGATTTAAGTATTTATTGCAAAAACTTAATTTACATAATTACATTAGTCACTAATCACATACAAATTTTCTTTTATACGATTTTCTAGAATGGAGTTTACTAGGGCAGTCTCGAAGGCTCCAGCAGTAGTCCGCCATCATGTGGCTATCCCATCGTCCTTGATAACGATCTTCCATAGTTTTAATATCCTGATGGAATCTTTCCCCCTGTTCTTCACTACAATTCCCTAAGTTTTATGAAAAACGATCTAGGTGGCTGTGGAGGTAGTGAACTTTTATACTCATGTTACAACCGAGAATATTAAAATTTGAAAGCATAGTTTCCAATAATTCTACGTAGTTCTCTGCTTTATGATTGCCAAGAAAAGTTTGTACTATTTGAACAAATAAACACCAAGCGTTAGATTCAGTCTCGTTCATTGATGTGGTGAATTGTGGATCTTTAACAAGTTGCCTTATTTGAGGACCATCAAATATACCAGCTTTTAGTTTTTCCGTGCTAATGCCAGGAAATTAAATTTAAAGCCTTCACAAATTGCTTCATTAGGCCTAGCTCGATATGCAAGAGCAAAAGTAAGATTTTTTCTCTTGAAACCAAAGGTTCGTTGATCACGTTTTGTTTTCCTTGAATCATGACATCTCTTGAAGGTCAATTTTTGTTAACCCAGTGCTCATTTTTAGCTCTGCTGTCCCAAAGGCAGAAAAAACAAGGATATTTTGTATAACCACTCTGCTGTCCAAGGAGGAAGTTAACCATTTTTAAATCAAAACAAATTGCGTACTGATGTTCTTCGTATTTAATTTTTCTCAAAACTAATGCAATTGTTTCATATTCTTCCTTCATGCTTGTAGAATGACCAATAGGAATTGAGCCATATTTGTTACCGTTATGTAAAAGAACACATTTTAAACTACGTTTTGAACTGTTACAGAATACCAAGTCATTTTCCTGAGCGAAAAAAGGCAGCAGATCCTTATCTCTTTTACGATAAAATGTAATATTAGTACCTGGACAAAATAGATTTTTTTCTTTTAATCTGGATGCAAGTAATTTAGCGGATTCCTTTAAGAGATTTAGGTCTCTTATAAAATCGTTTAGTTCTTCTTAATTGGAACACTGCGGAGTTGCTAAATCTGATTTAAATTCGCTGTCGTTTTCTGATTGAATTCTTTGAACTTCGTCAGACGTTGATGTTTCTGTATCATCTTCTGTCAGTTCGGGTAGACTGCTGAATGATGGAACGGGTATTTCTTCCAAATGCGCTACAGGCCTTCTTGCAGAATCTAGATAAGGATATATACATTTGTGTCTGTTGTTTCTATTTATGCCTTTAATATTAACGAGACAAAAATAGCAGTCGTCATGATGGTTTCGCGGTTCTCTCCAAACCATTGGTACACCAAACTTTAGGCACTTCCTCTTTCCAGTTGTCCACTGTCGCAAATGTTCAACACATGTTTTACATATGAAATATGGGGCCCAAGATGTACCTTGATCTCCTAAATAAACGCCAAAATAGGCAAGATAAGCTCTTTTGCACAAAGTCAGAAATCGTTTTTCTTCTCTCTTTCAAAGTGTATTCGCCACACACATAACACAAAACATCGGGATGATTTACACAGGTACGTCTGCTTGTGGATGCCATTGTTTCAGTTTAGTGTCTTGATACTACAAAACGACCAAAATTTACACAAAATGATAGCACAACTTTACTTGGGAAAACTCAGTAATACACTAAATCGAGTACAGCCAAGCAGGTATAGAAGGATCGGGTCATAGGCAATTACAGGTATAAAAGTAATTAAGAGCAGTGTATTGAGTAGTTCCTAGTATAGGAACATTGGGTCAGGGTCAATTCCAGGTATCCATTCCAGTTAAATTCTGGGAAATTTCTATTTTGACGATTAAGTACATATTTATCTCTTTATTTGTTGTCCTTTATCAGAAAAAAAGATCAATTAACCTGTAACCTGTATCTCAAAAACTAGAGCTGATAGAAAAAATCTGGTGGCATTTTTGGAATCAGCACATTAAAAACATCTAAAATCAGATGTTAGATTTCCGGCACCAAAGTTTTGTTTTCATTTTGTTACCCTGTGTTATTATAGAGTTTCAAGGTAAACTGTAGTATTAAGCAAGAAAAAATCAATGCAGTTTTAATCTACTTATTGAATACTATTATTATTATTCCAGGAAAATGTACGGGGTTCCAAATGCAACATGTGCAAAAACGGCACTTTTGGTCTCTCTAAAGAAAATCCGAGAGGTTGCAAACTGTGTTTCTGTTTTGGCCGAAGCAACCAATGTGTGGACACTAAATACAACTGGGACAAGATTCGATACGAGAAATTTGAAAACGGCATTGAAAGCAATGAACCAGTAAGGATATTTTTGTATGAATTCGTTTTAGATATACTATCTTATTATTTATCAATGATTTTTACATTATACTTATTCTTATTAGTGTAAGTAGTTTGGAAAAATTAATAGAACGGATTGTTGTCGACATTATTTACAATTTTTTAGTAATATGAAACAGGGAGAAAGAGAGAGGTATATAGATATAGAACTCGATACTGGCAAAAAAAAACTCTCCAACCTTGGCAGTTGTCTATGAAGAATGCAACGGGGTTATCCTAACTCTATACTCTTTAAATGCAAAACATTATATGAAATGTAATATAATGCAATATTTGTTAACCTCGACATACATATCCATAACTGTCGCCATGACCCATACCTATGTAATGTAATTAAAAAAGCTTATCGAAAATTAAATACACAACAGTCCCTCTTATTACATAATGAATACTCTATTTTATATGCCGAAGCAACTGCCATATTATATGCTATTAAATGGGTCTTAGCCCAAGAAGCTTATAATAATATTCTTATTTATATTTATTCCCAATCAGATCTAGAGAAATTGACTATTTTTCGTTTACCGTTTTATAGCAAAAATTTTAGTTCAATTTTATGGGTTAAATCTCATTTAAATATTAGAGGCAATAACACTGCAGATCGCTTAGCCAGTAGTTGTAACCCTGATAATAGTATTCTGGACAGAAGTATAATTCCGAACCAAGTTTCCTCAAAATTGAAGAAAAACACTTTTAGCAAATGGAAACAAATTTGACATCAATATATCCAAAATAAAAATCCACATTATACTTTACTTCATCCAAATATTCCTTCAAACCATTGGTACCATAGAGGATAATATTTCCGACCAATTTCATGCATCAGTCGCCTTTGCAAGCCTTCCGCCGCTGCGATACTATGTTAAAGCTGTAAGGGATATTTATTAGCTTCAATGTAATTTAATTAGGGAAATATGTATAGTTCGGCGCGCTAAATTCCAATTTTTAATGAAAAAATCAGATCTAGAATTATAAAATAGAAGTAGATTTGTCCATTTTCGACCATTTTTTGACCACTTTTTGACGCAAATGCCGTCGCATATAATTTTTGTTAAAATTGGTGAAACCAGAAGACATTCATGGTCGTTCAACTGAATTTTCTTTCCTCTATAGTGATTCCAGGTCTAAAATGGCATTGTTTCGACGAAATATTTCAGAAAATAAATTATTCGTTTGACCGTAATAGTTGAAATAACAGCTATACACTATTAGCCGCGCGCGGTGGTTCGAATGGTCTCGTTGCATTCCTTAGGCATAATAAAATACGCTATACTAAGCTAGGCTGGGCAGTCCGAATTGGCCTGATTACCTTAAAGTTTGACGAAAGTACCCGAAGATTTCACAGCTACTGAGCGGCAGCCGACCGTGATAGCAAATGGAATACGAAATCGCCATTTGGGTCATCAGCCGTGTCTTCTCATAATTCGATCGATCGGTGGCGGCATCACGTCGGCATGCGGAAGTTCAATTGTTCAGAGGTCGCGCGGTCGATATTCTAACTCGATATTGTTTCGGACGTTTTTAATCGACAAAAATTGATTTATATACTGTTTTTTTGTAATATATATTTTTTTTATTTTTATGATTTTTGGTTGGAAATATACAGGAAGTAAAATGCTGGTAGTGACTAGTCCAAAAAAATAAACAACTAAAAAGTGCTTACGAACTTAATTTTGCAAAAATAACCAATTTCAAGGTGGTCTATGTTTGAGTTGTGAATGTAGATGAAATAAAATGTCGGTAGTGTAAAAAATAAACAACTAAAGAGTGCTAACGAAGTTAATTTTGACAAAATGACCGAATTCAAGGTAAGTGCAATTTGCCAGAACTTAGTATACGACAAACTAGTAAAGACAAAAATAAAGAGGTTCATCGAAGCTTTCGCAAAAGTATGTACGATTTAGCTAACTGGATATGTGGTTGTGAAGTCTCTAAGTCATTTTACTGATATGTTTGTTTGTTGTTTTGTAAGGACTCGTTATATTTTAAACAAAATTGTAGATTGTGTAAAATTTTGTGGGGCATTCGAGCTGGCACTACGCGGTCACGATGAAACAGCTTTGTCTGAAAATCCAGGGGTTTTTCGAGGAATTATAAATTTTGTTGAGGAGTTGGGCCAAGATAGACTATCCGCTTTAGCAATGTCAAGTATCGGGAAATCGTTTATAAAAGGAATGTGCGTGCAATTTTAACGAACGTGTCATTCAGCATTTTTCCAATTCTAAAGAACGAAGAGTAGACCTGAACTGAAGAGAATTTAAAGATAAGATATTTATTTTTATTTTAAGTATGCCTATTTTTAAATTTGTTATTGACCTCCTAATATAATTCACCACGAGCCGCCAATGTCCTTTTCATATAATAGTGTAAAAATATTCTACTCCCTCCCCCTACATATCAAGTCGGCTCCAACTTTTCAGTCTTTCTAGCGATTTAAAATATATTTGCAATGCACAATCTGATATTATTAAATTATTCATAAGTGTTGTCTTTAGTTATTCGTATAGTTTTAAAATTAGGTAATATTAAATAAATATTAAGTAAATGGATGGTTGAGTGAAAGAGCATACATGTATGAAGGTCGCCATCTTCATCTTATGACTTCATTTTTTTCTAATTTCTCTTGTTTTTGAAAATAAAGGCACTTTGTATTGTATTGCGTATTGTATATGAAATGACAAATTACCCAATTCAAATGGTATTTAGTACCCCTTTCTGGTTGCCAAAAAAGTTTCGAAAATTTAGATGTATTCAAGCGTGTTTATTTACATCTGTTCATGTTTGTATATAGACTTTGTGTAATATGTCCTTTTACCATCCCGACTATTAATCGCTATAAACATCTAAGTTAAAACTTATATAAATAAAATTATTCTTTACACAGAAATAAATCTATCTAAGTTTTCCTTTTTGTAAAAATACAATTATTACAAATATCGTGGCTAAAATACTAGAATGTACAGCAAAAAATAACAAATAAATAAAAATATATTCTTAATTATTATAACAGTAACCTTATTTCTGAGAACATTAATGCAAAAAATGATTTTTTTTATTAGAGAGTAACAGAATAAGCAATTTTAAAAGGTTGCTATTTACAAACAAAGTGGATTTTACGATATTGTATAATGCTGTGCGTAATTTTCTTAACACATGTGTGTGTTATTATTTGTTTTCGCGTGTTCGGTTGTTAAACCTTTTTTTTTTTGTTGAGATGTTAAACACTCAAACTTTTTGAAATTGAATTTATTGAAGCCCCGTATAACATAAAAAGAGGCTTTTTGAAAAATCGTTTTTGTCTAATAGCGTGGAAACGACGAGATTTTAAAATTCGAAACCTCAACCGAAAAAGTTTATTTTTAAAAAAATTTAGTCAATTTTATAAAAGGGAAAAAATTCCTGTTGAGCATCTTAGTAAAATTTTCAGTAGTTTCTTGAAAATTTTAACTACATTTTCATAATTTCATTTTCAGATTAGCTCCGACACCATAAGCCTGCCAAAACAATTCATGGGTGATCAGACAACCTCCTACGATGGCTACCTCAGCGTTAACGGTAGCGGTGGGAGGTTCAGCGTATTCCTCACCGGTAACGGTATTTCCTTAAAATCCGAAATCAGCACGAGTGAGCTCAGACTGAACGAAAGGTACTGGAGGGTCACTTCAGGAAATATATTACACAGTTGCCAAATTTCGCTAACTAGGGAGTGTTTATTGTTGGTTTTGCAAAACGTAACATCTGTTGTGATACAAGGCCAGGACATGGAGTAAGTTTGTTACTTTAATTTTATGTTTTATTATAATTTAGAACTACCGTTGAGTAATTGCCGTTTAATTTGATCTTATTTATCACCCTGTATATTTCGCAAAATATAGTCAACGTTTTTAAAATAACAAGAATTTTTAACCGTCATCCGCGTTACACATTTTCGTTTTGTGCAAAAAGTCAATTGGTTTAGTGATTTATTACTATTTTTACTTCCTTCGTAAGAAGGAAGTATGGAATCCGAGATTTTTGCAGATCTTTGCTTTTTACGGCCCCTGTCTGTCATTCCCTGTATACGCGGCATAGCTCAAAAACTACTTATCCGATTGACTCCAATTTTTGATCAAACATCAAGGTACAGGGTTTTCCCGTATATTTTTCCACCCACCTAGAGATTTTATTTAAATAGATGCGGAAATGTCGTAAATACAAAAGCTGTTGGGTTTTTTATGAAGATTTAGAATATTATATCATAAGTGCGAAAGTATTATTGGAAATGTCAAATTTTGACAGGTTATCAGTTTTTTTAAATGAAACACCCTGTATATTAAATCATAATCTTGAAAATCTTTTTTTTTTCTAATTTCAAATATATATACTTGTAATATATTCTGTCAATTAGTTTTGGATATATAAGTGTCAAGAAAATTGCTATGAACGACGCCTCAAATCAACATTTAAGCGTTAAATTGCAAAGGTCAATACAAAAAAGTTTGGACCATAGAACAAATTGGTCCAAGCACAAATGGTGGTAATCGCGGCCGTAATCTTGAAAAAGCCTTCGAGATTTTAATAACTTTTCAGTCCAAAAGCGTGGAACCTGAAAGATGTTTTTATCCGCAGGGTTTTTATATAACAAAATACGTTCGAAGTTTGGAGACGAAACTTTAGATGCATTAATATTTCTGTGGTATTTTTTTTTATTTGTAGACTTGGAACTTTTATTTGCATTTACATGTAGATAGAAAAATCCTTCAGAATTGACATCCCTAAGTCAGATAGCTGCTTGTTATTGATGAAATGTGTTGGTGGACACATGGATTTATTAACTCCGTTTAAAGTTGCAGTCATGCATATCGATCGTGGTCAAGCGTCTTCGATCATCTACAACCGATTAAAATTAAAGCAAATTATGTGAACATTGGTTTAAATTGCTGACGCTGTTAATTGTACGTTACTGACGTTAAAATTTAAAATACCTGAAGGATGAATATGAATAATGTAACAGATTAAAAAGCGCGTTGTTTGTAACTGCCATTTTCCTTATTTATACTTCGGCTTTGAAGTTGCCAATGTCAAAATTGGCAAATATTAAACGACTGATTGCACTCAGAGCAATGCGCCAACCCTTTTTTTCGAAAATCATTATGAAATGCTAACATTTTTGATAACATTTTTTTAAAGAAAATTTCAACATTTCCTTGCCAGGCAACGGAAAATAACTGTTTGTACTGTAAGGAAATATTATTTAACATAGAACGGAAGCTTTCACGGCTTTACATTAATAATATGGCCAGTGGCATGCTGGTGTTCAGCTACAGCAGATTGGACAATTTGTTTCTCTGTAATACATCGTTCATGTTCTTTAAGTCGAGTTGATATTGAGCATCCTGTTTCTTCCACATACACTTCTCCACAGTAGCAAGAAATTGTATATACGCCTTCTGTTTGAAAAGGTACAATATCTTTCGGGAATCACAAGCATTGTCGAATCTTCTTATGTGTATTGAAGATTGTACGTATGTTGGACCGCCGAAGCAATCATCATATTTTGTTTGTGCATGTATGTAGGAAAGAGCAACACTACTTAATGGTGGCTCCTTATCGTTTTCCTTTCGCGGAGTTGGATTACTATATCTTTTAATTGACCGCGTAATATCTTCGGTACAATAGCCATTCTCTGTCAGAGCTACCATTTTCCATCCTTTGAGCATATACATCTAGAACATTCTGTGTATAGAAAATCGACGCATACACATGGATACTTAAATGCAAATTCTCACCACCATCTAACACAAGAGAAATCTGTTAAAGTGCGAGACACGAAACAAAAACCGGGCGGTCCTTAAAATAAAGGTTCATATGCGCGCGGTCAAGCGGAAAAGTGAAATTTGTGTGCGCAAATAAATTTTATGTTATTTTATTTGTTGTAATAGTTTGCCGCTTCACCTATAAAATGCGCCAGCTAAGCGGTACGGAAAATTAATCGAGGATTCAGTAAATTTCGCACTGGTCCACTTGTAATTGGGATGTGCCTAGAAGGTTCTAGCTATTTCCAGTGGCCCCTATACATTTCGAGCATTTGTTTTCTTTTCTATATAAATGCGTTGCGTTGAATTTGAATTATTGTTTCGAAGTAACGATGGCGAGCAAAAGAGGAAAAATAATTCGAAGCGGTGCACGTGAAGTTATTGCGCGCGTTATAGAGGCCTGTACTAAAGAAGCTGAAAATAATAGTTTGACTATTCCAATTCAAAATCGAACAGAACACGCTGCATTTTACACTGGTGTTTCGGAAAGTAGTGTAAGAAAAATTCAAAGAGAACATAATGATCGCAATTCTACTACTACTAAAATCTCCTGGTAAAAAAAGAGCCCGATTATCATTGTGTGCCAAAATAAACGAAAATTGCTCATTGAGAGACCAAATATTTTTCACTGGCGGGTGAAATATCTAAGAAGGACGCAATATTGTGTATTTAGACGAGACCTGGATAGATAATGATATAACAGTGAACAAATGCTGGCAAAGTGAAAGTGTTACAGGTGTTGTTCAGGGAATCCGCTCTAGTAGTCGCTTTATTATAGTTGATGCTGGTTCAGAAGCCGGATTTGTTCCAGGTGCTGCTTTAGTTTTTTGCTCGGGACTAACAACTGGAGACTATAATGGACAGATGAATAGAGATAATTTTGAAAAGTGGTTACTCCAGAAACTTCTACCTAAAATTTCTCCCAAATCAGTCGTGGTAATGGATAATGCGTCTTATCATTCTCACGTAAAAGATAAAATGCCAAATAAATACTCTACAAAAGCTTATATGATATCGTGGCTTAAATCGAACAATCTTATATGTGATCCAACATGGGAGAAAATATCGATTATATGAAGTAATATCAACCAACAAGCCTAGAGAAAAAAAGAATAAAATTGACGGTCTTTTACGTAACCTCGGTCATACACCTTTAAGACTGCCTCCATACATGTGCGACCTCAACTCTATTGAACTATATTCGAGAGCGCAACACCGGTGAACTTTCAATTAAAGACTTAAATAAAATAACATTAGAAGCGATTGACTCAATATCGACCGAAAATTGGCAAATATTAAACGGTTATTGATGCTTTAGTTATCACACTGGGATCTTCAAGTAGTGACGAAGAAACCTCATCATTTTCAGAGGAAGACAAGGATTTAGAAGGAATCGAACCATTAGAATCACAGCCGTCGACCTCAAAAATGACTTAGTTTTTTTTCATATATTTTGTAAAATTGTTTATAAAATAACTGTCAATAAATACCGGGTGTCAAAAAATATATAATATTGCAATTAATATTTGAAAAACTAGAGAACTCATATTTTTCCAAAATTAACACATCGATGTAGTTATAGTAGGGGAGCCAGCACTGATTCCAGTGAACAAGGTTTATCAAAATTTTAACTTATGCCGTTCGACTTTGGGCTATTCGGGTATGCCAAAAGTGACCGTTTGTCTCCGTCTGTCGTATTACTTTGTACAGGGAGCGTCATTGTGAAGTACTATACAGGGCCTTTCCTAATTACGTGCTAAATGTTAAAGGGGGTGATTCTTGGACCTTTTTAAGAAAAAAGTTTAATATGAACCTAAAAGTCTTAACTTTGGAGATACAGGGTTTTAAAAAAACATTTTTATTAAATCCTAATTCTGATGCTATTATAGATAAATAACTGTGTGAAATTTGATACACGTCTTTTATTCATAAAAAATAAAATTTTTGAAATTTCTACCAGTGACGTGCATATGTAATTAACCTGAGTAAATCCGTATGTTCCTTAATGCATAGAAGACGTGTATCAAATTTCATGCAGTTATCTACAATAGCATCCGAATTGGGATGAAAAAAAATGTTTTCTTTTTAAACTTTACCATCCTCTATCTCAGAAGTTCAGACTTTTAGGACATAAAAACACCTCCTTTAACATCAGCACGCATATAGGAAACGCCCTGTATAGTACTTCACAATAATGGCCCCTGTATAAAGTAATATGACAAACGGAGACAGAGGGCCACTTTTGGCATACCCGAGTAGCCCAAAGTCGAACTACATAAATTACTTGTAAATCGTGCATCACTATACTGGGTGGTCCAATAATAGTGGACGTAGGCGGTAGCCCGGGACCCGTTAATGACAGAACTCAAGAAAAAATATATTTATAGGTAAATCGATCAAGAAAAATCAAAATTATATCATTTTAAAATTCGAAAGTTCGCCGTTTTTGCAACACAAAAGAGATATAGAAGTGCGGTACACGAAAGAAAACAGACAAATATAGATAAAGGTTCATTAAGCATAGTTACATTTTTTAATTATCTGAAGTGCGTATAGTCAAAAAGGAGTGCCATATTATTTAAAGAACGACGGGACACCACTGGTTTAAAGAGGGCCGACCTTCCTAAACCGATTGACTTCGCCCGGTCTTCTTTCGTGTCCCGCACTTTTATTTACTCACTAGTATTTAGAGCGATTTCGATATCTGATCAAGATTCTTTAATATCAGAAACATCGAAACTGACCGAAGCTCTGAGAGAGAATGGCTATTGCACTGAAGATGTTAGACGTTCAATTAATTATGAGAATGATAAGGAGCCACCGTTAGGTAGTGTTGTTTTCTCGTATATACATGGCACCACAAACAAAATTGAACGATTACTTCAGCGGTCCAAAATACGTACAATCTTCAATACACATAAAAAAAATGGACAAAACTTGCGATCCCCAAAAGATATTGTATCTTTACAAACAAAAGGTAATATATAAAATTCCTTGCTCCTGTGGAGAAGTGGATGTGGGAGAAACAGGACGCCTAATATCAACTAGACTTAAGGAACATGAACAATGTATTAAAAAGAAACTATTATAAATGTAAAGGAAACCGAGGTTCTAGCATCGGTTCCAGGATTTTATAAACGAAAAATTAGAGAATCTATCGAAATTTATAAAATTTTTAATAAAGATACGAGTTACGGTCTACATCACACGTGGAAACCGATCTTAATACAAGGTAACGGTTCGGTGAACACAAGTCGGGTATAAAAGACTGCCTGAATCTCTTCGGGCTCATTCAGTGTTCAGATCTCGTGTAGTAAATATCCCTGAAGATGCCTCGTGCAATCGAAGGCGAAACGTAGGATAGTAATTTCAATTTGACACGGTCCAATCCAAAGGACCATGATTTCTTAAATAATATTTCTTTACAGTTATTTGTATACTGAAAAAATGCCAAGTTTGACAATTCAATATATCCTTGTTTCCATAGTTACAAAACAAATATTTCGAGGCACCCTTTATTTGTTTATAAAATTAATAATGCTTATTTCAAAATGTTACTAAGTTGATTGTAATAATTTATATCCTTACAATAACGAGAATTGATACAAATTTCAGATTTTGTAATTTTCAACGGGTATTTAAAAACACGGTTGTAGATGAAATATCGTACGAAATACGTGTAGTAGGTATCTTTATGACAATGGCTCGTTTTTATATCACGCGCGATGCAGTAAAGACCTAATTACCGCACATGTGTCGTAATATACTATCATTTAAGCTTTATATACAAAGTCTTAAGTCAAAAACATTTCTTTTTTTTAAAGGCCACTTAAAAACTATTTTTTTAACTACAAATTTCTAGACAGGAAGATTTTCCTGCTTGTGAGTCATGTTTTAACATTTTAATATTTGTGAGTACTCATGTGTATTTTTAATACACATTTTAATATGTGACCAGTAAAGTCCGCATTATACGGGATTTTTGTTTAATAACTGACATAAGTAAAATTTAAGTTGGCAAAAAGTTTTTGCTAAAAAAGAATGCAAAATGACAAACAAACAATTGATCACGAGATTTATTTCACACAAAAAATCAAAAAACTACTTTTTAAAAAATGATAAAGAAAAAAGTCGTTTCTTTTATAATTCTATAACTAGCTCTATGCCATCTCTAAATGATCTCTCATTTTTTTAACTCTGCTTTCTCATTTCACCGAAAGTAAGCAAACCTATTTATTATTGATAGGTTCATGGCGTAAATGCATTTCGTTAATTAATTTTTTATTTTAAACGCCATTTTGTTGATGAGAACGTAAATGGGTCCAAAAAAGGCGTCCAGCTTGCTGCAGATTTGTCCGGTTTCCACAAGTTAATGTAAAATATTTTTAAATTGCGTTATTAACTTAGTACATATTTATTTACTTTTTAATAATAATGAAACTGAGAAAAAAGCCTATGATGATAATTGATTAAATTATTCATCCAACGATTCTATTATTAATAATGCACTAATAGTTTAATTCAGGTTTGTTTAAATTGGGTTAGCTAGGAGAAAAACCATTAATTAAAAAAAAATTAAAGCATTTAAGTCAACCGAAAGAGTTGAAATTTAGTATATAGGTACGAAATCAAAAATGAACATAATTTTCCCATCGTTTTTAAAAAACTCGAGGAGAGAGGTAGTATTTAACAATTTTTTTAAGACTGGCAATTTGAAAGGTAAAATTAATTACTTGACTATTTTTTTTATCATGTTGCTTTATTTTTTAAGGAAAAACTTTCTGCAAACTCAAATTTTACCAAGTTCAGTAATCAAAAAAACCCATATGATGCGCACTTTATTGCTCACACTATATATATATATATATATATATATATATATATATATATGTGTTTTCATTCCGGGTGTACATCCGTTCACTACTGTCGTTCTGAAAAGAACAGTTTTGCTGACGTTTCGCCAAAATCACATTTGGCATTTTCGAAGCTTTCTTTCTCGCGTCCGGATAGAGACTCGACGTCAAAAAGGTAGTAATTTTTATTAAAATTGTTATTATTAAGTTGTTTTTAATAAAATCTAGGTTAGGTTCTATAATTTTCAAAAATTCCACCATTTGCTTCTAAGCACAGGTTAGCTCTATGGTGTATAGCTCGGGTTGCTCTGTGGATACATTTGGGCGCATTTCTTAGTGTTTGTGCTGCGTTTGTTATCCGATCCAATAATGCTTCTCTTGTATTTACTTTAGTGGAATATACCAGTGATTTGAACCATCCCCAAAGACAATAATCCAAATGATTAAGGTCTGGCGATCTAGGTGGCCAATTAAACGGACCTCCCGACCAATCCATCGGTTTGGAAAGTTTTGGTTTAAAAAATCTCTTACAAGTAAACTGTAGTGTGTAGGGGCTCCATCATGCTGCAAATACATGTTTTGCCTTACATTAAGGGAAACATCTTCTAATACATTTCGCAAGTGATTTTCAAGAAATTTTAAATATTTTTCTCCTGTAAGACTACCGTCGATTATAAATGGACCAATTAAATGACCATTTAACATTCCACACCACACATTAATGCTAAATTTATGTTGGAAATTATGTTCTACCGTAGCGTGAGGATTTTCATAGGACCACCGGTGTTCATTGTGAAGATTATTTATACCATCACGCGTGAACTGTGCTTCATCAGTGAACAAAACATACCTATACAACCTTCGATCTTCATTAATCCAGTTACAGAATTGCATTCTCAACTTAAAATCACCCTCCTGCAAATGATGAACCCGTTGTAAATGAAATGGGTATAAACAATTAATGTATAGATTTCTTCAAGCAGACGATTGTGTAATTTGATAAGTATCTGCAATCCGCCTAATGCTTATGCTTGGATCATTTTCAACGGCATTGAGTATAGCCTCTTCTACTTCAACGTTGGGTCCCGATTCCCTTTCAGATAGAATTTTCGCACTTGGAAACATCCCAGATTCTCCAGCAGTAGTGAAAACTTGTTGAAAAACTCTTCTATCTGGCACCCTTCTATCTAGAAAACGACGCTGGTACTCCGCGACTGCTTGAATTGCGACCCCATTGCAGAAGCCATAGACGAATATTATATCTGCATATTCACGATGCGAGAATATCACAGGCATAATTACGTATTTAGATCTAAAATTTCTTAAATGATTATTGTCAGATAATAAAAATTATGAACAGAAATTGACAGTGACAAAATTTGATCTTATTATTAACTGACATTACTATTGCTAAGTAAAAGGAAAAACGATGAGAACACCAACCAGCAGTTGTTCTGTCAGGCAAGGCACACTTCTATTTTTTTACAATACATGCATATTTTATGTGAATTTGATAAAAAAAATCACATGCGCCGAAACTGTTTTAAATCCAAATATCTTGAAAACGGTTGCTCGTACCCACTTTTAACAGGTATACCTTTTTGACGTAGAAATGGCAAGGGAATAATTTGTTTTGCTCAAAAATGTAATACAAGACTGTACCAAAAAGTTGTGATTGTTCGAAGAAGTAGAAAGACATGTAGGTGGCGCCCCCTACAAGTAAGAGCAATACTAATATTAGATTCGAATTTGTCATACCAAAAAACCCCCGCATATCAATTTTCACTCCATTATTTACATTATCATAGATTTTATTTAAAAAATAGGAATTAAATAAAAACTTTAACACCCTGTATCTCGAAAACTGAGGCCTTGCGGACACTTATTTATAAAGACTTTTATGTTTATTTTTTGGTCCTGAATATGTACTTGAAGTATTGACATTTCCTCATGAATCACCCTGTATATACATATATTTTTTTTAGAATTGTAGAAGTTTTATTGGATTCGGCGAAACCATACATACCTTACAACCGTACTAGCCATTCCATAGAAAAATGCGATTGCGCAACGGAATACACCGGTCTGTCATGTCAACACCCGAACAGAGGATTTTACCGATATTTTCCCACCGAGTACGAAGCCACTCAAACCCCCTGGATTGACAAAGTAATCGGTATAGCCAGACCGTGCGATTGCAACGGAAGATCAACCGAGTGTGATCCTGACACGGGATATTGTAAGGTAAAGTTTCACTTTTGACATTTTGACTAACTTAAAAAAAGCGGCTTTTGCGCATTAAGTCAATTGATAAATCATTAATTTTGGACTTGTGTCGAGTCAAATTAAAATTTCTTTGGAACGTTTCGTCTTTGATTAAACGATACATGTTCAGAGATCATCACAGCCCAGATCAGTATTTGTTTACATTCATGGGCGACCGGAGAGGGGAGCAATGGAGGCGCTTGTCCCTGTCCCCCTGTATATTTATATTATGGTAAAAAATTGGTGTCCTGGACAAATCTAGTCTTCTTCAGGCCGCTTTTGAAGTTACATTTATCTGACAAGTGGATTATAGGTGACTTTTTTTCATCAGTTATTATTGCTCCACTTCCTGCAAATGGTTCTGCGGGCACCCATATTTACATTGCAAAAATGGCTGTAAGAAGATCAGAATTTGCGAAAGAACTCAAGATACAATATTTTTCCTGGATCGCAACCAACTTCGAACTCAATAATGGGTTTACGCTGAATTTTTATATTAACAACTCTGGTTATCAAGAAAAATACATATTAGTCAATACGATAACGGGCCACCATTGGACTCACTCAATCGTAGGTATGACAAATATTTACGTTGAACGTGGTTTGATGGAACGGCAATAGAAAAATAGAAACTCCGGTTAAACTGTAGCATCAGATTCACGTTAGAGAAAGAGAAATACAACAAATTGTCATTTCTGTATGTATTGGTTGAGAAAACTGGCAATGGCATCAGACATTAACCCATAGTAGACATCATCTTAAGTATTTCATATAATACATAATGACTTAACCTGACATAATATAATTTTGGAAGGGGAAGTGAAATAAAAAGAGAGAAAGATGATGTCCGAAATCTATGTCTTAAAGTTAAAGACAGATTCAATTACATCAACTTTTTAATTCAAATGTTAATGATATCCAAAAACCGCTCGAAGTGAGAATAATAAGAACACCATAAACATATAACAGAGGGGTAAATCTAGCCACCAAGTAACGTGGTTTATATCCACATGTTAGTTTAGTTTTCTCTGCCCATGTCTTTTCTGTAGCTGTGTGTCAGACTGATATGAGTATATATGCTTTTTTAAGTCTTAAAGTCGTAGCTGCTCTCCAGAAGGGACATAATATAGACAAAATACACAAAAGTACTAGAAGTCGAATATCAACCTTCTCTTTACTATCTTTAAAAAAATCCTACGCGTTTCGGGCCATATGCAAGGTCATCATCGGGGAGTACATGGTCTCTTAAGTAAAATAGGGATGTAATTAGAATAACGTTCTAAGGGTTGCTTATTCCAACCTAACTTAATAAAAAATGTTGTGAATAACTTGCAGGAATAAGAAATGAAAACCTTATCACATATCAAATGAAAAACTTATCACAAGATTAACAAAGAGAAAAAAACGGTCTACAGTAACTAATATATCTCCAAGACATTATATAAACCAGGTAAAATAAACTATTAACATGCGTTTTTTACATAATATTCGTCATCAAAGGTAAAATAGAAGTATGTAGTATAGTCGAATGCGATTTTATCCTGCGGGTCCAAAGGTCACCAACATTATGAATTAAATCAGAAAACACAGTGAATACCAAAATGTTGTGTGATTCTTTTATCGAGCTATTAAATCTCGATGGGCTATTTACAAATATACAGGGAGAAAGAAAATAGTTTTCTTTTTGTTATATTACGCAATATTATTAAGATAGTCACTTAATATTATTTTATATATTAAATGCCGAGGGACTAAATAAGAAAATTCGCTAAATATGTATTTGGTTAAAATTTTTTGGTTGGCAAAAACAAAAATACACAAAATTGCAAGCGCCTTAATAAAGTCGCAAGGCGGTTCGAATCAGTGGAACAATCAGGATATGTTCTGTTTATACAGCTACTTAATGAAAGTGAGATTTTTTTATCAATCACCAAAAATTATGAGCCCCGCTTGACCCAAAAATCTAACCACTTATACAGTGTCATTTATTTAAATGCGGGCCACCCCTGTGCAAAGAAAACTTGTTTTTTTTTGTATTGTGATAACAAAAAAAAATTATTTTGCAAAAATATTATACACTTTTGTTAAAAACACAAGATAATTAGTTATTACTTCCCTCGTGAGATTGTTTTAAATCTTTACGTTTAAGGGTCCCTAGATGCCGAAAAACATGTTTTCTCAATTCCGTCTGTTTGTAGGTATGTCTGTCCATCAGTCTGTCTGTTCGCGGCATAGCTAAAAAACTACTTATATATATACATATATATATATATATATATATATATATATATATATATATATATATATATATATATATATATATACATACATTATTATTATTATTATTACTTATTTATTGTCTACAAAATTACAAATGTACTAAAAAAGTAAGCAAAAAAATGGTGTCAAATCTAATAAACAAATTTTTATATTAAAATTCACTGACTAATATCCAGGAGCCAGCGACAAAAGCTCTGAAAATCGGTATAAGGAATGTACAGAGACTTGTGCATAAAAAAAAACATAATTTACTTCCGAAGAAGATTAAGAAATGTACACGAAAAAATCCAAAGGCATAAAACTTAAGTTACAATGCAACAATGGATGTTCATAATGCAATTTATGATTTATACACGTTAAAGACTAATATAATCCTTCAGAAACTTTTTAATATTATAGACTAAAAAATATCATCATCACTTAAAAAGTCCTCATCTTCTGGGTCGTCCTCAAATGACGCACTGATCGTTGGTGGTATTTCGACATCTAGAACTCGTTCTCGATTCCACCAATCCCATATTCATTTTTCCGTATGTTCCACAGATTTCTTCCAGTACTCCGGCGTAATATAATTTAATGAATCTTGCCAAACAATTTGCACTTCATCTGATGTAAGACACCATCGTTCGCGTGTTTTTCATAATATGATTTTGCCCCAGCCCATATTAATTCTATTGCGTTAAACTGGCAATGGTATGGCGGCAGTCGTAAAACCTCATGTCCATTTTCCCGTAATATTTCATCTACGGCATATATTGTTGGTTTTTTAATAGATTTTGCCATTAAAAGAAGTTCTAGTTTCAGCATATTGGGTAAAGGATTTTGTTATTGTTTTATTAGCCAGTCATAAATATCACTTTTCGTCCAGGATGAAGTAGGTTGTTTATTTAAGATTCTTGAATGATAAGATGCATTGTCCAGAATGATTAAAGATGGAGCATCTAAATTTGGAATCAGTTGTTCTTTTAACCACTTTTCAAACAGTTTACAGTTCATATTATCATGGTAGTCCATACTTTTGTATGTTGAAGAAAACAGTAAACTTGCACCTGGGAGAAATCTTGTTGAAGAAGCTGCATGCAAAATGATGAACCGTTTTCCCGTCCCACATTCTTTTTTTCTCTTGACACTTTTTACAGACTCGTCCTGCCAAAATTTCGAACCACTTCCATTAGAAAATACCCAAGTCTCGTCTAAAAATACCACTTTTCTAAATTTTGAATTAACATTTTCTGTGTATTTCTTTAAAAACTGGATACGCTGACATGCTATATGTGGCAACTCGCATAATAATCTTCGATTACAGTCCTTTTTATATCGAAAACCCAACATTTTTATTAATTTTGACAACGATTTTAGTCCAATTTCCAATATGCCTGGATTTTTTTAAAGCTTCTTTTAAAACTTGAATGGTTATATTAGTTTTTAATGTGTATAAATCGTAAATTGCATTATGAACATCAATTTTTACATTGTTTTCTGTCTTTGGCTTTTTTCGTGTCATTTCTTAATCTTCTTCGGTAGTAAATTATGCTTTTTTTCATGCACAATTTTCTGCACAGTCCTTATACCGATTTCCAGAGCTTTTGCTACTGTCTCCTGGATATTGGCCGGTAAATTTCATTTTCGTAATATTTTATTACATTTAATACCATTTTTTTCGCTTGTGGATGCAAAAAACCCTAAAATTGTTTTCTATTACTCATTTTGTCATTGACTTGTCAATCTGACTTTCAAGTGACAGCGCTCAAAGATTCTTGCAACTGCTGGTATTTATATGTTTGTCCTCTTTTTTCATATGAAAATATCATAGTTCTATCTAATTCATCTTCCGGATTTTATGCAGAGGATATGATTACACGTAATAAAAGAAAAACAAACTTAAAAAGTTTGTCGTTGATAAATCGTAGGACCCGCACGATAACACTGCTTTTGACTATAGTACCACTACAAATGGTATTAAACATATAATATATAAGTGGTAAGTTTAGTTATTTTGAAGTTTTTTGATTCGCAAGTTCTCACAACATTGTTTATTAAGTAAGGTTAGAATTAGCCACTTAGAACGTTATACTCTAATTGCATTCTATTTTACTTACATACCCAGATGATGATCTTGCATATAGATCGAAACGCGTTATTAAAGGATAATAAAGAGAAGGTTGATATCGGACTTCTAGTACTTTTTGTGTATTTTTTCTTTTTTAAATCTTTCAGTTTCCTAGTGAATATTATTAACTTAGTTTTGAGCTCATAGATTTCTTTGGTCTAAGGTCGAGCTCCTAGATATTGTACGTCTGTTTTTGGAAAATTGACTCCAATCTCATTTTTCTGGTGTGAGAGTACCATCTCCGTCTTCCTGAGGTTTACTGACTGAACTGGTCCCTGCACCATTTTTTCATAATTCGTTGGGCTCTTTGCATTATATATGGCAAGATATTCTGCGTAAACAATTTAAAAAAATCTTTCAGAGTTGAGGTGGTGCAAAAGCTTTCATATTTCATAATAATGGTAACAAAATACCTTCTTGAGAGCAGCCTTTTAAAGGCGTTCCTCTAGAATCAATATTTCCAACAGTGAAACATGAAAACATGATATGGCGGGAACCACACTGGAAAAAAAGCGTCAGGGAAGCAGTTTTAGATATTAAAAATAATATTTGTTTATTCTAAGTGTAAGTTAAGACTTAACTGTGTCGGTTCCTTCATACTCTAATTTACTCCGATTAGTACGATTATTCCTATAACCGTCGAACTTATTCATTCACCTGAAGACAAGAAGTTTTAATGCGCCCAAAATATTGTGATAAAAAAAATTTTTTTTTTCATCACAATATATCTAACAAATGAATGTAATTTTTTAGAATTGTTCAAACAATACAGCGGGTTCTCACTGCGAATTGTGCGATACTGGCTTTTATCAAGATTTTTCCGGAAATTGTCAGCCTTGCTTGTGTCCTTCCGAATTTGACAATAATGCCAGAAGTTGTGTCGCCCAAAAATATGGATTTGTATGCTACTGTAAAAAAGGTAAGATGTCAAAAAATTTCTGGATTTGAAATATATGATTCAAATATTCAATTCTTTGCAACTACAAGTACCAGATATTTCAAGGCTCCCAGTGTCTTGCCACTCTATTATCTCTGACCTAGTACAAAACCATTTTTTCGATTCGTTTTAAATTTGCAATATTTATTTATATAGAACGCCCAAGCCAATTTGGCAAAAAGAGAAAAGAAATAATTGGAATAAACGTTTTGATTTAAAAAAGAATTGTAGAAATCTTGGTGTAAATTTTATGTTTCAATTATATATATGTATTTAAAAAAAATCAATACAATATTTCGAAAAACGTTGAAACACGTAAAACTTTGTATTATTTTTTTGCGTATAAAACCATTTTATTTTCTATACAGGAAATATTTTTCAAATTGTCAAGTTTCTTTTATCTTTTTGGCGCACACACAATACTTAATTTTATTTTTGTTCATGCGGTAACTTTTTGACATTAGCAAATTGTCACTGACGTATATAGATTTTTTATTTATTTAAAAAAAAGTAAACACAACATTTCAGAAAAACAAAGAAATACTGCAAATATCTTTATAAAGATATATTTGCTTATTATACGGCTTCTAGGGATATGAAGTAGTAGCAAAAAACGAATGTATTTTATTTTAAAGCGGTTAATTTAAAGAAAAAAGGGAAATACGTTATTTTTATATATAAACCATTTTTTCTATTAAACAGGATAGCTTTTGGAAACAAAACAGCAACTTAAAATTATTATTTTCATAACTAACGTTAAAAATGGTAAAATACGTCGAATTTATTTTATTCCTTTATATATGACTGTTGTTAGAAGTCAAACAGCCCTTAAGAACTAAATTAAAAGTTTTAATCGGTAGATGGTTTTTATTTCTTTTTTGCATAAAAACCCCGAGTTGAGAGAAAAGCATTGACGTACATGTAGGTTGCTAAAACAATTTTTTTTATTTGGGGACTATATTGGATGTCGCCTAGTTGGCCTTTTTTGGCTACATACAAAACAACAACACTTATTAATATCATAAAAAAATAAAACTAGAAAATTCTCATTATTGTATGCAAGGTAAAATTTTATATTATAACTACTACTAATAGTAACATATTATAACTATATAACTCATTTGTCTAATTAGTAAATGTATTTTTTTGTCTGTTTTCAGGTTATACTGGTAACAAATGTGAATATTGCAAAGAAAATTACTTTAGAGATTCACATTCTAATAAATGCATTCCGTGCGACTGCAACTATTACGGAAGCTACTCTAGTGTTTGTGACGTGAATGGGACCTGTCAATGCAAGTCTGGATTCCAGGGAGAGAAATGTAGTCAGTGCAAAAACTCAAGGGAATATATCAAAGATGGAATCTGCACACGTAAGTACCCGGATACAGATCATACACAGGCATTTGTTAATTTCATAAACCTTATTCCACATAAGACCAGTATTTCATATTACTGGACTTTTTACACTATTTTGTTGTGCTTGTAGTGCCCTTGCTGCAACTACTTATCCTAAAATGTGATTTAGAGAGAAGTAGATGTAGTTCTCATTTAAACCATTAAATAAATGTAGAGGATTTATGTCTAAATTTAAGTGTAAGTCAGTCCCACTGTATTTCATCAATTTACTTATTTCACCTTTTATACGTTTTGAACGGAATCCCAAAAAACTTACTGTTACAAAATATAATTTATTTTTTTATTTGCGAGTCCTTCGCCCCGCTCATATAGTTATTGTATCGGTATGAGTACGACATGGAATTGCGGATGTCCTTATTAATATCATGAATATTATTGTTAATAATATTTTATACTCTATTTAATATGTTTGTATTTCGGACAATATTAAAACAACAAACATAGAGAAAGACTCCAAGTCTCGATCTCAGGAAATTATAATCATTAACATGACACGTGTTTCGCCCTTTCGAGCATCATCAGACAAATAAAATAAAACACACTAAAGTAATTTAGTGTGGGGGCTTTATAGCAGAGATTCGAACTTGTCTGTTAGAAATAACAAGATCTACTGGCATATCAGTGGTCATTACTCCTTGCATTGATATTAAAAATTGATTGCAGAAACCACTTAGTGCTGGACTTTTTGGTTGTTTCTGGGATCAGTGATTCAAGTGTAAATCCATACTTAGTGTACAAACGTTGTCTTTTGGTAATCTAAAAACTTGGCAGCCGTTTTTGTTATTATTCTAGGTAGATATATAAATTGTGTTATCTACCTCTTTCTTTTTTATAATGAAAGATTTATTACGAAGAAAATTGTGGGTGAAGATCATTTTCCCATTTTTGTTTATAAGAACTCTTGTATTTTTTAGAAAGTATATCCGAAATTTAAAATTAACTTTAGTAGTAAATAATACTTGAAATAAATGCAAAATTTACCAAAATTGAAGCTACACACGTGACTTTTATTTCAATTTTTGTAGCATGCGACGAATGTACCCAACTGCTATTCAAGGACATTGATCGTCTGAGCAAATCTTTAGAGAGTGTCACTGATCTATTCAAAGATGGTCTCACTCCCCCGTGGAAAGTGCTGGACGCAGTGAGGGTGCGATACAAAATGCTTAACAAAACGTTTAACTACAGATTTGATCGAGCGAATAACCTTTTGAGATCTAGTGGCATTGACAAACTGGAAGATAGGATCTATAAGATGGTAGATGAAGCCAATAATTTGAGTAAGAAATATATGTTTGTTAATAGTAAACATAATAGTTACTATAGGTAACTATAGGTAGGTTTTTTATGTATTCATTTTTTGTTACCTGCTTCAGGGTAATGCCTGGATATATATATTCCATATAAGGCATCAAAAGATTATATATATATATATATATATATATATATATAAAAAAATATATATATAATATATATATATATATATATATATATATATATATATATATATATATATATATATATATATATATATATATATATATATATATATATATATATATATATATATATATATATATATATATATATATATATATATATATATATATATAGATATATATATATATATATATATATATATATATATATATATATATATATATATATATATATATATATATATATATATATATATATATATATATATATATATATATATATATATATATATATATATATATATATATATATATATATATATATATAAGGAAGCCTGGCTTCAACTTCGCCTTTTATAATTCATTTGAACTATTTTTTGTATATTGTTACTTGTTGATTCTGTGAATTATAATAAAGACAGATTATTATTATTATTATTATATACACATATTCCAATATACCATACAGGATATATAGTATCCATACTTTATTACTGCTCATAGTGTCATTTTTGGTATTTGTTGCCGCCTATGGCAATCTGGGATGGGAACAGTTAATACCACATGGGGGTATAAGGCTAATTTCTGACAAATGTTTGAAATGCAACTTTCCCAAAATTTTTGCTTGGCTTTGAGTATCCGTACCTTCTAGGACAACAACTAGTTAAGAAAACTGTCACTTCTTCAAGGTGTTCTCTGATGCGATAGACATTTTTAAAAGACAAAATTTTTAACTTAACATGGTTTCAGAACTTTGCAAATATCTTCTCAAATGTTTTTAAGCCGCTAAAAATGGATAGAGATCTCAGTCTCGAAAGTATTTGCGGATCCCCTTATGAATTTTTTTCTTGTTTTTATAAGATGAATCATCTTAAAGGGACGTAAATTTATATATATCCTATTTTATTAGGCAGTGAAAGGGTTCTCTCTTAAACTGAATATTCATACTTTTTAGTAAAATTGGGATAACTCAAAAAAGAAAAGATATATCCAAACTTTATAAATCTGTTTTTTCTTTTTCTGCCTCAAAAATATATTAGAAAAAAAAATTTTTGGAGAAACCTGAGAATCATTAATATTGAAGAAGAAAATCATACTTTGCTTAAACACCCCGTATAATAAATGCACCTATTAATTTGGAAAACATTATGAAACTGGTTTATTTACAAAGAATGTTTCTATTAAGTGCTGGAAGGCGCATGCCAATATCTCTTTTGGTTTTCGAAATTATTTACTCTAAAAAACTCACTTATTATGAGCACCAGTTTATACGTATTTTTATTGCAGGAAAAATTACGGATGAGAGCATTAAAGACAGTAAACAACTTGGAGACGCTTCACATTTTCTCGAACAAGAACTTAATAACTTAGAGAACAGAATAAGCGATGTCATTACCAATTTAGATAACTTTGGGAAAAAGCATGTAGATGCTAAAGCTGCAGTGCAAAGGGGTGGCAAAATTTTGGAAGAAATTAAGGAAAAAGTGGGATCTCTGAAAGCGATAGAAACATATAGCAATCCTGTCTTTGAATACTGTAAAAGTATCAGTGAAAAAGTTGATAATATTTATCAACTACCACCGGACTTGCCTTATGATGAATTAGACAAGCTTAACGAAAAGTTAGATGAAATCGATTTTATTGCCAGGGAAGTGGAAGATGGAACAGTACTTGCTGATATACAGAATGATGAAAATATTGTTTCCATAGGGAGATTGAAGGACATCATTAAAAAACTCGCTGATATGAAGGAAAATAACGAAGAAAACACTAAAGAGATAATCGCTACTATAAAAGCGATACAGAATAGGCTTGAAGTATTTAATGGTGTCATCGATACTATGGAAAATTTTGATTTCAAAGACTTTGACGATCTGGAGGAAAAATTGTACGAGTTTGACGATGAAAGGCCTGATTTGGAAGATTTGGTTCGCAAGGCTTCAGAACATGTTGGAAAGTTGCAGAAGACTGTTGACGCTTATGAAAAGTAAGTATTTATCTCAAACCATCTAAGGTATCTTGCAGTCTGACTAAAAATTGGACAGATCTATTACATTGCAGAGAAGGAATATTATTTGAAGTGTAAATAATATAGACTAGTTAACAAAAAAATCTCCATTACTCTAATTTTTTTTCCACCCTTTTTAAAGGGCTGTTATTTGAAAGCGGGTAATAGGATTTCAATTTGATTTTCGGAATTAGAAAACTTCATTCATCTAAATTTTCTATGATTAAGCTGGTTTATGTTATTTCCAATACTTTTATGATTTACAGTGTGTTGAGGACACTGATGTAAACATTTAAAAATATGTTAGTACGCCAATTTGAGACCTAATATTTTCCGTGACTGGGGGATACAAAAGTAAAGTTTAGAATAATATATCAGAACGTTTTTTATTTGCTTCGAAAACATGGTTTTTGGAATCATATAACAAATTTTTTAATGTAACCAACTTTATCCATTGTTATTTAATTAAAACAAAATTTTAATCACTTTAATTAAAAGCAAAAAAGGTTTTAAAAAAATAAGAACTTAAAACATGTACAGGCTGTCTTAAAAAACCGGAGAAGTAAAAAAATGCAAAGTTACAATTAGCTCAAAAATAATTTCCTAATCTCATCTCTGCATTTTCTACTTCTCCGTTTTTTTGAGACAACCTGTTATATTTTGAAAGTTTTTGTGAAAATTAACTAGAAAGGTTACTTTAATTAATTTTTATGGTTAAACTTTTTTCTTTGTTTAGGAGGCAGCAATAAAAAAACGTCGTAAACATTCCGAGATATTATTCTAAAGATTAACTTTGCATCTCAAAATCACGTAAAAAATATTACTGTCAATTGACGCTCCCCTAATTTTTTTTTATTTTTATATTATATTCTTTAACACACTGTATATCATAAAAATACTGGAAATAACATAACAGGCGTAATTAACCAAAATGTATATGAACCAAGTTTTCAAATTCTGAGAAACAGATTGAAGTAATTTTACCCGTTTACCGTTAAATTAGAGCCTATCCTGTATAATACTTATTTACATTGACTTACTGGTATATTAGCAGCAAGGTAATATGTTTTCGGAAAAAACTTGTGTTGGTTCTTAAGGAAATAAAATCACTAAAAATAATCATTAACAATTTACAAAGATGGTTTTTATTTTACTTATTTTAGAATGTTCAATTTTACCGAAGACGAGGCAAGAAAAATCGAAACGTCCGGGGCATACCAAGAAATAGTCACTGAAGTAGCAAAAGCCAAGAGTATATCACGAGAAGCCGCAGATATATTGCAAAAAGCCTTAGATCTTATCTATCCAAAAGATTATGACACATTGAGTGATAAGGCGAATTTGGCGCATGCCAAATCGGACCGCCTAAAACATCGAATCACTAATATGGAGAGTATATCCAATAGTAAGTGTGCCAAATCTAAAAGTTTGCAAAGATAAAACAACATTAATAATGTTTATATATATAATTATATATATTATATTACTTTTGATTCTAAAATAACTGCTGGATAAAAAATGGACCACATCGCAAATTACGCCAAACCTTTTCTTCAAAACATTATTTTGCTTTACGTATACTTCGGCACTTTGTTGGACAGGGTTTTGAATTATGGGTATTTACTTCAAACGCCAAAATGATCATCAGTTGTGTCACACAATATACAGGGTTATTCACGCAACCCGTTCATTAAAAGTTTTTGATGATGCCATTTAGAAAAAAATTTCAAATTTTGGGATTAAGGTAAGGTCAAGGGGTACTTCTTTTTTGAAATATTTTCAATTTCCTATCACTTCCGGTTTAACCGGAAGTTGGTATCAACTTGCTTATTTTCAATGGAACACCCTGTATTTTATGATATTTTTGGATTCTACGGAGAATTTTAATGCTATTTTATGTAGCATGTCCTATACATCTCATATTTTTGTAAGTTTTGAAGATATAATCTTCATATTTTGCAGACGATCGGTAAATAATCTTAGGTTTCTATTTTTATATTGAATTTGTCTATTTTTATACAGGGTGTCCTAAATTCAGCGGCAAACATTCACATTTTCAAAGCCGCTAAAGTCCGTTTTTTTTAAATGGGACACCCTATAACTTTATGCACTATCAAATGTAGAATTTAATTTTCTATCGAACTGTATTAAGGTTCCCTATACCTATTCGTAACCATTTTCGAAATAATCAGGTTTTTATTAAACTATCATATGTATTTGCTAAATGCTTACACCTTCCCGTAGTAAGCAATGGAAAAACAATTGTTGTGCTTTTCTATTCAACATGCCAGTTGATTTGAAACTTTTAAATTAAAATAAAATAACACTCAAAAGCTGATATTCTCAATTTATTTTATATTCGCGGTGAATGTTACAAAATATTGGAGAGAACGTACCATGTTTTTAATGAAAAACATCCTCATTTATCGCCAATGAACAAGAGAAAATTGAAGAGGATTGAAACGAAATTTTTTCGTTTCAGAAAAGTTAAAGTTATAAAAAATGTAATAAATTGTTTACATTATTTTTAACCATATCTACTAAGTTCGAGACTGTTCTAAACTTGTTTTAGTGAACTTAGAAATTATAGCAATCTAACCATCAACAATAAATAAATTAAATAATAAAATTGAATTATAACAAATGTTCTATATGATGTCCGTTCATTTGAAGACACATTTCAATTCTTCTTTGTACAGTTGCTGTGACCCGTTGAATTTGTCCGTTTTCTAAATACAGTACCACACCTGATCATTTAATACTATACCGAAAACATTGAAGCTAAACCTCTCTTGAGAACGCGTTTCTCGTAAAGCGTGCGGATTTTCTGCTGCCCAGAAATGTTCGTTTCTTCTATTTGTTATTCCTTCTCTAGAAAATTTCGCTTCATGGGCCCAAAATATTTTTGAAAGGAATTGAGGGTCCTCTTGAATTTTCAAAAACATGAATTCGCAAAATTTTACTCGTCGGACGTCATCACCAGGTCTCAAGGCTTACACATTTTGGAAGGAATAAGGGTGCATATGATGTTCGCTCAAAATTCTTTGGACAGATGAAGAAGAAATTCCCAAATCGATTTCTGCAGACGGTATTGAACTTTGCGGGTTTGCGTGGAAATAAGCTAATATGTTTACTACGTTATCCTCGGCATTTGTCACTGGTTTCGGAACATTTTTTGTAACTTTAACCTTGCCAAAACGCAAAAAGTTCGTTTCAATCCTCTTGAATTTTGACTTGTTCATTGGCGGCAAATCTGGGTGGCGTTCATTAAACACACGACACGTTCTCTCCAAAATTTTACAACATTCTCCATGAATATAAAATAGATTGAGAATATCAGCGTTTGAGTATTCTTTCATTTCGATTTAGAAGATTTAGTTTATCACTGACAGCTTTCGATAAATAACGCATACTAATCATCTGTCATATTGGATATTGGATCTCAATTGTTTTTCCATGGCTCACCATTGGAACATGTAAACATTTAAGCAAATACATACGATATTTTTATAACACCCAATTATTTCGAAAATGGTTACGAATAGGTATAGGGAACCTTAATACAGTTCGATAGAAAATTAAATTCTACATTTGATAGTGCATAAAGTTATAGGGTGTCCCATTTAAAAAAACGGACTTTAGCGGCTTTGAAAATGTGAATGTTTGCCGCTGAATTTAGGACACCCTGTATAAAAATAGACAAATATAATAAAAAAATAGAAACCTAAGATTTTTTACCGATCGTCTGCAAAATATGAAGATTATATCTCCAAAACTTACAATAATATATTTTAAAATTTGGTACCCCGAAGACTCATTTTTGGTTCAAGGTCAAGTATCTTAAGAACGCTTGAACCTAGGTATAGGACATGCTACATAAAATAGCATTAAAATTCTCCGTAGAATCCAAAAATATCATAAAATACAGGGTGTTCCATTTAAAATAAGCAAGTTGATATCAACTTCCGGTTAAACCGGAAGTGACAGGAAGTTGAAAATATTTCAAAAAAGAAGTACCCCTTGACCTTACCTTAATCCCAAAATTTGAAATTTTTATCTAAATGGCATCATCAAAAACTTTTAATGAACGGGTTGCGTGAATAACCCTGTATATCATCTTTTTAACGTTTCGTTTCTGTTGATTGGCTTTTACGTCAAAATTTAGGAAAGATAAGTTCATTGTGTTCCAGGCTTAACTAGTAAATTCAAAATGAAGCTATATTTATATATTTTATCATAATTTTGAATTTCGAGATGTCGTTTTCGATTTCCAGCAGTATCAAAAGATTAAGGTTTGTTACGTTACGCACACAGTTCAATTTTTTATATGATTCAAAATAAAAAATATATAAATCACAAAATTAGTAATTTTTTGATGGTTACGAAGCCCTCTTTCAGAACGAATAAAAAACTAAATCATTTTCATAGATCCAGTGTCGTACCGTGAATTTGAATTTAGAGGCTAATAATTATCAAAAATTGGCTATATTACAGCTGTTATGTTTTATTTTCTATAAAAAATATAAACCAAATCGTTTGATTCATTATATTTCTTCTTTAAAAAAGTTGTTTTATTCAATGTAACTATAGACAAGTACGAAAAAAAAATCTCTAATATGTTGGCTATTATTTATTTATTTATTTATTTATTTATAACAGCAAACATATCTTTAAAAGATTATTTGGTATCTTTCTGAACGACCATTTAAATTAAACTTTTCTGAAAATAATTTAAAAGAAAAATGAACCTGCTCAGTCGCTTGTTCTGAGTAAAATCCTGGATCCCTTTAATTATCTTTGATAATTTCTGGCACATAATACAGAACCGTATGAATCTTTGGAGTTATTTTAATATTCGGACCCAAGTTGCCTTAATTTTTCGAGGTCATGTTCAAAATTTTCGTTTAGTGTTTGACCAAAACAACTCCAAACCACTTGATTGAATGCAGAAACAATATATTTATTTCCTAAAAAAAACGTTTAAATTTTCGTTTGTTAAAACATATTGATTTTTATATTTGGTTCGTTAACAAAAGGTATAACAAATTCATACATTTGGAACAAAAACACTTACTAAAAGCTTTGACCTTATATGTATTTCCTCTACCAGGTTGTTTCCATAAATTTGTGTTTCTCTGATACTTTTTATAGTTCTTAGTCATCCTTTCATTTTTATTGTCTTTATCTGAACATCACATCATGGGCAATGGTGGGTGGATGGGTTTGACCCAGGACCAATAAGTTTAAAATCAGCAGCAAAAGTATAAGAGCAAATTCCACATTTATGGACTGCAGGTCTATTATCTCAAAGAGGATTTTAATGGTAGTATAGGATTCAGTCAGCTCTGATCCTAAACCAATAAGAAAAAGTTTAATAATTCCAGCACCGTTATATTTCTTGAAATATTTGGGATCATTTTTAGGAAGCACATTAAGACAAACTTTAAGTGATCCACCACCACTGTCAACGCCAATTTTTACATGAAAATCTTCAGATATTTCTCTAATTCCAAAACATGTGACAGAAAACCAGGAAATCTGAGCAGTATACAACTGTTCTTAGCATCCTTTCGTTTCCATTGTCTTTATCTAAATATCACACCATTGTCAAAGGTGGATCGATGAGTTTGACTGAGGACCAAGAAGCTTCATAATAAGTTTAGAATCAGCAGCAAAAGTATAAGAGCAAATTCCACATTTATGGACTGCAAGTTTATTATCTCAAAGAGGATTTTAATGTTAGTATAGGATTCAGTCAGCTCTGGTCCTAAGCCAATAAGAAAAAGTTTAATAATTCCAGCATCTTTAAATTTCTTAAAATATTTGGGATCATTTTTAGGAAGCGCATTGAGACAAACTTTAAGTGATCCACCACCACTGTCAACGCCAATTTTTACATGAAAATCTTCAGATATTTTTCTAATTCCAAAATATGTGACAGAAAACCATACAACTGTTCTTAGTAATCCTTTCGTTTCCATTGTCTTTATCTAAATATCACACCATTGTCAAGGGTGGGTCGATGAGTTTGACTGAGGACCAAGAAGCATCATAATAAGTTTAGAATCAGCAGCAAAAGTATAAGAGCAAATTCCAGATTTATGAACTGCAAGTGTATTATCTCAAAGAGGATTTAATGTTAGTATAGCATTCAGTCAGCTCTAGTCCTAAGCCAATAAGAAAATGTTTAATAATTCCAGCACCTTTATATTTCTTGAAATATTTGGGATCATTTTTAGGAACCACATTAAGAGAAACTTTAGGTGATGCACCACCACTGTCAGCGTCAATTTTTATATAAAAATCTTCAGATATTTCTCTAATTCCCAAATATGTGACAGAAAACCAGAAAATCTGAGCAGTATACAAGTGTTCTTAGTCATCCTTTCGTTTCCATTGTCTTTATCTAAATATCACACCATGGGCAAGGGTGGGTCGATGAGTTTGACTGAGGACCAAGAAGCATCATAATAAGTTTAGAATCAGCAGCAAAAGTATAAGAGCAAATTCCAGATTTATGAACTGCAAGTGTATTATCTCAAAGAGGATTTAATGTTAGTATAGCATACAGTCAGCTCTAGTCCTAAGCCAATAAGAAAAAGTTTAATAATTCCAGCACCTTTATATTTCTTGAAATATTTGGGATCATTTTTAGGAAGCACATTAAGAGAAACTTTAAGTGATCCACCACCACTGTCAGCGCCAAATTTTACATAAAAATCTTCAGATATTTTTCTAATTCCCAAATATGTGACAGAAAAACAGAAAATCTGAGCAGTATACAAGTGTTCTTAGTCATCCTTTCGTTTCTATTATCTTTATCTGAATATCACACCATGGGTAAAGGTGGGTCGATGAGTTTGACTGAGGACCGAGAAGCATCATACTAAGTTTAGAATCAGCAGCAAAAGTATAAGAGCAAATTCCACATTTATGGACTGCAAGCCTATTATCTCAAAGAGGATTTTAATGTTAGTATAGGATTCAGTCAGCTCTGGTCCTAAGCCAATAAGAAAAAGTTTAATAATTCCAGCACCTTTAAATTTCTTGAAATATTTGGCATCATTTTTAGGAAGCACATTAAGACAAACTTTAGGTGATCCATCACCACTGTCAATACCAATTTTTACATGAAAATCTTCAGATATTTCTCTAATTCCAAAATATATGACAGAAAACCAGGAAATCTGAGCAGTATTCAACTGTTCTTAGTCATCCTTTCGTTTCCATTGTCTTTATCTGAATATCACACCATGGGCAAGGGTGAGTCGATGAGTTTGACTGAGGACCAAGAAGCTTCATAATAAGTTTAGAATCAGCAGCAAAAGTATAAGAGCAAATTCCAGATTTATGAACTGCAAGTCTATTATCTCAAAGAGGATTTTAATGTTAGTATAGCATTCAGTCAGCTCTAGTCCTAAGCCAATAAGAAAAAGTTTAATCATTCCAGCACCTTTAAATTTATTGAAATATTTGGGATAATTTTTAGGAAGCATATTAAGACAAACTTTAAGTGATCCACCACCGCTATCAACGCCAATTTTTACATGAAAATCTTCAGATGTTTTTCTAATTCCAAAATATGTGACAGAAAATCAGGTAAATCTGAGCAGTATACAACTGTTGTAATATTTTCTGAATAGTTGAATAGTAAATCTGAACAAAAGAAAAAACTATCCACCAGACGGCTTTTCTCCTTTAATTTTGGTATAGCTCTAAATTCAATGAAACTTTTGTCTACAGTTCTAATAAGCTGACCTATTTTCTCTAGATCATTAAACGATAAGTTGCAATCCTGCTGAATACTGCCTAAACCTTCTGAAGTTAAATTTTTTTTCTGTGGGAAGAATCGGCTTTTCGCTTCATTTCAAAGTTCATACGCCCCTCTTCCTTTCTTTAATAAAACAGGTTTTCTTGTTCACCCAATAGACTGCTCGCTACTTGCTTCTGAATGCTTGTATTACAAAAATTTCACAATTTGGCCACATTTGGTTTACCCGTATGAATATTTTCGAGCAAACTCTGCCAACAGGTTATTTCTTAATTATTGGTTAATGAGCTAAGTTGGGAAAAGCTTTCAGAACACTTCAAAAACGAGCTAGCATACAAATATAACAGTTACACACTTCATCTCGTTTTTGCCGGAAATAGAATTTGCTCCAGTCTACTATCTCATGTTATTTTTATTACTTAATAGCTTGTTTGAGTAAGGTTTTAACAGAATAAAGCTCTGAAGAAACTACTTAAATGCTATCAACAAAGGTAAGATAACTTAATTATGAAATCTCAAAATGAAGTGTGAGTAGCTTAATAAAGTACAAAATCATGAAAAACGTTTGGAAAAAAGGGTAAAAGATCACAGTAAAGACGTTTTAACCTTCTGAATCTTGTCTTTTTAAAGCTGTGAACAAACAAAAAAAAATTTGTTCCATTTTGCCTCTCCAAATATAAAGTCACTGTACGCCACTGGATCTACGGAAATAATTTAGTTTATTATTGGTTCTGAAAAAATGCATCGTAAACATTAAGATTATTAATTTTACAACATAAAAATTGGCTTATGACCGAATTGTTATAGTTCTTTCAAAGGTTGTATATAAAGACCTCTTTTTTTTTTAAATCTTAGCGAGACACCATTTCAGAGCCCTAGCCCATCACCTGTTTTTTTTTTAGCTTCAAGCAAAATATCTTACCTACCAATTGTCGCAATTATCCCTTTATATATGTTTCTTATACAGTTGTAATTAATTTTCTTATTTGTAAATTAAATTAATGCTAATGTATTCCAAAACAGTCCTGGTCCCCAGGTTCCGTTTGGTTCTCGGGAAACAACACACGGAATTCATTTACATTTTCGTTAGGTAATAATTAATATATACAAGCGATAAACAATCATTAATTAAAGCTATATCTGTGATTATTTTCTTTTCCTAATTAAACAGTTGTTTACTAAAAGAAAAGACCTAAAGATCGATGTTATAAAAACGTTTAAAAAACTTTACTTTGCAATGCCGAATTTGCAGTATAATAGTTATCATATTTAGCAAAAGAGCACGTAGGGACATATTATTTCACGATCGCAACTTGATCTTAACCTTTGCGTCTGAATCGAAATATTTCACTTAAATTTTTAAAAAAAGCACTAAAAATGTAACTGTTATATGATTGGTACTTTTAGACATTTATTCAACAAACAACTTCCAGTTATGTAATGAAATTGTTTAATAGATCATGTATTGACTAAATCAGCTAAGAAAATAGAAATATCGATTCTTACTAGCCTTATTAGTGACCATGATATGCAAGAAATTAAAATCCATCATTAGACCCGTTTGAAAAAACAATAGAAAGAAAAAATATAGAAAATCAATTAATGATACTACTACATTTACAAGATCCCAAAAATTATATGAGGAAATATTAAATATATTTAAAGATTATTATGTTAATGTTTCTATTAAATTAAGAGAAAGCTCCAGCTCCCTTGTTCAATCATGAATTATCATAAGATCAAACGAACTTACCAAGTGATGTTCGATCTTGATTATATGAAGGCCTCGTCGAAATAAATAAAGACATATGTAGTACCTCCGCCTCTGGCCAATACGTCCACAATCTTGAAAGCTAAGCAAAAAAGAATCCCTTCGTACCCTTGCCTAACTCTGCCGATAGTATTCAGTCTAGTTTAAAGTCGTTGTTGCAACACAATTTGGGTTTTGTTTTTTTTTTTTTTAAATATAAAAAATTGGGTTGGGTTGGGACTTTATTTATTTCGACGAGGCCTTCATATAATCAAGATCGAACATCACTTGGTAAGTTCGTTTGATCTTATGATTATATTCGGCCTCGTCTCATAAATAAAGACATATGTAGATGTTTAAAGAAGTTGCAACAACTAATTACTTCAAAAAAAAATATATATATATATTTATTATTTTTTAAGTTAATATACAACATTAAGGAACATAAAACAAAACATATGCAAATCAACAGTCTAAAAAAAAAGAAAATTTTTCTTATGGGTATGTAAGCATAATAATGTAATAAATATGTAATTTATCACAACAGTTTATAACACAACAAGGAAAACATAAAAATTAATATCATAACATATAATATAAAGGTTTTGGTAAAAAACAAGACAAACCAAATAACAAACATCTTTCCAACGAACAAATTATTATTTATGTTAATTATTATTTTAATTTACAAACTAAGAATTGTTTGGGCAAACTCTTGGTTGGATATCAAAGGTCTATTGTAAAAATTCGCAAATGTCCTAGAGTTTTGGGTCCAACCTGCTGCCAATCTTATGGAGTCAAAACTTACACCTTTTCTGGCTGCTGCTGATGTTGCAGCATGCCGTGTGCTGTGAGCTGTAAATTTTGATATGTCCAGACCACTTTTTTTCAAAATGTGTTTTATCCATCTTGCGATGGTTTGCGAGGTGGCTTTGTGATATGGTTTCTTATATGTGAGAAACAAGGATTTACAAGAGCCTCTTAATTTCTTTGTCTTTTCCAAATATTCTAGGAGAGTCCTAGAAACACATATATTTGGGTTTTCATTAAAAAATGGCAAAACTATAAAAGGCTGACTCTTATTTCTGCCTGATGTCTTTATTCGACTTGGAATTTTTATTTCAATTCTCTCTTTTTGAATTATTATATTGTCAATATCAATCAGATTTAAGGTTTGAATACGCTGTCCCGTTGCCAATGCCATCAGACTTACTAGTTTTTGGGTAAGCATTTCCAAACTAATCTCACTATTTTTAAAGTTTTTTAAATAATTTATAACAATACCTGGGTCCCAGGTATTTTCATATTTAGCCAAGGTTGGTCTTTTCCCAAAAACTCCCTTAAAAAACCTTTTTAACCTAAAATCTTGCCCCAAGTCCGGCCCTGCTATTTGTGCAATTGCAGATCTGTAATTATTAAGAGTTCCATATGAAGCCCCTCTCTTAAAATGTGTGGTTAAAAACTCTAGGACAGTTGGAACTTCAACTTTAAAGGGATTTAAATTATTTGCTATACTAAACTCCCACCATAACTTTAAGGCAGCATTATATTGCTTTAATGTTGCGGGTGTAATTGAGCTTAAACATATATCTAAAGAATCTCTAGGCACCTTTCCTAACAATAGCGCCCTCCTGATAGTCTCCCCGCCACCAGGGTAAGGTTCTGCCAAAGGGGGTGTGGTAACCTATTAAAGGTAAGTAAAAAATTTTTTAGGATTAAAGATTAATGGTTCACCAACTAGTATTGACTTAAAAATAGGATACCATGGTTGTGAGACCCAGAGAGGAACAACTACTATCCCTTCCGCTCGATCTTCAATTATCTTTTGAAGCACCTTTAAAATCATACAAAAGGGTGGGAACGCATAAAAATTTAGTTTGCTCCAATCCAGTGTAAAGGCATCTACTTTATGTGCCTCTGGGTCTCGCAACCATGATATAAACATAGGACACTTTCTATTCAACCTACTAGCAAATATATCAATATCTGGTTGTCCAAAACAATTTACAATGTTTTGAAAGGCTTTATCTGATAAAGACCATTCCGTCTCCTTGTGCACCTGACGAGAGGCCCTATCGGCTTCTATATTATGCTTTGTATTTATGTAGCTAGCAAAAATTAAAATATTTCTACTTTCACAAAACATCCAAATTTTTCTTGTTATTTCATTTAATTTATTAAATCTAACACTCCCTTTCTTATTTATACAGGCTACAGCTGTAGTGTTGTCAACACGACATAAAATATTGCAGTTTGATAATTTTGAAACAAAACACTTTAATCCAAAATACAATGCCAAAAGCTCTAAATAATTTATGTGCTCTACCTGTTCTTTATCTGACCAATATCCCAACGTTCTCTTTCCGTTGCAAAAAGCCCCCCAACCTGATCTTGATGCATCAGAAAATATCTCTAAGCAAAATTTAGACAAACTAATATTATTGGAAGTATTTATGTTATTTATAAACCAATTAATGTCAAAAAATAACGTCTCTGGTATTTTCATCTGTACATCATAGCAACCCTTAGCCTGTTTTAAAGCGATATGTTTACAACGTTCTAGGGATTTTAAATGAAAGTACCCATATTTTATCGCTGGGCATGCTGAAACCAGTATGCCAATAAATTCTGCAAAGTCTCTAATCTTAAATATTTTTAATTTTAAAAATTTTTTGCAAATACAAGATATTCTAACTTGCTTTTCAGTTGGTAATGATAGTTCCATTGAAAAAGAGTTATAGATAAAACCCAAAAATTTACATATTTTGCTAGGTATTAGACTGCATTTTGTATGATTAATTAAAAAACCTAAATATGTTAGAGTCTTAAATGCTAAATTTGTATTTCTGCTACATTCATTATATGATTTTCCAAAAATCAAAAAATCATCCAGATAAACTACTAAAAGGATCCCCCTTTTTCTTAGCATACTAACTACAGGTTTTAAAATTTTTGTGAAAATGTAAGGTGCACAGCTGAGCCCAAAAGGTAGACACTTGTATTCATAAATTACATCCTGGAATATAAATCTTAGGTATTTTTTGATGTGCTTCTCGTACTGGGACCAGATAATAAGCATCTTTTAAATCAATGCGACACATAAAAAAATGTTTTCTTATTAGCCGGGCAACTACCTTATTATCTTCTATTTTAAAATGTTTGTTTTCCACAAAGGAGTTAAGTTTTTTTAAATTTAATATTAATCTATAGGTCCCATCAGGTTTTGGTACAAAAAAAAAATTTTGAAATAAATTGTTTTTTACATTTCTTGACAGCTGATATTGCGCCTTTATAACTTTTTTAAAATTAAATTTTCTTTTTGAGACCATTTATTCTCAGTGGGAATGAACTTTTGCACGGGATTATTGGTAAATGGAATTGACAGTCCATTAATATAAGACCTCACTGTCCTATTTATAAATAAACTCTGCCACCTATGTACAAAATGTCTCAGGCGTCCGCATGGTTTACTAACCTGAAAGTCTATATGCGATGACTGCGCCTTCTGTTGCTCGGGTTGCTCTGCGAGTAATTGTAAAATACTTTCCGAGATAGCAATTTTTACCTCGGGGTTTATTGAAGGTGGATTTATTAAGGTACAATTTTCTGGAGGCAAATATTTTTCAATTAGACAATTTCTGGTTTCGTCATCCAGGCCACCAGTTAAAATATTATTCCATCGCAAAGCTATATCTGCATGGATGGGTTTTCCATACGAGTTCTTGGCTACCCCTTCCTCTCCCAAAATGGATAAAATTTCCATATTTAAATTGTTTCTGGATTCATCTGCAAGAGAATGAACCAGTTTAGTTAAATTCTCTTTAAATGTATTCATTGATATCACAACCAATAAAAACTATTATCAAGTAATGGGAAAGAAAAGGCCACATAATCCATTTTCCACAAGTGGATATGCGTCCTGCTATCACAAACAGGTAAAACAACGATATACACATAATAGGGAATCTGTTATCATTACAACAGAAAATATGTGTCCTGCTATCACAAACAGGTAATACAAAAAAAATATTATTTATTCCGTTATCACTAACAGAAAGACTGGAGGGTACCTATACCTGTTATCACAAACAGGCAGGTAGGTTTTAGACAACAAACAAAATAAAAAAAAATGTTGTCCAAAAAATAGGTGTCTTTTAAACAAAAAATTTTGGGGGGGGGGGGGGGGGGGGTAGCAACAACTCTTCTCCCTCAATGCGCCCTTCTAGGACTTATCCTTTTTCACAAAACATTGGAATTGAAATATATTTTACTTACTATTTTGACTTTCCCTGTGCCCGTCATTATCAGCTGTTCCACTTATCCCTGAAGCAGACGCAGGCGCCGTCGCGATAATACCAGGATTATTGATTATTTCCCTATCGGAATCAACAACAACAACTCTCACAGGCTGTACGGTGTCACCATCATCTTTGCTATCCTCATCCGATGAAGTCACAGACGTATAGTTGTCTACCTCTCTCTCTCTACAAACAGAACGAGACCGAGATCGAGACGGAGACCGAGAACGGTCTATCTCACTTTCGCTGTCACTGATAACACGACGTACAGGTGCCCGTATTTTACGACCACGACTTTTCTTAACCTTGCATTTTTCTTCAAGACTATTAAGCCTATTATTTAACTTCTTAAACAATTTATAAAAGCCCGACCGTTCTACCGACTGACTACGACTTCTTTTTCTATGTTTCGGCATAATTTTTACGCTTTTCTACAAAAAAAAAAAAAATTCTGAATTTACACTATCGATTTCGATGATTCACTTGCGACGTGAACGTATCAACACAAAACGAAGACTGAATACTATCGGCAAAGTTAGGCAAGGGTACGAAGGGATTCTTTTTTGCTTAGCTTTCAAGATTGTGGACGTATTGGCCAGAGGCGGAGGTACTACATATGTCTTTATTTATGAGACGAGGCCGAATATAATACCAGTTAACTCGAATAAAATTACAGAACGAGAAATTGAAGAAGTTGTAGAAAAATTAGATGAAAAAAAATCCAGCGGATATCTCCAATTTTAAAACATTTATATAAATAATCTTTAGATTTAGAAATTATTCCAGAAAAAAATAAGAATTTCGAAGGTTTTCTAATTTTTAAAAATGGATCAAAATTGGTGAAAACGGAATAAAAAATTATTTAGAAAAACAAAATTTACTTTTTGTAGGACAATATTGTTTTCGCAAATTCAAAGACACAGAGGTTGCACTTACTGATACTTGGGTTTAGACTTACGAAAAGCATTTGCCAGTGTAAATCACGATATATTATTAAGGCACATTTATCAGCTGGGAATTAGGAATTTAACATATTATTGGATTCAAAATTACTTGTTAAATAAGATACAGTTTGTCCAAATTAAAAATATTAAAGATTCAAATTTATCAATAAGTTCTGGAGTCCCACAAGAATCTATATTAGAACCTGTTTTTTTTTAAATATACAGCAATTCGATATATAAATTAAACTTTAAGGGTAATAGTTTGCTGATGATACTACGATTATATATTTTTATAGAACTGCTTCAGAAGTTGACAAGCAAATTAACTATGGCTTAAATATATTATTATCATGGCTACAATCAAATAGATTATCTTTTAATTAAAAAAAATTCACATTTATGTTTACAATTAAAATTTCTGAATGAGGAAATAAAATATTCTTAAAGTATTTTTGGGTAGGTATATTTTTTGATGAAATTTTAAGCTAATACATAATGAATATTTTCGAAATAGCGTTTCCCCTATAACTGATATTTTGTATAAAATAATATATTATATACCTTTAAACTTTTTAAAAATTATATATTTTTCTTCAATTTATTCAAAATAGCAGTACTTAGATTTGGGGATCTGCTTGTTCAAATAATCTAAATCCTTAAAAAAATACAAAACAAAATTATTATATGCATTCATAAACTACCATATTTAGAACCTATATCCAGTTTATATAAACCTAAAGGATCCTAGACATAAATTCGCTATATAAATTCAAAATTTGTGAATTAATTAATTCTATAAATCTGAAATTAAAAAACTGTAATATCACATTACATAAGATATACACCAACACAATACTAGACAAACAAACGATGTACAGAAATTATTAATAAACTATGCGCTTGCATTGCATACAATAATTTACCAAAGAAAATCAAGGAAGTAAATAATCTGGAAAAGTTCAAGAAAATACTAAAAAAGATTTTCCTGGAATAATGAATTAAAAAGTTATGTATTATATTTCTATTATTTGTTTTTAAAAATTATTTTTTTTGCATTTTAACAGTATTCCTTGAAGTTCTATTTGTATTATGAATATTTTCCTATTATTTTTATATTTCTAGTTTGGTATTTTACCTGTAATAAACTACTATAGTTGGTTGGGAATAAATGAATAAAATAAATCAACTTAAAATGTTATTTTGGTTACGTGTTGTGACACAAACAGATACATACTGTATCTACTGAAGAATCCACATATTACAATAAAATTTAAAAAAATATCATTAAAAGTTTAGAATTCTTATACTAACTACAAGGTAATGACCTATTTACCAGGAAAAAAATACAATTAGAAAACAACATGAAAGTTAAGACTTATACATCAGCTACAATGTACATGAAGAAACCAAAAGTTATTTTAAACTCATAATATTACAAAAGTTAGATGTTCCGATCCTACATTGTCTTTAAAATATTTTTCATCCTTCTAAGAGTCATAAAGAAAAAGTTAATGTGCACATTACTATGTCTTACTATTCGACAGAGGGGCGAGTTCTGGCTGTCTGCCGAAAAGACAAATGAAATAGACCTCTTGTCCTTAAAGACCTTTGGGGGAAATTAATATTAATTTGTTCCAGAATATTGGAGCAATCTATAAATTTATTTAACATTTTAAATAAAAACGTACATCAAAATTCTTCCGCCTACTCTCTAGTGACATCAAGTGAAAGTGATTACGTGCCAGAGAAATATCGTTATTGGGTTTAACAAATTTTTGTTTATAAGACAAATAAATATTTAATAAATCTATTTTGAAGATTCTCCAACATGTTACTGAAGTTAAATTTGCTGTAGACTCCAAATAATGCTAGCAAAGCACAATTTGCTCAACACAAAGGAGTTAAACAAACACATGATGGATTTAACGTTATTGAAGGGTCTTCATTTTCGTATGACGTAGCCTAACATTTTTGCAGTAGAATTAGCGACCGATTCGACATGCAAGTCGAAAATTAGTTTAGAGTCAAATATGACACCTAAATCTTTGGTAGTATTGACTTTGTTTAATAGGGTATTTTTTAAATGGTAGGGCTGAGCTATTTGGTTTAGATTTCGTGAAAACGTAATTGTTGTACATTTTGTTATATTCAGAAAAAAGACTATTATCATCGCAATATTTCCTTAACCGATCCACATCACTCTGGAGCTGTCACAATCTTCAGGACAGGTAGTAGGAAAGTAAACTTTAAGGTCATCTGCATAAAGTAGAAAATTGCAATACTTGAAACAGCAATTAATTTTGTTTCTATAAATAATAAAGAGTATAGGACCTAAATGTGACCCTTGGGGAACACCGGATGTGGCTAAAAATGATTGTGACGGAAAACCCTGAAGAGAAACGAACTGCGTTCGATTTTTTTATATACGATTCGACCCATCTGACAAGGCTTCCACCCACACCGACTTCAGCCAAACGACCCAACAAAATATTGTGACTTATCTTATCAAATGCCTTGCTAAAGTCGGTGTACACGGCATCCACCTGAATTCGTTTATCCATGTTACCATATAAGTATTCACAAAATATAAACAAATTTGTCTCTAGAGAACGACTACGAATAAAGCCATGTTGTTCTGAAATTATCACGTTTTTTACAAGGATAAAAATATATTCATAAATAATTTTTTTCAAGAGTTTTGAAATAAAGATCTTGCTTATAGGCCGATAGTTTGTTACGTCGCTCTTCTGACCACTTTTTAAAATCGGATTTACCATAGCAGCCTTCCACCTATAGTCAAAAGCAGTGTTATCGTGCGGGTCATGCGATTTATCAACGACAAACTTTGTTTGTTTTCCTTTTATTACGTGTAATCATATCCTCCGCATAAAATCAGGAAGATGAATTAGATAGACCTATGATATTTTCATATGAAAAAAGAGGATAAACATATAAATACCAGCAGTTGCAAAAATCTTTCTCTCAAAGTCAGATTGACAAGTCAGTGACAAAATGAGTAATAGCAAACAATATTCGGGTTTTTTGCATCCACAAGCAAAAAAAATGGTATAAATCTAATAAAATATTACGAAAATGAAAATTCACCGGCCAATATCCAGGAGACAGTAGCAAAAGCTCTGGGAATCGGTATAAGGACTGTGCAGAAAATTGTGCATGGAAAAAAGAATAATTTACTACCGAAGAAGATTAAGAAATGTACACGAAAAAAGCCAAAGACAGAAGACTTAAGTGACAATGTAAAAATCGATGCTCGTAATGCAATTTACGATTTATGCACATCAAAAACTAATATAACCCTAAATCGTTGTCAAAATTAACAAAAATGTTGGGTTTTCGATATAAAAAGGACTGTAATCGAAAATTTTTATGCGAGTTGCCACATATAGCAAGTCAGCGTATCCAGTTTTTAAAGAAATACACGGAAAATGTTAATTCAAAATTTAGAAAAGTGGTATTTTTAGACGAGACTTGGATATTTTCTAATGGAAGTGGTTCGAAATCTTGGCAGAACGAGTCTGTAAAAAGTGTCAAGAGAAAAAAGGGATGTGGGTCGGGAAAACGGTTCATCATTTTGCATGCAGGTTCTTCAAAAAGATTTCTCCCAGGTGCAAGTTTACTGTCTTCTTCAACATCCAAAAGTATGGACTACTATAATAATATGAACTGTGAACTGTTTGAAAAATGGTTAAAAGAACAACTGATTCCAAATTTAGATGCTCCATCTTTAATCATTCTGGACAATGCATCTTATCATTCAAGAATCTTAAATAAACAACCTACTTCATCCTGGAAGGAAATTGATATTTATGACTGGCTAATAAAACAAAAACAAAATCCTTGGCTCAAGTTTCGTTTACCTGAAATTGGTTATAAGGAAAGTATCTAGTTTTACATATTCTAGGACCTTTTCTAAATAACGGAAAATAAGAATTTTGCTGCGGAAATGCGTCATTTCCGTTCTGCACAGTTTAGTATACCTGAAATCAGTTACATGAAAACTTTGCATTGCATCTCATCCCAAACTCTTTCCCAAGCACGAAAATGTTAAAATGTTTCTGCGGAAATTTGTCATTTTCATTTTCTGCGGAAATTTTGTATAGTTTAGAATATCTAAAATCAGTTACACAAAAAAAAAACTTTGATTTACATTCTAAATTCTTCTACATTTTTTAAGTAACGAAAACGAAGGCATGATTGCGGATGGAGGCAAAATAATCGATGGCATTATTGCGGAATGCTCGTATATATTTGTTCGATTGCCTGACTCAAGAAAGGATCATCCTTCTTTGTTTATATTCCTTGAAGTTCTCAAAGATATGCAGACAGATACTTATATGAAACTTCGTGACTCAGACAAATTATTGAGATTATCTAAAAAAAATTTCGGGCTGTCACGTATACGGGTATAAAATGTCGCTGACAATACGATGCGTTCAGCCGTTATTTTTACATTCCGCAATCGTGCCCTCACTTCATTTTGTGAAAAACTGAATACTAATGTTTCGTCCGCAATCGTGCCGCGCCCTGGAAAAGCGCTCAAAATTTCCGTGAAAAATGTAAATGACAAATTTCCGCAGACAAATTTTTACATTTTTATCTTGAGGAAAAAGTTTAGAATATAAATCAAAGCTTTTTTTTTATGTAACTGATTTCAGGTAAACTAAACTATACAAAATTTTGTCGGAAAATTAAAACGACAAATTTCCGCAGTAACATTTTGGCATTTTGGTGCTTGGGAAAGCATTTGGGATGAGATGCCAAGCAAAGTTTTCATGTAACTGAGTACTGGAAGAAATCTGTGGAACATACGGACAAAATTAATATGGGATTGGTGGAATCGAGAACGAGTTCTAGATGTCGAAATAGCACCAATGATCATTGCGCCATTTGAGGATGACTCAGAAGATGAGGACTTTTTAAGTGATGATGATATTTTTTAGTCTATAATATTAAAAAGTTTCTGAGGGATTATATTAGTCTTTGACGTGTATAAATCATAAATTGCATTATGAATATCCATTTTTGCATTTTTACTTAAGTCTTTTGCCTTTGGATTTTTTCGTGTACATTCCTTATACCGATTCTCAGAGCTTTTGCCACTGGCATCTGGATATTAGCCAGTGAATTTTAATTTAAAAATTTTTTTATTAGATTTGACACCATTTTTTTGCTTACTTTTTTAGTACATTTCTAATTTTGTAGGCAATAAATAAATAATTGTAGAATACTTGTTCCAATTTCAAAGCGTGTTTAAAATAAGTAAATTTTTTTATTAAGTATAAGACAAAATTTGATATATAAAAATCGGTAAAATAGCTTTACCAGAAACTAGGGGCTAACGAAAAATACAGGCTATCTATATATATATATATATATATATATATATATATATATATATATATATATATATATATATATATATATATATATATATATATATATATATATATATATATATATATATATATATATATATATATATATATATATATATATATATATATATATATATATATATATATATATATATATATATATATATATATATATATATATATATATATATATATATATATATATATATATATATATATATATATATATATATATATATATATATATATATATATATATATATATATATATATATATATATATATATATATATATATATATATATATATATATATATATATATATATATATATATATATATATATATATATATATATATATATATATATATATATATATATATATATATATATATATATATATATATATATATATATATATATATATATATATATATATATATATATATATATATATATATATATACATATAAATATATATATATATATATATGTAGCCTGTATTTTTCGCATGCATGTTTCTTAATTTTAGACTTTGAAGAAAATCGGATAAGTAGTTTTTTAGCTATGCCGCGAACAGACAGACTGACGGACTGACATACCTACAGACAGACGGAATTGAGAAAACGTGTTTTCCGACATCTAGGAACCCTTAAAAGTAAAGATCTGAAAAAATCTCACGAGGGAAGTAATAACTAATTATCTTGTGTGTTTAACAAAAGTGTATAATATTTTTGCAAAATAAATTTTTTTTGTTATCACAATACAAAAAAAAACCAATTTTTCTTTGTGCAGGGGTGGCCCGCATTTAAATTAATGACACTGTATAAGTGGTTAGATTTTTAGGTCAAGCGGGGCTCATAATTTTTGGTGATTGATAAAAAAATTTCACTTTCATTAAGTGGCTGTATAAACATAACATATCCTGATTGTTCCACTGATTCGAACCGCCTTCCGACTCTATTAAGGCGCTTGCCATTTTGTGTATTTTTGTTTTTGCCAACGAAAACATTTTAACCAAATACATATTTAGCGAATTTTCTTATTTAGTCCCTCGGCATTTAATATATAAAATAATATTAATATTAATTTAATAAAAAAAAAACTATTTTCATTCTCCCTGTATATTTGTAAATAGCCCATTGAGATTTAATAGCTCGATAAAAGAATCACACAACATTTTGATATTCACTGTGTTTTCTGATTTAATTCATAATGTCGGTAACCTTTGGACCCGCACGATAAGACCGCATTCGACTTATATCCGGGAATTCAGCCACTTTAAGAGAGTAGTTGAAAAGCATTAAAAGTATACGTTAAAGGTATATATAAAGAATTAGCACATGTTTTAATAAAAATGCCGGCAAGTTATCTGGACCAGCGCATTTTTTAGAGTTAGTGCGTGCAATGCCTCTAAAACTTTATTTTCTGTTAAGACAACAGTTTGCAAATTGAAATTATTTACCATATTAGGTAATTGATTAAATTAATAACTCTCAGGCACGAAAACACTCTCAAAGTATGTCCCGAATAAATCGGCTATATCGGAGCCACCTCTAACATACTTGTCACCCCAATGCATCTCGCTGGGTATCTTACTAACAAACTGTTTTTTGGAAGAAGCATAGTTCCAAAATCTTTTTGGATTATTAATTAAATCGTCTTCTAGTAACCTGATATATTTATTAAAGTCGATTTTAATTAAGGTTTTGCACCTTGCCTTTAACGTTTTAAATAAATTATAATCATTAACATTTTTGAATTTACTCCACTTTTTATGAATTCGATTTTTTTCCTTCACAGCTCTTGTTGTAGGCTGGGAATAAAAAAATGGAAAATATTTATTTTTTAAATACGTTGGTACATATTTTCTTAAAAGAGATTCCATTTTATTGTGAAAAATATCCAAGCAACCATTAAGAGATTTGTTATTAAAAGCCAAGATCCAGTCAAAATTCGTGATCTCCCGATTTATTAACTGGAAATTCACTCGTTTAAAATTAAAGCATGTATTACAATTAAATTCGAAAGGTTTATGCAATTCTACATCGAAAAAAAATTAATTATTACATAAAAAAGGAAGGTTGTACTTCAAATGCAAAAATTATCACCTAGTAATTACAAAAAAAATCACCCTTCGAGTACGATGGCGGTCTATGATAGCATGCTGTCTGGGATGCTTTTCCCCTCGCTACTTACCCAGCACTTTTTCTCTCTCGTTTTCCAAGAAAACGGCGACAAGGTCTAAATAAAGTCTTATATTGGCATAAATACTTGCTCTGCGGATTGTTTTGACTACAAAAATGATTTAGCCTTGATAAAGCGGCAAAATGCTTTTGCATACTTAATATATTAGATTTTTTAAAACGCAAATAAACGTATTAAGTTTTTACATTGAATCGAACATTGAAATAAATAGGTTTGGTGATTATAGAGAAAATAATTTATTAGATTACATATCACGAATTAACGAACGTGGATTTAACAAAAACTAATTAAAAATTATAAAAATACTTATGCAATGTGCAATGTTAGTCCAAATCCCAACATGTGTTCTTATAAACAGTAACGACCTCTTATACTAAAAGCATCAGTTTATAAAGATAAGCAATTTACATTGTATTATAGGTTCTTGCAAGTTTGTAATCAATGCTGCAATTAAAACTGTTTTAATGAAGTAATATCATTTTTTAGGGTTTAAGGAAACAAAAAAAAGTTTGGATTCTTTTAAAGACAGTCTTATCGACAGTGGAAAATTTAACAACGATTTAAACCGGCAACTTCTAAATTTGGACGATCAGTTGACTTCGAAAGGGCACTTAGTGGAGAAGCTTCACCGAGCAATAGACAATAGTTCGGGGATCATAGACAAGATGCGACAAACTGAAAAAAATATTTCTGATTTGAACATTAAAATTCGTTTCCTTTTCAAGGAGAAAGAAGTCTATTTAAATACAACGTCGGAAGATGGTAAGTAGTATTATTAATATAATATCTTGTCAAAATCCAATAGGTACGGTAACCCTTAACACCAAAAAGTGTAGGTATACCTGAAATTTAAAAGGGTAAAGTTGATATACCATTGTCTCCCTCTCATCTGGAATAAGAGGAAACTTTGGATCATTTTTAGGATACGAAGCTTTCTCTTTTGACTAAAAGCCCACATTTTTTTCAGTTACTAAAGAGGCAATGGAGAAATACATCAACTTTGACTCAAATATTCCTTCCTTTATTTCCTGCTTGTATGACAGAATTCGGAGATCTGAGCCGAACATTTTATTAAAATTTTGTATTTGTTATTATTTATTTACTAAATTTAAATGGTTGCGCTTGTCAACATCAATGAATTAATTAAATAAGATATTTTATTCAAAGTTCGGAGGTAATTTACGGGAGGAATTATTTTTCCCTAGTTAAAGGAGGAAACCATGATTTTGAACCAACTTGCCAAATATACCACAGCACTGAAACTCTAAAGTTTTTTTCTTTTGCGACTTTAGCTGAATTGATTATTCACTAACTGAAAACTATAGGTTATGTTTTTAAACACATAAAATCTATTGAAAATAATAAATAAAAATTGCTCTATAAAGATCAGTGGAAGTGAAATTAATAACAAGATTAGGACTAAAATATTAGCTAAAGGATTGAATGTTGAAAAGTCATAGAAAACCAAATCTTAAAAGATGTATGTTTGTTCTTCTACGATCATGTCATAATTGACAGCTTTTTAACTATTTTTGAACGTGACTGTTTATCCCAGTCCTATGTTTTTAAAAATGCGCATTTTGTAATGAAAGTTAATATTAACTTGGCAATAAGAACAATTCTGAACATCACTGTGTGTGACTTTCATTCACATTTTGCATAATCCCAGCGACCACTATCATTTCCTTGTTCTAGAATTTGATGGGCAACATTTGCTTTGTTTTAAATGCTTAAAAGATCTGCACTGGTGTCAGGTAGAAGCTTCTCGGACGACCTTCTGAAATAGGGGCCAGTGTATAAATGTAGGTTCTCCAAATGAAGGTATTTTTGCTATTTCGGATGGTATTTTTCCGAAAGTATTAACTTCCACAACCTGGATTGTATATTTCCCATCGACTCGATATTTTCTTTGACCCCTAACGTGGCTTTTATCATACAGTACTCTGACCACAATAAGGACGGTTTTAGAACTTTCTCCTTTTCATGAAAATAGGCTTGCACAATATTTTCTGATATATGATTTTTCGTTGACACCATTCCTTACATTATAGTATTATCCATAATAGTTCATAACTTCCTTCACTATCAAACATCTCTATTTTAAATTATGTAAAAACTACAGCAGAACTTCATAATTAACTGACATTAACACATAAATATTTAATTTTAAATAGCTTTACAATTAGTATGCCAACGCAACAATCGGTGACCTCAGATTTGAAATCTAGGTTTAAAATAAGTACATGATTAAATCTTTAATATTTTTTCTGTTTTTCAATTTAATAAATAAGGGTTGTGTCGAAAGTATGTTTAAGGCATGTTATAGATAATTTCATACTCTTACTTTTTGCACTAGATACATAAATAACTATGATCCTACGACCACATATAAAACTGTCAAAAAAAGGACTATTAACTTGGCTAGAAAGTAACTGTCAAACGAATGTAGAAAAAATGTTTTATCACGTGTGTTGAAAAAATATTTTTCAACACGACAGACAAATAAGCAAAGATTTCTTTTAACTAATCAAAGCACTTACTCAGTTTTAGTATTCTAGTTGCACTAGAACTAAAAGCAATTTTTGAACACTAGTGTTTAGAAATAAATATAAAAATAATAGTTTTCACACTCGAAGATTTTTTGACTCTACCTTCTAGTTTGAAAACTGTCTACGCTTGTTATATAACATAATATAAAGAAACAGTAAATGCCAGATATACTATATATAAATCCCCGATTAAATTTTAATGAATAAGGTCTTAGCCCGACCCGCTTTACAAGAAAAAATATTGGTCTGAATTGAATTACGAGTATTCCCCAAAATTATATATAAAAAACAGGAACCAGAGCTTTAGTCGGTCGACCTGTATATTAAAATCACTTGACTTTCAGTTTTTAAGTCAAAAACAAAGTTAAGTCAAATTAATTCTAGAATCCATCTCCCCACTTTCATTATGTAGTAATGGATAGGCGTGTGAATTGTGAAACTTCACTATTCACTTGGCATAGTATCTAAACTTAACGGTAAGAGAAAACAATTGGTATTAAATACAAGAACCACCCAATTTTTAAAATTTAATAATTTTGTTAAAATTGCTTCTATTATAAAGGTATTGCAGTTCTATCAAATTATACTGAACTTTTACTATTATTGGCTTTGATATGATATTTTCAGTATATGACTTAAACAAAGCAAACTCTGTACGTATAGGCATGTTATGGAGGAGGTCTTCAAGTTCTGAAAAAAACCCTAATAAAGTTGAAATAGTTTTTAGTTTTACTTTTCAATGCTTGGGATCAGCTTGTAACAATTTTATGAGAAACCTATGTCTCTAAGGCTATAACGATAGAAAAATTACGTTTTTAATACAAATTAAAAGCGTATAGGTATAAGGTAGACTTTGTTCTGTTGTACTGCTAACACTGAAAATATATTATTTTGCACAAAATAATTAGCTGACATATAAATTATCTATTTCTTTCGCAGAAATCAAGAAAACAAATGAGTCTGTGCATGATGCGATAAAGAAGGTCACTCAGTTGTTGGAAAACAATCGGCAAATTGACGACAGTGGGATAAAAGATGGACAACGAAAGCTAGACAAGGTAACGTCCCAAATAAGAGATCTGCAGAACAAGATTTTGTATGCCAGGCAAGCTGCTGAATCGGTAAGTGCTTAGAATATACGGCGTGTTTATTAAACAAACGGCAAAAATTTGGCAGTTTACTTCTCATATAGAAATAAGAAAGAAAGTGTGTACAGTAAATTTCACAAAAAAATCTTTCTGATTCATTCACCGCAAGAAATGTAAAGGTCGATCCCATTGTGTAGACAAGAGCCTGGCAATATACAAAGAAAAATAGTGGAGAGGGCCTGATTGTAATAGTTTTTAAGTATAAAACTATAGTTTTAGATGTTTTTAATGTTTGCCTATATTTTAAATACATTTTTGAGAAATTTGTTAGTGTTTATTTTTCAGGGTAGGTGTTCAGTTGTATTGCAATATCATTTTACGAAATTAATTAAGTACGCATATAAAACAGCATTGTTTAAAGTGACTGGAAAAACACTGATGAAGAAGAAAAAGCATTTATGTGTCGATGCTAGGATAACTGTAAAAACGGTTTATAGTTCCTTACTTAACGCTAGTGCTGCTGCGAATGAAACATGTGATTTGACTAAGATACCTTTAACTACAGTAAAAAGAGTCGTGTAAAATCCTGTTACTTCAAAAAAAGCGTAAAGATACAAAGGGCAAATATATAGTTGATAAGGCAAATAGTTTACATTATCTACGAAGTGCAACCAACAGGTACCTATATTAGAAACTCAAGGATCCAAATAAGCTGTAGCATCATTAGCCTTTTTAGAGTTTTGTCTAAAATGGGCTTCAGATATCACATAATTGACAAAAAGCAAGTATTTATAAGTATACAACATCAAGTATTTATAAGTATGCAATGACACGAATGAAACATCATCCGTAGGTTGATCTAATTCTTCCATTAGGTGTAAAACAGAAGCTAAAAGAAAAGGATAAGCATTTTACATGCTGGATCAGAAAACCATTGGGTCCCACATGCCTTGTGGCTTTCTACAAACACTACGCTCTTCTGTGAGCTACTATGAACAAAAACGGCAAAACTTTACGAAGAATGGTTCAAAAATTGCCTTTTACCAAACATTCTTTAGAAAAGCGAGATAGAAATTTCACAGGAGTCATAAGACGCCAGGCTCAAGTAATAAAGTAAATGATATATATATTTTTAAGAATATTTTTAAAAAATGTGGACTTCTGCTCAGAACACTAAGCTAAACACGCGTTCTACGAAGGCCCCCTAATGGTGGTAAAGAAGTGTCATTTTTCGCGATGTTTCGGGAGGCAGTCCAGTGACCATCAGGGAAACATCACTGGGGGAACTTTTTAAACAACGGTCCAGTCTCTGTGAAACGGTGATTCCTAAAGGATGTAAAAGTTGTGAAAACTTCTCTTAGACAGGCTTATCATATAAGTTTAAGGGTCGTGCGGCATCGCTTTGAAAGAAGGGATTATGCCTCAGTAACAGTAGAAGTCCTAGGAGTGAACCATTGATAGTAAAAACGATGAGTCTGAAACAGGAAACAAGACAATCTGACATATTTTAAAATGATGACAAATTGTACAACTAGTCTTGGTTAAAATATTTTATTGATATAATACCAGGTAGTTGGAAAGATTCAGTTTATCATATAATTACTATAGTGTCTAAGAATTGGTATTATTTGAGTTTTTTTTCATGTGGGCAAATTAATATAAGCATTACCTGTTTTCCTTAGAACCTCAAATCAGTATTATTTGTTCCGTCTCTTACTACACTGCCTACACAATGGAATCTATCCAGTTTTGTTGCAGTCATTCAGTAAGAACCGTTTTTCATGAAATTTACTATACATCAGTCCAGAATCGTTTTGTTTTTGAGATACAATGAGTTAAAATTTTAATAATGTAATTTTATTGATGTGCTTCGTACATTTCTAGAAATGTACGAATTTCTAGAGATATTTTATTCAAATTTAGAACAAGATAAACCATGATTAACGTATAGAAAATGGATATTATACATAAAAAGAAATTATACAGGGTGGAGTTTTTTTTGGGTCACGACCCCTTTGACTTATCGAAAAAATTTGCTATTGCGACATTGCAACACTGATCTAGTCTGGTATTTCTATCGGATTTCCTGATTTATTATGCAATTTTTAGGTGCCTTAGACTTCTTTGATAGTAATATAGAACAATAGTGAGTTTTGATATTTTTATCACAACCTTTTATCTAAATTTTACAGGCTAAAAAACATCAACCAATTTTTTTAAAGACATTTTCCGAAATTAGTTTAAAACGCAGCACGATATCAAAAAAAGTCCAAGGAACATAAATATTGTAAAATAAAACAGAAAGCTCTATAGAAGCACATACTAGTCGCTACAACAATTTTTTTGGGCAGTCAAAGGGGTCGTGACCTGGAAAAAAGTTACAGCCTGTATAATTGTGCTAATATGCATCATAAACTAAGTATTTTATTTTTTTATTAACATGTGGTTCAAATGCTTAATAACTGTCTCTTTTCTAACTGGCTGCGTTTTTATAGCTATCATTTTGAAATGTAATCTATCACTATTATATAAGAAAACAAAAACAAATCTTTAATCACTTTTACCTGGTCGTTAGACAGATTTTTTGTATGTTTTTTACTAGTGGCATTAACCTGTGCCCAAAAGTTTATTCCTATAAACAAAGAATTATTTTAGAAAACTGTTTTTTGAACACTATCTTTTTTTTATTAATTTATTTTTTTGTTTATTTTCAACATTCCCAACCAACTGTATAAGTTCATTACAGGGAATTCTAACAATAATAATATTATAGCAAACTGACAATTAAGAATAATATTAAATAAGAAAATAAATAATAATTAAAGAACAAAATAAATAATATTAACACAGCCAAAATTATTTTTTCTATAAATCACGTTTCGATAAAAAATGTTTTTTTACTTCCTTTTTAAATTTTATTAAAATGTTTATTCTGCGTAAATGTGTTGGTAGTTGATTATATATTAGTATACCACCATATAATAAAGATTTTTTTGCAAAATTGCTTCGAATATCAGTTGTATTTAATTATCTGTTTGTCGTGTGTCATGATTATGTATAGTATGTCTTTTTTCTAAATCTATATTGGATAATTTATCTTTTGTAAAAATTGAATGGACGAAAATGCATGTTATAAATATGGTTAGTATCTAAATAGCCAAATTTTGTATGTAAATTTATTGCTGGTTCTAGGAAAGGAAGTTTATGTATACATTTAATAATTTTATTTTGTAAACAATATAAAGGTTTCAATGTTTTTAAATTAGCAGATCCTCAAACTGAAGTCAAATATTGCAATTTTGAATATATTAATGCAAAATAAATATTTTTCATAAATTTTAATGGTATATGACAACAAATTTTATATAGAATTCCTACTAGAGGAGATATACTTTTTCTAAGGTATTCTATATGATTCCGCCAACTTAAATTTTCATCCACGTATAGTCCCAAAAATTGAATGCATTTACTATAATAAATATTTTGTTGGTTGAATTTAATTGGTTCCATTTGATTACTTATATGATTTTTGCTTATAAACATAAAAGAAGATTTTTCAAAATTTAAAGTTAGTTTATGAGATTGTAGCCGATTGGATATAATTGTTAAATCTTCTGCAATGTAGTATCTAATTTCTGAAAAATAATTTCCAAAATAAAAAATACTTGTATCATCCGCAAATAGTTTTATAGTTCCATTAAGTTTTAATTTTGAAATTGAATTTATATATATTAAAAATAAAATAGCTCCTAATATTGAACCCTGAGGTACACCACATGATATTTCTTTCCTAGAAATAATATTATTTCCAATTTGGACATATTGCTGCCTACTATTTAAGTAATTTTGAATATAAATAAAATATTATGATTAATTGTGTCAAAAGCTTTGGATAAGTCTAAGGATGAGATACAAATTTTTTTATTTTGATCAATTTTTAACTGAATATCAGCAATAATATCAATAACTAAAGTCTCTGTATCCCTCGACTTTCGAAACCCATATTGACCACTGAATAGTAAATTTTTAATTTCTAAATAATTTGATAATTTATTGTGCATTACTTTTTCTAGAATTTTTGATAGAGCTGGTAATACAGGTATCGGTCTATAATTATTTGGATTAATATTATTTCCTCCTTTATATATTGGCGAAACTCAAGATATTTTCATTTTTTTAGGAACAATACCTGTTTTAAAAGATAAATGAATTAGATGTTTTAAAATTGGAATTAGTTGAATTTTGACTATTTTAATAATTTTTGAACTTCGTATGGAGGCGCTTGCAGAATACAAACTTTTTTTATATTTTATTTTTATCTACAATTTATAGACGTACTATATATACAACATACAGTTTAAATAAAACTGTACCAATATGTTAAAGAAAACATCCTATATATAACCAAAGCTGGGGAGGAGTTTTAAACCCGCAATTTTTTTTAGGCAAAAATTGAAATAATCAATGTTTTATTAAATGTTTATTTATTATAAATTCGATAATAGCATCTTCGAAAAAATAATAATCATATGACTACTACACTAAACTATGCTGCAATCACAAATACATCATATACTGCAAGTAATATCTTACGTAACGTAATGCTCATGCTTCATTAATTTCTACCGTTACCCCCTTCACCATCTAGCTATGGCGATGTATATAATTAACCCTCACTCTTGTTTTAGATAAATGTTGCGATGGGTTTGTCCAACTGTTCAATGAACTACTCCATCTCTCAAGCCGAAGTGTTCAGAAGTCTCGCCATCACGTTCAAATGTGCAAACTGCCTATTGTTCAATTGGGGACGTGGAGGATTAAGCATACGGATCGAAAATGGAAAGGCCATCTTAAACTTAGACACTGAAGACGAAAGTGTCGAAATTGTAACGGGTCGTGAAGGAGGAACGAAGACCGAAAAAACCTTATTCGTACAAAGGTATAAATTATATACTATAATATACAGGATCCCCATGCATACTGCTGCATAATAAAACGGGTTGATATAACATTTATGTAAATATATGTTTTTCAAATATTTTTATGTGGAGCGTTAAAATAAGTTAAATTATGGTATTAGTTTCTTTGGAATTCCTTACTATTCATTCAACCGATTTTTTGAACTTTTTTAAAAATTATTTTGTCATTTCCTGTAAATATGTCGATATGGTTTAAATTTCCTGCGAAAATAAATTCCGTTTAAGTAAACCAATTTTAACTATATTTGCCGGCAAGAAAACCCGATTTTAATCCGTTAGACTTTTTAGAAGATACTGTACATTTAATAATTAACTCAGTGAAGAGACGAATTGTAGAATAAGCTCGGTAATAAGAAGGGGTAAATGGTGGTAAACCACAATAAAACTTTATGTTATAGCAATTCAAAAGTTGATAGGAGGAGGCATTTGATCTAAGTTCAAATTGCTTTGTTTTTTAAATTATGTTAAGATTATATATTATTTTTATCAATATAATTACTCTGTTGCTTAACATAAATCAGATTTATTTTTCTTGTAAATATATTAGGTATATCTATCTTTGCACAAATATATTTGACGATATCAGTTTGTTATCGGCTGCAAAGTTTGCTTTCTGTAATTTGCAAAATAAGTACAGATTGGCTCATAAGTAACTCCGGGATTTGAAAGGTTAATAACAATGTTAATGTTTATAATTATTTATTTGGCGGTACTTATAACGAAAATGCAATCCCTGGAGATAGGTTTACACTATGTGTGAAAAATGGCGTCTTTTAAATAGCGACCATTTTCCACTTCACAGAGGCGGGCTCTTTCTACCGCTTGTTCCATAACGGACCTTAATGTTTCAGGTTGCAATGCCCTTATCTCTTCTCGAATATTCTCTTGCAGTTGACGGATTGTCCGAGGTTTATTAACATACACTCGTCCTTTCAAATATCCCCATAGAAAGAAGTCGGGAACTGAAAGATCCGGGGATCGCGGAGGCCAAATAATCGCAGATCTGCGCGAGATAATTCTTTCCTCAAACATATTCCTTAAAAGTTCCATTGTTGGTCTAGCAGTGTGGCAAGTGGTTCCATCTTGCTGGAACCAAATCTCAGGCCTGTTCTCTATCTTTATATGGGAATAAAAAATTTTGGAGCATAGTCCGATACCGTTCTCCGTTGACTGTCAATGCATTTTCATACTCATCTTCGAAGAAGTAAGTCCCGCAGATCTCTTGTGAGGTTACACCGCACTACACGGTACATTTCAGTAGGTGTAATTCTCGCTGGTGAACCACCCTTGGATTTTCTGTACTCCAAATCCTGCAATTCTGCTTATTGACAAAGCTATTCAGATGAAAATGCGCCTCATCAGACATAATCAATTGCTCAAGAACTCGTTTTGTTCTCTAGCTAATTGTTGAAATCGGCTGGAAAAATCTAGACGCTCCTGATAGGTTTAAGTTCCTGTACCAATTGAACTTTGTACGGAAAAAGATTCAAACCTTTCAAAATTCTCTGTAGAGACGTACAGCTTCTCCTTCGATACTCTCCCGAACAAGTTCAACATTGTCCTCTGTCCTTGCTGAACAGGGTCTTCCTGCACGTGGAAGATCACTCACAGCACCTTGTTGCTGATCGTTGAATTAAGCCACGAATTGTTTTGTCTGAGGGAGCATATCTAACGTTTAAATGTCTTCGAAATGCTCGTTGAGTTAAAACAATGGAATGCTGATGTTCAAAATAAAACTGCACGATTTTGGTGCGCTCTACAATTGTAAATTTTTCCATCATTAATTTCCCAATCCTTGACTACAAAACCTGAAAAAAAGGAAATTAAAGTAGTATCAAAGAAAGAAGTTATTAACTTTCAAAATCCCGGAGCTACTTATGGGCCACCCTGTATAACTTTTTTATTTACAATCTAAATTCAACGCTTCATATTTTGTAAATAAAGAACACTGGATATAGTAAAAAAAATCTTCTAATGAAGAAATGTCTTTTTATATTGTGATTTTAAATTTCTAGAACTGGTTCCTTAATTCAGATGAAATTTGCTGAAGATGCCATATGGGAAAAAGCTCAGATAGGAAATAAAGTTTTGGTTATAGATTCCAGCGATCAGTTTCAAGTTGGGGATGGCCTGCCTACTCAAAACCATGCTTACATTTACAAATTTTCGATCAACGATAACAACATTGGTCTATGGAAGTTTATAAGCACATTCGGAAAATGTAAAGGACAAGCAAGGTAAACTACATACATACGATTTTTTAATTATCTAAATAAGTAAATAGCTAATATACTCGTTGCCCCAAAAGTAAGGTAAAAGGCCACCATTTACTAATACAGTATTCTTAACGGAGGTAATATTAGCGATAAGGATCTTTCTGCGAAATATATATACTTAATTTAGGGAAACAACAGATTTGATTCCCGATTTCTCTTTTAGAGTGGATACCAAAGAATTGGAAGGAGCAAAACCATTTTACGCTGGAAACGGATACAAAAAATATGGAACGGGTCCCCCCACTCCTGGAAAATTCAACTTGCAATTTTATTTTTCCACTTTTGATGACAATAGTCTAATATATTTAGCACAAGAAATAGAGGTAAAAATGATTTCTCTAAGGTAGTTTTTTCTGTAACAGTTTAGAGTAATGTCAGAAAACGTTCTTAAGATTGTATCGGAAAGTTATCTTGAATTTCCCTAACTGCTTCCCCTTTAGATCGACATATTTAGTATAGTCAGTTGATCGAAAGTTAGAAAATTGAACTAGTTAGACAGAAAATCCGAACTATGCAGTAATGAAAAATGAAAGTGTTTAGGACAAACTGCTAAGTTGGATCTCAAATCGCAAATTGTTTATGCTAAAAAATGTGCAACGTGCAGATGTAATGAAACAACTGAATGTGTATAACGTATATAATTCAAAACACAAGAGTTCTAACCACACTATACTACAACTTGGTACGTTCTGGACGCACGTTTCCATAACCAAGTTAGCATCATCAGCAGATGATATGTACTAAAGTAACTTATCCTAACCGAGACTATTTATAGGTAAATGCGGTCACACTTGGTTGCACCCGACTGCCGACCGTTGTCAAGCAAGCAACACGGGACTATAGGGAATAGGCCCTCTGTCTTTGTTTAGTGCTTTCTTATCACATTTAACTATTTCTATACTTTCAAACGCATCCAACAATCTATTATTAGATACATTTTTAATTAACTTAAGATTATTTATTCCTATTTGGTGATTGTTTTTCAAAGCATGTTGGGCAACGCTTGACTTTTCTGTTCTTCCGTATCTTAAATGTGCCATTTGTTCTTTAAAACGATGCCACTCCTTTCCAAGGAGATTTTTCAAACTATTCTCCATTTTGTAGGCTACTCTAAAACCTACGTTTTTAAATACTTTTTCTAGATCTCTCGTCTATCTGGGATCATATGGGATTACTATGAACTTATTGGGAGCCTGAAGTGCTTGAAGAGTAGTGGCATCTTTTAACAATTTCTTATGCTTACGTCTTTTTATTATAACCAATTTGTGTACAAAATTGTCATTATATCCATTACTTTTAGCCATATTTTCATTATATTTAAAACGTTCTTTACTTAACGGAAAATTGACTAACCTGTGTGTGAAGAAATGAAATGCTGCTTAACTTTTTGACAATGTAATGAATTGGATTAAAAATATAGCTGAAAGTAATGGATATAGTGCTAATTTTGTACATAAATTACTAACTAGACATAAGCATAGGAAAATGTTAAAAGATGCCACTACTCTTCAAGCACCTGAGGACCATAGTAATCCCATATGATCCCAGATATACGAGAGGTCTAGAAAAAGTATTTAAAAATGTAGGTTTTAGAGTGGCCTACAAAACGGAGAATAGTTTGAAGAATCTCCTTGGAAACCCTAGAGACAAAGTCGACTTGAAAGAGAGGAGTGGCATCTATAAAATTAGCTGTGATGACTGCGATCTAAAACATGTTGGACAAACTAAACGCTCCATAAACATTCGTTTTAAAGAACACATGGCACATTTAAGATACGGAAGAACAGAAAAGTCAAGCGTTGCCCAACATGCTTTGGAAAACAATCACCAAATGTGGTAAGAAAGCTCTAAACAAAGAAAGAGGACCTATTCCCTGTAGTCCCCTCTGTTGCTTACTTGACAACCGTGCAGTCGGGTGCAACCAAGTGTGACCGCATTTACCTATAAATAGTCTCGGTTAGCATAAGTTACTTTAGTTTATATCATCTGCTGAAGATGCTAACTTGATTAGCGAAACGCGCGTCCGAAACGTAGCAAGTTAAGGTGTAGTGTGGTTAGAACTCTTGTATTTTGATCTATCTTCCACCATAGGTTCCAGTGTTGGTGACTTAAAATGTGTATAATATCAGCTAACATGAAAAGATCATAGCAAAGCGCTTTCGACTAACTACTCATCCTCATTGCTACTAGTCAATTAAAATACAGACGATGAAAAACACATGGTCAAAGTTATTCAGTTGAAAGTTAAAAAACCTTTACATTTAACAAAAGTAAATACAAATGCTGACAAACACCAAAATTACATTTTTTTTTGGAAAATTAAGCTTTCTGCTATGAAAGCATGATGTATTTTCCAAAAATTGTTTTAAATTGTAAATTTGGTATTCGTATTCGTTTGTATTTGTTTACCACTTTTTTCGTAAAAGGAAGTATTGTAGGAAATCGTAACAAAAGTTACCCTCCGAGATTTTTGCAGTTCTTATGGTTTTAGGATCACTGGATCCCGAAAAACGTATTTTCACATTTCCGTGGTTCTGTCTGTGTACAGTCTAGCTCAAAGGCTACTTATCCGATTGACTTTAAGTTTGTATCAGTATGGCCAAGCAAAACTTATCAAATGGGCCTCAAATTTTGCACAGAACTCAAGTTTGATATAGAAATAAACTGGTAAGATTTGGTGTGAAGAGATTATGGCGGAACAAAATGGCCGCCTAATAAAATGTTTAAAAATTCGGTAAAATTCAATTTCTTCGAATAAAGTTCTCAATTTATGAAGAAAAATAATAAATAACATAATTTATTTTGTATGGATTATGTAAATAAAATTATGAAAAATAAATAATGATAATAATATAAAAATAAATTAAGACCCATTTTTAGAAAAAAATCGGTAAATTTCGTTTACCCGGAACTACCCTCGTTATGATCCTTTTCTTTTCTTTTCTTGAGAATAGTCATTTAGTGATATAACTACTTAAAAAAATTTTATTTGGTTGACATTTTGTTCCGCCATTTTGAATTCACGTCACAATTTTAATAGTTTATCTCCATATAACACTTAATGCTAGCACAAAGTTTGAAATTAGTCTAATAAATAGTTCATTTCTATATAACATTGGTGCTAACTTTAGGTAATCTGGATAGCAGTTTTTTACTGATAATTTTTTTAACATTTCAACAGACTGCCATTTTGTTCTACATATTGAATATTTACCAAAATGTCGCCAGGTCATGCCTATAAGATCTTTAATTTTTGACCAAAATTTGAAGTCAATCAGGTAAATAGTTTTTTAGCTATGCCTTGACAGACAGACAGTTTTTGGGCATCTAAACGCTAAAACTTGAAGCTATGTAAAACTTTGAAGGGGAATTTTTTTTTCAATTACAAGCATTTTGTTTGGCCATTTTTTCCGCCATCATGAGGTCGTTTCTCAATTCTTGCACAAAATTTGAAATCAATCTAATAAATAATTTTTTCATGCTGATTTTTTAAATATTGTATTAAGCTGCTTGTAAATTGGTTAATTTTTTTTAGTAATAATTTTTTTACGTTTCACTAGACTGCCATATTGGATTTTTACTAAAATGTAACCATTACAGCCAGTGGCGGCTCGTGAGTATATTGAAGGGTGAGGCTACATGAGGTTAATTTTGTTTAAATGTGAATAAATTTCCACGTCACCCATGAGGTATTATTCTGCGACGCGTTGACCTTTTTTTTTTAATGGAGGTCATCGCCAATAGCCCTACTAAACCATTAAAAACTAAAAAAATAAACTCTAAAAAAAGTAAATAAAAAGTAAACAAAACTAGTAAAATATGTACACCTATCACTAAAATATAGCGGTGATTGCGATAATAAAAACATAATTTAGTTTATTAAAACTTAAAATAAATAGTTGTATGAAATAAGATAAAAAAAAACTACTTTTTGTACTTTAAATCTATACGTCTGTCTTTTAAGGTTGCAAATTTATCTATAATTTGGTCGTAAAAGTTTTGGTCTTCACTAAGTTCTGACAGTAATTCCTGCTCTATTGACATCATTGCTAAACCCGAAAGCCGTTCTTGTGTCATTGTGTTTCTTAGGTAGGTTTTGATCCGTTTAAGACATGAAAAATTTCGTTCGGCCGATACACTTGTTGCGGGACTAGTTAAAACTAAATTAAAAAGCTTATATGCTTCCGCAAAAATTGCTTTAAAATCTTTAAATAACAAAGCTAGACTTTTTTCGACATCTAAATTTGAAAATTGTTCATCCCTATACAATACAGAAAGCGCATTCTTTAATCTATCTCTGTCAAAAATGTTTGGATAATTTTTTAATAAATTATTTAATAAGTCGTCTGGAAAGCATTTAACATATTCCGAATATTTTGTGCAATCGACTAAAGCAAAGAAATTTAAATTATTTAAATTTTCAAACCGCGTCCTAATTGAAAAATTATACAATCTATTATTTCGAAATATAATATTTTATATTTAGTAAAAATATCAAAGTCGCTAGAACATTGCCCTCGACGTGTGTTAGTTGGCAGAATAGTGGCTTTTTTAGCAATATTGAAAAGTTCTTTGAAATGATTCTCGTTTCTAAATTCAATAATTCCTTGCTTGGCAAGGTTTATTTGCGAAATGCAGTAATTTATATCTAAATGCTTTAACTGTAATATTTGAAACAGTACATCAGTGCAACTAAAAATTTGTTTTTAAATATGCGTTAAAAGGCAAAATTCGAAATCATTAAAATGCTTTAGAAATCCTTTTGCACCATTAATATATTCTGTTCCAGAACTTAAGTCATTAATAATAGTTTCAAATACTATAATTAAATTGTCCCATTCATTAGCACACTAAGTTTAAAATTTTAGACCGTGTATACCATCGCGTTTCTACAGCTCGCGGAATTCTTTTACCTACTATCTGATTAAGCACAAAAGACCGTTTTGGTGATTGGTGGAAATAATTTGGTATTCCGAATAAAGTGGCAAAAAATATACGACTTTGGGTAATCAGTTTTGTTCCCTGTTGTAAAACTAGATTTAATCTGTGGGCGCAACAATGAGTAAACATAGCTAAAGGAGCAATAGATCTAACTTTTGTTTGAAGCCCATTTATTTCACCTGCCATAACACTAGCCCCATCGTAACACTGCGCGACCAATTTATTTTTAAAGTCATAAGGCTCTAAGCTGTTTTGTATTAAATGAAAAAGGCTCTCTGCTGTTCTATTATCGCTAACGTCAAAAAATCCTAAAAATCTTTCTTTTAAAGATCCGTTGGTCACATACCTAACTGTTATCGAACACTGTGATTTTTCTGTTATATCAGTACTATCATCCGCAATTACGCCAAAAAAACAACAATCGGTATCATTGATTTCTTTTTTTATATATTCTTGAATATAGTCATATATGCAACCAATAAGTTCATTTTGTATAGTCTTAGATTGTCCCGTAAAAATATTACTAAATTTAGCACAATGTTCAGTAAGTTCGGCATTTCTTTTTATTAAGCATGCAAATATTTCCTTAAAATTGCCACGGTTAAAAGAATCTGTTGTTTCATTATGACCTCGAAATGCCAATAAATTTAATGTCCATCAAATATGTATAAGTACCTAGTTGTTTGTTTTGTTGTGCTTTAGTGTGTTTTATTCTATTTGTAAGTTGTTGTTTTAGGATTTGTGAGTGTGATTATTTACTAAGGTTCTCTCTGTTGTTTGTAGGTCTGATGATGCTCGAAAGGGCGAAACACGTGTAATGTTTGTTGTGAATTGTAAAATTATAATTTAATGAGACCGAGACTTGGAGTCTTTTTCTATGTTTGTTATGCCAAGTCCTGTTTACCCAAAGTAATAGTAACATCAATTAATTAATTTAATAATAAACGGTTTTTTCGAACATTTTCATTATAAACAATTTTATTAAGACTTGCATTTTCTTGTAGTGCATCCGCAATAGTCGCCCTATTTTGCTCCAGTCTTGTAAGTGCTACCGAATTTTTAATATGCTCTCTTGAACTTTCATGCGATTTTACTGCTCGTGAAAAATTTTTTAAATCCGAATATCCGCCCCCTGAACTCCAATTATTTTTGACGCAACCTAATAAAATACAAGGCCAACAATATAAGCTTTCTTTATAAATACTTCCGCATAGCCACCTATAAGTTTCGTACCAAGATATTTGAAAAGTTCTTGAATATTTTTTACCTTGCCTCTTATCGTTAAATATTGCTAAAATTTTCGGCGTCGGACGGCTACCTAATATCTGTTTCTTTTCGGTTTCGCTTCTTCTTAAAAAAGGCGTTTCAATTAATAAAGCAATAATGTCGTGAATAGGATTCATTTCAAAAGCAAAAAGCAAATACAAAAAGTGGAACGGTCCAACTTACCAAATCAAAACAAAACAAAAACTTACTCACGCGTATTTATTCACCTTAAAAGACAGAACGCCCTCAATCAGCGATTATCGCAATCTATTTCCTATTTCTTTCTCAGCCGCACGCACCACGTAAAAAGAAGCCGTTGGAATATTTCGCTAGTCATGTCATTTAAATAACCAATAAAAGCATATCCAAGCTACAGATTTATCGCCTCAAGAATGCAATAGAAAACGCGTGCATCGGCAATCGCCATCCCGCTCTGTCGTAATCAGGTGACTCGCCGGCATCGGCACCGGCCGTTGATAAATAGGTCAGAAGTCGAAACTTTCCAAGCTAAAATTATTTCGCCTCATTCGAGAGCACTTTCTTTAGGAATGGGCTTGCACGGATTGCACGGTCGGTTTTTTGATGTGGTCAGAATTTATTTTCTAAAATATTTATTATGGGATTATATTTTGTTTTTTTTTAATGTTATTATGTTGTAAAACTGTTAAAAAGTATATTTCTATATATATAAAAAAATTCTCTTTTCCTTTATTTTGGGGGTGAGGCGCGGCCTCAGAGGCCTACCCTGACGAGCCGCCACTGATTACAGCTCCTTATGACATTTGATTTTTGACCAAAGTTGAAGTGAATCGGATAAGAAGTTTTTGAGCTATGCCACGTACAAACAGACCAACAGACCGACGGAATGGAGAAAACATGCTTTATAAAACCTGGGAGGGTGATTTTTTTACGATTACCATACTTGCCTTCTACGAGAAAAGTAAATATCGGTAAATTCGCCTTTACTTACAAATTCCCTCGTTCAGTATTCCACTACACAGCACGGGTAACAAATTTCATGCATACATTTAGTTCATAGGTAATAACATAGACATAATAACAAGGAGACGAAAGATTTTGTGCTGTTTCACGCATAACAAAATAAAGTAAACAAACTTGTACTGCAAATAAGTGTGTCAAAGAATAATATAAAGTGCGGGACATGAAAGAAAACCAGGCGGTCCTTAAAATAAAGGTTCATAGTCTTAAGCAAGCGGAAAAGTAAAATTTGTGTACGCAAATAAATTTTATGTAATTTTATTTGTTGTAATAGTTTGCCGCTTCACCTATAAAGTGCGCCAGCTAAGCGGTACAGAAAATTAATCGAAGATTTAGGAAATTTCACACTGGTCCACTTGTGATTGGGATGTGCCTAGAGTCTCCATGCACTTGCCGCTAGAAGATTCTAGCTATTTCCAGTGGCGCCTATACATTTCGAGCATCTGTTTTCATTTCTATATAAATGCCTTGCGTTGAATTTGAATTATTATTTCGAAGTAACGATGGCGAGCAAAAGAGGAAAAATAATTCGAAGCGGTGCACGTGAAGTTATTGCGAGCGTTATAGAGGCCTGTACTAGAGAAGCTCAAAATAATAGTTTGACTATTCCAATTCAAAATCGAACAGAACGCGCTGCATTTTACACTGGTCTTTCGGAAAGTAGTGTAAGAAAAATTCAATCATAATGATCGCTCATGTTCTACTTCACCTTTCCCGTACGGGTATAAAACCTTAAATCGGCTTTTACGATCAAATGGTTTTGTTTGGCGCAAGTGCCAAAATAAACGAAAATTGCTCATTGAGAGATCAAATATTTTTCACTTGCGGATGAAATATCTATCAACTGTAAGGCAATATAGGCAAGAATGACGCAATATTGTGTATCTAGACGAAACCTGGGTAGATGATATGACAGTGAACAAATAAATGCTGGCAAAGTGAAAGTGTTACAGGTGTTGTTCAGGGAATCTGCTCTAGTAGTCGCTTTATTATAGTTCATGCGGGTTCAGAAGCCGGATTTGTTCCAGGTGCTGCTTTAGCTTTCCTTCTGGACTAACAACTGGCGACTATCATAGACAGATAGAGATAATTTTGAAAAGTGGTTGCTCGAGAAGCTTTTATCTAACATTCCTCCCAAATCAGTCGTGGTAATGGATAATGCGTCTTATCATTCTCACATAGAAGATAAAGTGCCAACTAAAAGCTCATATGATATCGCGGCTTAAATCGAACAATCTTGTATGTGATCCAACATGGAGAAAATACCAATTATATCAAGTAATATCAGCCAACAAGCCTAGAGAGTATAAAATTGACAGTCTTTTACGTAACCTCGGTTATACACCTTTAAGGCTGCCTTAGCAGAGCGCAACACCGGTAAACTTTCAATTAAAGATTTAAATAAAATAACATTAGAAGCGATTGACTCAATATCGGCTGAAAATTGGAAATCGTATGTTAAACATGTTCGTTCTATTGAAGATAAATACTTGGAAGTAGATGGCAAAACTCAAACGGTTATTGATGATTTAGTTATGACACTGGGATCTTCAAGCAATGACGACAAAACCTCATCATTTTCAGAGAAAGACAACGATTTAGAAGGAATCGAACCCTTAGAATCACAGCCGTCAACCTCAAAAATGGCTTGGTTTTTTTTCGTATATTTTGTAAAATTGTTCATAAAGTAGCTGTCAATAAACTGCTTCAAAATAATATTTTTCCAAAATTAACACATCAATGTAGTTATAGTAGGGGAGCCAGCACTGATTCCAGTGAACAAGATTTATCAAATTTTTAACTTATGCAGTTCTACTTTGGGCTATTCAGGTATGCCAAAAGTGACCGTTTGTCTCCGTCTGTCATATTACTTTGTTGGGGCGTCATTGTAAAATACTATATAGGGCGTTTCCTAATTGCGTGTTAATGTTAAAGGGGGGTGATTCTTGGACCTTTTTAAGGAAAAAGTTTAATATGAACCTAAAAGTCTTAACTTTGGATATACAGGGTTTTAAAAAAACATTTTTTTTAAAATCCTAATTCCGATGCTATTATAGATAAATAACTGTGTGAAATTTGATACACGTCTTTTATGCATAAAAGGGCATTTTTTATTAACAATCAATTTTTGAAATTAGATAGAAGTCGTGTATCAAATTTCATGCAGTTATCTACTATAGCATCACAATTAGGATGAAAAAAAATGTTTTCTTTTTAAACTTTACCATCCTGTATCTCAAAAGTTAAGACTTTTGAACATAAAAACACCCCCTTTAACATCAGCATGCAATTAGAAAAAGCCTTGTATAGTACTTCACAATGACGGCCCCTGTATAAAGGAATATGACAAACGGAGACAGACGGCCACTTTTGGCATACCCGAGTAGCCCAAAGTCGAACTGCACAAATTAAAATTTTGATAAATCTCGTTCACTGGATCTGATGCTGGCTGCCCTTGTAAAATCTGGACTTGTAAATCGTGTATCACTATACTGGGTAGTCCAATAATAGTGGACGTAGGCGGGAACCGTTAATGACAGAACTCAAGAAAAAATATATTTATAGGTAAATCGATCAAGAAAAATCAAAATTAAATCATTTTAAAATTCGAAAGTTAGCCGTTTTTGCGACACAAAGAGATATAGAAGTCCGGTACACGAAAAGGAATGCTATATTATTTAAAGAACGACGGGACACCACTGGTTTAAAGAGATTTCTTGGCCGACCTTCCTAAACCGATTGACTCCGCCCGGTTTTCTTTCGTGTCCCGCGCTTTATCTCTTCCTTGCCGGATACCACAAAAGCCAACGCTGTAAAATTAAAGTTATTATTACAGTATTGGAACAACCTTAAAAATTAAATTTTATTTTACCACGAAATATAAAGTTTATTTTTTGAGTACATATATGTGTACGATGTAAGATAGTTCGCAATACTTTGTCGGATCAACCAAATCAACCACACGAAAATGGACCAAACAAGTAATAATTTTAAAAATGCGTGATTGCGTTTAATCAAAAGAATTCCGTCTCTCTGTTATTATGTCTATGGGTAATAACTTGAAAAAATGAAATTAATTTACAGTGTATAGGTTTATAGAAACTTACTCTGTACGTACTGAAGAGGAAGAGGAAAGAACTTCTTTCTTCTGTATTTTAATTAACGAGCACTGATGACGCCTATTTATTCGGAAACATAATGTTTTGCTGTTAGCTGATAGTATACACAATATACAGACTCCTTTATTTCGCTTATATATTCAGACATTCAATGTCGTAATTGCCGATTTATCCGATGACGTGACAAAATGTAAAATACGAAAAATAGATGCAATTAATTAATTATTGGTAGTAAAATTATTCTTAAGATTTAAAATCAATTTTATTTTTAAATATTTTTATTGACTGTGTTTTTATTCCATATCCGCAGCATCCGGACGCCTTCATCTCCTTGACTATAGAGGACGGACATCTTAGGCTTGACGTACACCACAGCAACGGGCAGTCAGTCATGCTTAAGTCCAAGGAAAAATTCAACGATGGGAAAACCTACTCTGTTGATATTGCAATGGCATACGCGAACAAAGTGCAGTATTATAGCTTGGAAACTGATAAGAATAAAGACTCGACGAAGGAGCATTTAGACAACAAAGCCGTTTTTAGGTAAATATTCGCTTCTTTTGTGAAACTTGATAAGGCAGATTGAAAAAAAAATAGATATAATTATACAAAATGTTGATTTTTACAAGGAAATGCTTTTAATATTAGGTTTAAGGTTTTCCTTGTGATGTGTTTGCGGTGAGGCTCGTAGATAATCGAAAAAAGACGATAATATATGCCATAATATTTAGGAAAATATGTAAATACGATACAAGTCGTAAAGCGACTTGTATCGTTCATAAATATTTTGGGAAATTAATAATTAGGCTTCCAAAATAAAATAAAAATTGAAGGAGAAGAAACTTTAAACATAAAATAAAAGATTTAGTGTGAATGTTACTTTGTGACAGTACATTTCAACAAATAAATGAATAATGAAAGTTTTACTTTTTTGTATACATCAGAATACGAACATAAACTGCACTGGTATTCGGCTCGTGACACCAAATTTCCAAACTCGTATGAACTGTTTCGTCCCTCTCTAACATATTGCCTCTTATGTCACGGTTTTGTCAAATTTTTCAAGTGCCTTTAAAGATATCGGTCAACAAAAGGCGACCCATTTGAAAGACATATTATACACAGGATGTTGATATCAGAAAAACGTAATACCATTAGTTACAAGTACTGTTCACACCCTTTACAAAAAAGATTGACATGCATCTTCAAATTATAAAAATCCTTTCTTAGCTTAGTAAGAAAAAATATAGAGATGTCTCTTGTGTAAGAAGTGAAGATAATCTTGTCCATTTCTGAGCTGTGCTGAAGAATAATACATCACCATCTTTTGTAACTGTAACTTGCCTTTAATTTAATACTGAAACTGAATTCGGTGTTCCGATCCCGTGAAGTAAGATCCCTGAAGATGCCTCGTGCAATCGAAGACGAAACGTCGGAAAGTGATTCCATTTTGACACGATCTAATCCCAAGAACCATGATTTCTTAATTGACCCCAGCCGTGAAAGCTTTCGTTCTATGTTAGAATCATTATTGTTGTTATTATAGGCTTTAATATAACTTAAATGTTAAACTCTGTAAAACCCGTTTTTAAAAACAAATTTTTATTTCCAAAATTAATCTTAACAGTTCAAGATCTGATTCTAAACTAAACTACTTGGTTCACACGCAAAAAGCATCTCGGCGACGGAAAACGCTGATGTTGCTTGTTCCCTGGTTCAAGGTTGGCTTGCCTACGTGAGAACGATGAAGGTTATTATAATAACACGGATAAGGTGTCCCATAACTCCTCCACCCTTAGAAGGAAGCATCCCCTGGGAGGCTGATTTTCTTCGCTACTTCTTCTGACTTGGCTTCTTGCACCACGGCTGGGTTTCTTCTTTTCTTCCATTTTAGTACCAAGTATATAATAGTGGCTATTATGGAAACATACAGGATGATTGTCCAGATGCTAGGAATGTCAAGTTGGACCGGTTCTTCATCCGCAATTGGTATAATGGTATTTGCAGGTATACCCTTTAAATCTAATTTTTTAAGGTCTATTTCAAATTTCTTTGCTCCTAAACGATATTTTGCAAACGTCTTTTTTGATAAGGAAAATCCCTTTAAGCGAATGTCTATCGACTTTTCGCATTCGACTTCGATTTTTTCCTCTATTGGAAAGACTGCAAGATACTGGTTTATTTCAAAAATTTGTTGAATGTGATTTTCGGGTATTTTGAGTTTGGCAAAAACGCAATTACTCGAATTTTGATTGACTAGAATATTTCCTTCGCAAAGTGCTCTGTAATTAGCCATTTGGACAATGATACCATTTACCTTTAGTGCACTTGTCGAATAGAGGCTTTATTGAACCGTCGTTTTTGTTTTGGAGTATATAATTAGTATTTGGTACTATTGTGAAAAATTCTGAGTCCTGTTTTGAAGGAATAGGCAGTATATAGAATAAGTTAAATTCATTATCAAAATCGATAGGAATGGACAAGGAATAAGTAATTTGATTAAAGTCTATTTTGCAATTGATTTTTAGAAGGGATTCGAAATTTAAGATGTTTTCGTATCTTAGGTCGTAAGGTAAAGAATTTTTGTAGTGAAATGCGATTCTTGCAATTTCATGGAAAAGTTCTTGAGAGTTTATTATACTAGGATGTAAGGTGTTTAATTTACAAAATGTTATTGAATTTTCGATATCTTGGAGTGTGTTAAATATTGCGTTATACAGGATGTTTAGCTGGTTAAACAAGTCCTTTGCAAGTAAAATGTTATTATTTTTAGAATTCTCTTTAACAATTTGGTGAAGTTGTATTATTCGTGATTTAAGAAGTATTTCGTTATGTTGGATATTTTGTATTGTCGAATTAAAATTATCAATTATGTTTGTTTACAGAGTATTGATATTTTAATTGACTTTGTAAGTTATTTTCGTTTTTCTCGAGATGATTTAAAATTTTGTATATTTTTTCACCGTCAGAGGCGACTAGATTCCCTGTGATGCTCTTAAATATAGAACCAAATCCATCGATTAAACCTCTTTTCGAGATGTTATTTTTTCCGTGAATTGTAATGTTATTTAGTTTTTCTAAAATTAATATTTTACTATACTTAATTATCTTATCGTAGTTTTCTAATTCTTTACTTAACATGCTATCATTAATATAACTAAATCTAAGATTATCATACTGCATATTTAACTTATCATACTCCTCGTATAATGGTTGGAGATTATAATAATGTACAAAAGTGTGTTCGCTTCTCTGAAGACGTGCAGGGCCCAAGTCTATGGGAAGTACGCCTAGGTTTTCGGTTACGTTTCGGATTTCTGTCCCTTGTCCGAGGGCGAGGAACCTGAAATAATTTGGGAAGAATGAGCTTTCTTCTTTTTTGGTCTTTTAATATTTGAAACGTGAATTTTTAATGTTTTATTGCCGTGAGTAGGTGCAATTTTGGCAGTTTTAGTATTTGGATCTACTGAAACAATATTTTCGGGTTTGTATTTGTTCTTTGTTTTACTTTGTTTTTGGGTATTTTTAACAAATACTTTTTCGGGGATTTCTAGGAGTTTCTCGCGATTTTCGTTAACTTTGTTTATCGAGCTAATTTTTTTGTTTTGAATGTTATTAACTAGTTGATTTTCTAAGTCAATGTTAAAAGGGGATTCGGTGTTTAAATGCCCAGTTATAATTTCATATGGTTTCAAGTTCGTAACAAAATGAATAGTATTATTATATGCCAAAAGGGCATAGTTTACCTTTATTTCGATAGGTTCCGATTTGTATTCGCTCTGTTTATTTAGTAATCTCACGTGTTCGATCAAAGTTGAGTAGAAACGTTCGATTACTCCGTTAGATTCAGGATGTTGACTATGATAAAATGAACTTTTATTTTATGTGTTTTAAGTAGTTCTTGGACTACAGTATTTTTAAATTCGTTCCCGTTATCTGAAATGATTTGTTCGGGTATGCAGTGGTGTGTGAAATATTTAACGAGCTTATTAAACACTTCGATGCCTTGCGCAGAGTCAAGTTTATATGCTTGTGCATATTTTGAAAAGGAATCAATTATTGTAAGAAATTTGCAATTTTCAAGAGAAATAGTGTCTACATGTACTATTTGGAATGGTCTAGTGGCTGTAGGCGTAATGTTGTATTCGACTCTTATGGGTCTGCGGTCGTATTTTGTAATTAAACAAAGTTCGCAATTATTTATGAAATTTTGGATAGTTCTTTGCTGGTTTGGCCAGTAGTAAGTTGATTTTATTCTTTTCTCAGTTTCTTCTATTCCTCTGTGGTTAGTCTTTCCTTCATGATGGTTTCGTATAATTTGGTCTATTTCCTCTTCGATTGTGACGTCAATCAATTTCTTCGTACACTTTATTAGTTTTATTTGCGAATTTTTAAAGTATTGTTGAAGGACATTGCTAAATATTTCGTATATAGGGTCTTCAAAATATACATAATATTTAGTATGAGGAACTATGCGTTCTTTTAAAAATTTAACAATATCTTGTTTTAAATTATTTTGGGAAAGTTGAATGAGAGTGCGTTGTTTTGTTTTGAATAGTTTTATTACGGACGGTTCTGCGGGGTTAAAGTTTACCAGAGAAATTATGATTTGATTTTTCCCGTAATTTACTGGGCAATCCACGATTGGAATACCGATAAGTGGGTTTTCGTGACTAGAGTGTACCGTGGCGTCGTCTTCTACGGCGTTCAATTGATTGTCTAAGTCTCCCGCTTCTGCAATTACTGACTCAGCATTTTCATTTTCCAATTCCCTATGAAAATTCTCCATATATCCGAAAATGTCTTGTAGTAGTTTCGATGGTCCTGTTTCGTTTAGGTTGAGTTCTATACGAGATAGGGCATCTGCGTTTTTGTTCAGGCTACCTTTTTTGTATATAATCTCATAGTCAAACTCTTCAAGTTTTAATCTCCACCTGACCAACTTGGAATTTGGTTCTTTCAGAGAAAACAGCCATTGTAGTGGTTCGTGGTCTGTAACGATTTTAAATTTTCGTCCGAATAAGTATGGTCGGAAATATTTTGTCGCCCACACTATTGCTAATAATTCTTTTTCGATCGTTGAATAATTTATTTCCGATTCGCTAAGTGTTCTGCTAGCGTACGCCACTGGTAAATCTGACCCAATTTTTCCTTGTGACAATACGGCTCCTAACGCAAAATTACTTGCATCTGTTGTCAGTATAAACAATTCTTCGAAATTAGGATATTTTAATATGGGTTCATTAGATAATAGTTGTTTACATAATTCAAAACAGCTGATATAATCGGGGTCTTTTACATTGATAATAGCGTCCTTCTTTAACCGTTTTGTTAATGGTTTAGTGAGTTTTGCGAAGTCTTTGACGAATTTTCTGTAGTAGCCTAATAGACCGAGAAACCCTTTTAATTCTTTTAGGATTGTTAGGAATTGGGTATTTTTGTATAGCGCGTATTTTATCGGGATTTGGTTTTATTCCTTCCGGTGTTACGATGTGTCCCAAATATGCCACTTCCTTTCTAAGAAATTCTGACTTGTCTAGCTGTATCTTAAAGTTTGCAGTTCTTAGGCGTTCAAATACCTCTCTAAGCCTTAGTAGGTGTTCTTGTAAGCTTGTAGAGAATATTATAATATCATCAAGATATACTAAACATCTTTCATTTTGAACACCTCTCAAGATATTGTCCATTACCCTTTGGAAAGTTGCTGGTGCATTTCTTAAGCCAAAAGGCATACGCAGATATTCATAATGGCCTTGCTCAGTATTGAACGCTGTCTTTTGTATGTCTTCTTCGGCCATTTCTATTTGATGGAATCCCGACGCTAGGTCCAGGGTTGAAAAATATTGGCATCTGCCTAATTTATCGAGTAAATCGGCAATATTTGGTAGCGGATATCGATCTCCTATCATTTTATCGTTCAATTTACGATAATCTACCACAATTCGCCATTTCCGATTTCCTGATGCATCCATTTTTTTTGGGAACTACCCAGATCGGTGAAGACCAGGGTGACCTAGAAGGTCTTATGATATTTTGTTCTAACATATCTTGAATTTGTTTATGCACTTTTTTTTGTGTATTTCAGGGTACCTGTACGACTTTGTATACACCGGTATTTCGTCTTTAGTCTTAATAGAATGTTTGACTTCGTTAGTAAAGGTCAATTGATTTCCTTCGATATGAAAGATATCAGAATATTCCTTAACTAGGTTTAAGATAGCTGAACGCTCTTCAGGATTCATATGTTCAGTCCTAACTTTTGAAATATCGAACCTAAATTTTTCCGTGTAATATTGATTTAAATTAGAACTAATCTGGTCCCTACATTCAAATTGATTAAAATCAATAACATCGATTGATTCTAAAACTTCGAGTTTTTTTGAATTTTCCGAGGGATTTAAAATAGTACATTGCCTCGTATTTATTTACACGCGTCACACATTCCGGTATTTCCACTCCACATGTTTTCATATATGGTATAATAACGTCACCGTTTTCAATATTATTTACTCTAATCTTAACTACTTGCTCACAGCGAGGTTGTAATATGATGTTATTAGAGAAAACGTTCCTACTTTCGTGGTACAATATATTTGCCTGACTTTCAGGTGTAGCTAGTATATTTTTATCGAGAATAATATTAGCATTTAATAATTTTAAATTATCTATTCCTAATAGACAATCGAATTGACTATGAAAATTAAACAGATAGAATTTTAAACACTTTTTGTTTTTCCCGAATATTTTTGGACAAGGTATAACAGCGCTAAAGTTTTCTATAGATGTACCGTGTGCTGTAAAAATTTTAAATGGATCCTTTTTTATTGAATTTTTATATTTTTGAGCAATTTCAGGTCGTATAAAAAATGTTGTACTTCCCGTTTCGATTAAAACTTTTAAGTTGTTTTCTGGGAAAATAATAAACGGTAGTTTGCTCTCGTTTATATACAGGTTCATTAGTTCGAATTTTGAGGGTTGTGGTTCTCCACAATTTCCGTTATTTCTGGTATATTTGTTTCCGAGGCTGATGGGTGAAAAAACTGATCAATTAGTTCAGTATTTTCATCCTCTAAATACTCTTCTGAATTTTCCGCTGGTTGGTCTTCGATATTATACAATTCTTCTACTACGTAATTAGGCCTTGAATTTGTTTGCCTAAAATTTTGGGAATTTGTTCTAAAATTATGATTGGGTTGTCTAAAATTTTGATTGCCTTGATTTGGCCTGAAAGTATTTACTGTTGAAATGCTCATGGGTGTTGGTTTAGGTCCACCAAAAACATTTGATTGTTAACAGGCACACTTGGACCTGGTCTAGGGGTAAAATTATTTTGACTTGTAAATAAGTTTTGGTTATTGCGATTGAAATGAGCAACATTGCCTTGATTGTTAAAAATAGCTAATTGAAACGGATAATTCCTTCGCACAATTTGTGTGTGGGAATTATTATTATTCTTATTTTGAAAACTTGTAGATGGTTTATTTGGCGCTTTGTTTTTATTTTGACATGATTCTAATTGAAAATCATTCGTTAACATGCCAAAAGCTTCATTCAAATTATGCGGATTTTTGGTTCTCATTAAGGAGCCAATGGGATCTTTGAGGCCTCTAAGTAATACTCTTAAAGCTAACGCATTATGGTATTCTTTAAGTATCAAACATGCATTGTTTGCGCTGTGTGTTGTAATATAAGAACAAATTAAATTAAGTATTTGTTGAATTCTTGAATAAAACTCGAAAGGAGATTCGTTTTGTTGTTGCTTATAGTCTGCCAATTCAAGAGCTAAAGTGAATAAATCTCTTTTATCCGCATATGCGTGAATAAGAGATGTTTTTAGGTCATCGAATTTTCGTATGACACAAGAAGAAATATTAATGGCAGCTTCACCTTTAATTTTTGAAATTATACTAGACATGAGATATTCATTTTGAAAATTATCCTCATCCTCAGTATCGTAAAATTTCGTTACTAATTTTTGACAAATCTCTAAAAATCTAGGGAGAAACTCTGCTTCACCACAAAAATCTGGGATCATATTTAAATATTCAGATTTTAATGTTGGGGGTGCCATTTTTATTCTAATTTGGCTTAAAGAAGTTTCAATAAAATTAAATTCTTTATGAAATTTATTTTCTTCAAAATTTTTTGTAATTGGAGATCTCGAACGTGATCTACTTTTTCTTGAACGATTCAAGAGGGGTGAGTCAGAATCAGAATTAGATGTACTACTAGATTTACTACGGAGGCCTCTATAAGACATAAAGAGCACTTACAGCGTTAGCATCAAAATCTCCATGAAATAATCCAAGAGCACTGATTTTCCTTCAGGAACTCTTCTCACTAGGTTACTTATCCCTTTCGCCCAGCTGGACACTTATATCACGACTTAGAGAGTTTTTTATACACCGCGATGGTATAAAAAAATGTTCGAATTTTCGATTGGTCTTTTAATTGTTAAAACAAACCGGTATTATGTCCCTTAATGCCGTTTTGACCAATCCTACCGACTGCGCCACTTAAATGTTAAACTCTGTAAAACCCGTTTTTAAAAACAATTTTTATTTCCAAAATTAATCTTAACAGTTCAAGATCTGATTCTAAACTAAACTACTTGGTTCACACGCAAAAAGCATCTCGGCGACGGAAAACGCTGATGTTACTTGTTCCCTGGTTCAAGGTTGGCTTGCCTACGTGAGAACGATGAAGATTATTATAATAACACGGATAATATATATATATATATATATATATATATATATATATATATATATATATATATATATATATATATATATATATATATATATATATATCTCCCATTTACTACATTCAATAGGACTTGAAGCGTAAAAGTAATAAATATTTATATTAATATTTTTCTTTCAAGGATCAAAAAAGCTGTACATTTCGTTGGAGGAGTCCCACCCACACTAAACAGCAATTACATCAACGTCAACAAAAGATCCTTCCTAGGATTTCTGAGTCAAAGAGGATTGAGCAACGAACTCGTGACATCAGGTGTGACTCAGAAAATTGGTGAGGTAAGAAATAGGCCTTTAAAAACAGTTAATAGTTACTAATTCTTGCTTTTATGTTTTGTCTCTAGCTTGAATTGGACAAGGCGTGGTTTAAAGGGAATGGTACCCTACACATTTCGGCTCCCCTTTCACCTAGTCAAGGCACTCAAAGACTGGACACTATCTCGTTTATTTTGAGGCCTCTGAACGCCAATGCAGGCATATTGGATATCCAGAAATTTGGAACGGTAAATTTAGTTTATTTATTAGACTTTATTAAAAAAACATACTCTTCATCTTGTTTTCAAGAAATTAAATTGCATATTTTATATAAAATTTAGATCCTGTATATCGGATAATAATCATATTCAGGATATATATAGCCACTCCTCTTAAGTTGTTTATATTTATCACTACAAAAAATGTAAAGGTTTGTTATACTACCATAAATAGTGTCATTTTTAAATTAGTTTTTTTTTCAAATATTAGCTCCAAATATTCTTAAAACATATTAAAAGTACTGATAAAATTTTAAGGACCGTCTGCAAATAAGGATTTACTTGGAAGAAGCCAGAATGTAAAATATGAGATTTAAAAAGAAAAAAATACTGTCACAGTCAAAAGTGCAGATGTTAACCAAAAAAATGTTGAAGAAGACAAAAGTGACAATGAAAGTAGTTATTTGCCCCTTAAATACCCAACAGACAATATATACCAAACATTTGTGAACGATTTAAAAATATGTACTCAGGATAGGTCGAAAGCAGATTATTCAAAGTTGAGATAACCCCAAAATTCAAGTCCTAATGAGAAAGAAATAAATAAAAATAAGCAAGAAGTAGTAACTTGTATTTATAAAACCAATGAACAGCCAGATATGATTAAAATCTTAGAGCAACTCCAAGAAGAAAACAAAGCATTGAAAAATATGTTGATTTGATGTATATAATAAGTCGGATCAACTCCCTATTAAACTAGAAACTTTTGAAAGTAAATCAGAAACAAAATTAAGCATTATTGGTGGAAAAATTAATGATGTACATAAAAAACATATTGTTCCTCCTTTGGTATTTAACAATCATCAATCATACTCTGAGGTGCTACAAAATTCAATACCTAGTTCAAAAAATATAAATTTGTATTTATTATGCATTAAACCGAAGAAAAAGCAAACAAACATTGAAACAAGGAATGAAGTACAGGCAAAAATGATCCCCATGCCAATGCATAAAAAACGTGAAAGAGCTAAAAAATGGTTCCATTATAATTAAAGCGAACCCTAAAGAAGAAATTGAAAGAATCAAAACTCTAAGTTCAGAAATACTGGACCAAAATTATTCTGTTGTTATACCAACAATGAAAAATCCTAAAATAGTAATGACTGCTTTAACACATAATTACACAAGCGAAGAATTTTTAATGGAATTGAGAAATTCCAAATATTTAAACAATTAAGACGAACTTACAATTGAATATACAAGACAATCTAAATTTTCAAAAAAGTTTATTATCTAATCTAAAAAATTAATACATCAGGAAATTCGTTTAGGTTGGCATAAATCGATTTTGTTTTAAATGTTGCGGATATAGACACTCAACTTCAAAATGTACAAGACAACAAATTTGTTCACATTACGCTGAGGATCATCATCTAAAAAATTGTAACAAACAAAATCCAGTATCCTGTACCAATTGCAAGATTATTAACCAAAAGTATAAAACAAATCAAAATTATAAACATGAAGCCAACTTTGAGCAATGCCCTGTATACCTCAATAAAATAAATAGAGCCAAAGAATATATTAATTACGATGATTAAACCAACAATAAATAATCTTGAAATTTTATATTTGAATGCCAGATGCTTCAAAAACAAAATGGATAATATAGAAATTCTTATTTCCAGAGAAAAAGTCACAATTTTTATTATTTCTGAAACATGGGTAACTAAAATTTAAAAAAATTAAATATTATAATTTTAAAAAATTTAACAGTGTTTATGCAACAAGGGCAAAAAGGGGAGGTGGTTTGGGAATATTTATTCATACTAAATTTAATTATGAAATTATAGAAAAAATTGAGGAAGAATTATCTTTGGTAACTGTCCAAATTAAAAAACCGAATTTAACTATTTGTGGAATATATAATCCTCCTTCTACAAATACATCTAGATTCTTAAATTTATTGGATAAAACAGTCGAAGGATTTTCATAAAATAAATTGAACTGTATTATAGCTGGAGATACAAATATTAATATATTGAAGATAAACAATGAAACTAAAAAACTAAAGGATCTTTATTATTCAAACAGCTTTTACTTGTGCGATGAAAAATATTCCACAAGAGATTTTGGAAATTCCGAATCCCTAATTCATTCATTCAAAGAAAAAAACAAATATATGTATATTGATATCAAAAAAATTAACTTACACAAATTAAAACGTGATTTGATTCAACTAAACCATGAAATATCTTATACTGAAGATCCTGACTTAATATATAACAAAATTATTACAGTTTTTGAAGTAAACTCTTATATTCGGAAAATAAAAATTAAAGAAAATTCAAAACTCTGGTTTGACAAATCTTTGGCAAATCTAATTAAAAATCGAGATAAATATTACCATAAAAAGAAAAAACAGCCAACAAATAAAGAATTCTGTGAAATTTATGAAACTTTAAACAAAAATGTAAAAAAGATGATTCGATTAAAAAAAAGAGATTATTATAACCAAATATTTACAACAGGGAATCAGAAAGTATTATGGGAAAATTTATATTAATAATAAACAAATTGAAGCTGAACTAGAGATCTGCAAGGAAATGAATAATCATTTCATAAACATTGGACAACGATTAGCAGAACAGATTCCATCTGGAAATTTTCCCGAATACACCGAAAATTCGCATTCAATGTTTTTAAACATAGAAGATACACATGCAGAAACAATTGCTGAAATAATAGATTCTTTAGATCCGTTTAAAGCCTGGCGATATGACGAAATAACAGTAAAAATTATTAAAATTACCAAATGTGAACTTACTCCAATTTTATGTCATCTAATCAAAACTTCTTTCAAACAACAAATTTATCCCAACAAATTAAAAATTGCCAAAGCCTAAAAAGTGACCCAAATAACTACAGGCCTATATCTATCCTGCCAGTTTTTTCAAAAATAATTGAGAGATTTATCTACGATAAAGTGGAACAATTTTTAGAAAATCAGAATATCTTGTTTCTTGATCAGTACGGCTTTCGCAAATCCAAGGACACTGAGGTAGCAGCAACTGATTTAGTAACACAAATTCAACTTGCTTTAGATAGACATGAAAAATGTTGCCTATTATCCTTGGATTTGTGTAAAACTTTTGACACTGTAGACCATAAAATATTGCTTAAAAACTTGCTTCATATCGGTATAAGAGGTTTTATATATAATTGGTTCCAAAATTATTTGTTGGATCGAAAGCAGTTTGTTCAGATTGGCAAAAATAGAAGCAGTCATCAAAAAATGTTATGTGGTGTGCCTCAAGGATCTATATTGGCTCCAATTTTATTGTTAATATATGTAAATTCTGTATCTTTGTTAAATTTAGAAGGCTCCATTAAATTATTTGCTGATGATACCACCCTTCTCTATACTTCAGATAATTTTGCAAAAATAAATGTTATTATTAATAAAGACCTAAATTTAATTACTAATTGGTTACAGGCACAAAAATTAACTCTAAACTTTCAGAAATCCTCTATCATGTATATATCGAATATTATTCAAAATACAGATATTCCGCCAATATTTTTTTCTAATAATTATTAATTAATTATTCAAAGTGTATTAAATTTTTAGGCTTATATATAGATCAAAATTTAGCTTGGAGTATTTAAGAGTACAAATTTCTTCAATAATAGGAATTTTGTTTAAAATTCGTAACTATATTTCTCTTAATTTGTTAAAATATATATATTTTGCTTTCATTTATTCAAAATTACAGTATCTAATATCAGTATGGGGCGCTGCATGTAAAAAAAATAAAATCATTAGAAAAATTACAAAATAAGTCAATAAAATGTATTTACCGTTTACCATATCTGGAGCTCACCATTAACCTATATAAGCCTAAAAATCTTTTAAACATTTCTATGATGTATGAAACTTAAATTATGTATTTTTATTCATTCATCAGCTAAAAATATGAAAAATACAAATTTAAATTTTATTAGAAATAATAACATTCATGACCATAATAAAAGACAAACCGATTATTTCTCCAGCATAAAATTTAAAAGTAATTTTGACAAACAATGTATATTACACAGTGGGGTTAATTATTAACAATAATCTACCAACACGGTTAAAAATATTAACAAAATTGATACTTTTCAAAAACACTTAAAGAAATATTTTTTAAGAAATTAATATTTTCACGTTTGATATATTTTTTTAATGTTTACAGTTTTTAATTTATTTGTAATTTATAATAATGTTTATACGTTTATGTGTTTTATATTAGTTATTAATTAGTTCCATTTATTATTTACAGTTTTTAATTTATTCATAATTTATAATAGTGTGTATACATTTTTATATTTTTCTATTGTTAATTAGTTCCCTACTATAAATAATATTGATTCTTGGGAATAAATGATTGACTAAAAAATACTCACACCAAACTTCTTGTACCCCTTCATAAGATGCAATTAATGAAAATATATTTTTTGAGGATCTCATATCTTGAACAATAGCTGATCCAGAGAAGTGATTTAAAAAAAACAATATCAACAAGAGACAGGATTATCACTGCTTGTTAACTGAAGCTTCAATTGTGAAGAATACTCTACCGCGTTTTAAAAAAAAAATAGCAATGCTCCAAATGTTACTTCAATGGACGGTTTTGTTGACATTATGTTTTTTTATTAATTTTGCTGGATCAGTTATTATTGAAAATGTGTGTCTTCCTTACAACTTTCAACTTGGTTATATTGTCAAGAAACCTAATAAGCTAAAAACACGTGTATAGCGGTTATCATACTTCATCTTTTTTTGCGGGCATTCCAATGATTTATTTTCTTTTTCGTCTTAAGTAAACCATCACGCTAACAATTCACTCATTTGTGTAATATATTTTAGGCAACCCTCTCAAACCGTCTACTGCAATTCAACTTGATCAACGGCGAACATTACTTATCCGACAAGAAGATGGCCCTCGAAATCAACGATTACAATGTCGTATCGGTAAGGTTCAAAAAGGACATGATCAGCTTGACAGTAAATGACGAGGACGAGAATATTTATAGGAACAAAGCAGACGATATCTTCAAACAAGACAGGATAGAAATGACGGTTGGAAGTACCGCAGGATTCGATTCGCTGTTTGGAGGAATCAGTGATATTAGTATAAATAATGAGTAAGTATTATTATACCATTACATCTAAACTGTAAAATAGTCGTATTCATATATCACTGCTAAAAGTCGACAGATGACGTTTAAAGCCCCAAATGATGAGTGATGTCTTTTGCCTGCCAAGTACGTTAGTTTATCGTCTTTAAAGTCATTAAATAAAGCCTTACCATCCCTGATTTATAATAATGATATTAATAAGCATAATAATAATAATAATAACTTACGTATTCGTTTGGTATCACTAAATGGTCACACACAGACATAGAAAACATTAACATTTTCATACGCTCTGAATTCACTAAACACAGGAAGTTACATCCCAACGCATGCAAGGAAAGACTCACCATCGAGAGAAAAGAAGGAGGGAGAGGAATTATAGATACACAATCGCTAAATAAAAAACAAATTTACGAACTCAGAAAATTCTGCCACAATAAACAAACTAACCTCCACAAAGCAATAGTGAAGGCAGACAAGAATTATACACCTCTCGACTTGTCTCAAACGAGTCACGCAGCGACGCACACAGTCACATCCAATCACAACTAGAAAAGATGAACACCTGGTCTGAAAAAACACTCCACGGGAGACATAAAGCAAGATCAAATACATAAAAAGCTTTCATATACGTGGTTACAAGAAGGGCAGCTATTCCCCGAAACAGAAAGACTAGAAACTATCAAACGCACATCATCAAAGACACAACCATTGAAGACGACAAGTGCAAGAGATGTCACCAGCAGAGAGAAACGTTTGATCACATAACGAGTGGATGTAGAATAATGGCCGGAACTGAATATACCACGTGACACAACTCAGCAGCGAAGGTCGTTCATCAAACCCACAAATAAAACAATCCCGCAAACAGACCCGATATCATCTTTCAATCCAAAAAAGAAAAGATCACTTATTTAATTGACATGACTGTCCCCAACGACGAGAACATCCAAGCGAAATACAGAGAGAAGATCGCCAAATACCCTGACTTGGCAATGAAAATAAAAAGGCTGTGGAAACAGGAAAGAGTTATCATTGTTCCTCTCGTCATATCAGTAAGAAGCGTCACCCCAACAACGTTTACACCGTATTTGGCTCAATTAGGACTTAATACAGACATTCACAGGAATATCCAGAAATCGGTCATTTTGAAAACATGTAGCATCGTTAGATCATTTCTTAATACACAATAGTTGTTTTTTTCCTTTTCCTTTTTTTGTACTGACTTGGTATAATCTCGTCAGTATAAAATACAACCACAGGAATACTGTGAGACAACAGGATGGAGAAATAATAATAATATAAAATTAGTCCTAGGACAGATCATCAGTACGAGAAACTAGGGAAGAAATCTAATCTGCATGACAGGATAAAGTGTTACATTGAAGATACCCCAAGGCACTGTCAGATGCTCCGATAGTCAGATAGTCAAGAGATCCTTGCTCCAATGACTGAAGGAGGGACTTCTCCATCCCGAGATGGAGGGATTTATTGTATCTGTCCAGGATTGTGTTGAGAAACATTCTAAAGAATTCAAAAACCATAGATATATGCAAAATGTGTAGCCAACCCGGGGAGCTATAGAACATATTACTCGACTCTCTCTGGTACAGTATATCTTGGTAGACAGTATCAGATTGCTAAGATCATCTTTCAGCAATTGGTGCTCAGTTACAACATGTTACAGAACCCACCACCATTCTACAAATATTTATATTCTGCAGTCTTGGAATCTAGAGACATTATTTTGTATTGGGACAAACCAATAACAACAGTCATTACTGTCAACTGTTGATTACAACCGCTCAGATATTGTGGTTATCGATAAAGTATTTGATAGTGGGCATGCCACTAAAAACTTACAAAAAACAGAATGAGAGAAAATCGGTAAATATCAGAACAATATGGTAGATATTCAACACATGGGAGCTGGGCGTGGTGACCAAAAACCTGTCAAAACAACTGGAACGATTGGGCATCCCCAACTATCTTATGGGGACAATCCAAAGAGCGACTATACTCCAGACTTACCATATATAGTCGAATGCGGTCTTATCGTACGGGTCCAAAGATCACCATCATTATGAATCAAATCAGAAAACACAGTGAATACCAAAATGATGTGTGATTCTTTTACTGAGCTATTAAATCTCAATGGGCTAATTACAAATATACAGGGACATACAGAGAAATATAAGATAGCCACTTAATATTATTGTATATATTAAATGCCGAGGGACTAAATAAGAAAATTCGCTAAATATGTATTTGGTTAAAATTTTTTGGTTGGCAAAAACAAAAATACACAAAATGGCAAGCGCCTTAAGCCTAAGCCTATATATATATATATATATATATATATATATATATATATATATATATTTATATACATATATATATATATATATATATATATATATATATATATATATATATATATATATATATATATATATATATATATATATATATATATATATATATATATATATATATATATATATATATATATATATATATATATATATATATATATATATATATATATATATATATATATATATATATATATATATATATATATATATATATATATATATATATATATATATATATATATATATATATATATATATATATATATATATATATATATATATATATATATATATATATATATATATATATATATATATATATATATATATATATATATATATATATATATATATATATATATATATATATATATATATATATATATATATATATATATATATATATATATATATATATATATATATATATATATATATATATATATATATATATATATATATATATATATATATATATATATATATATATATATATATATATATATATATATATATATATATATATATATATATATATATATATATATATATATATATATATGTATAGCTTGTATTTCTCGTTAGCCCCGAGTTTCTGGTAAAGCGATTTTACCGATTTTTATATATCAAATTTTGTCTTATAAATTAATAAAAAAATTTACTTATTTTAAACACGCTTTGAAATTGGAACAAGTATTCTATAATTATTTATTTATTGCCTACAAAATTACAAATGTACTAAAAAAGTAAGCAAAAAAATGGTATAAAATCTAATAAAAAAAATTTTAAATTAAAATTCACTGGCTAATATCCAGGAGCCAGTGGCAAAATCTCTGAGAATCGGTATAAGGAATGTACAGAAACTTGTGCATGAATAAAAACATAATTTACTTCCAAGGAAGATTAAGAAATGTACACGAAAAAATCCAAAGGCAAAAGACTTAAGTTACAATGCAAAAATAGATATTTATAATGCAATTTATGATTTATACGCGTCAAAGACTAATATAATCCTTCAGAAACTTTTTAATATTATAGACTAAAAAATATCATCATCACTTAAAAAGTCCTCATCTTCTGAGTCGTCCTCAAATGGCGCAATGATCATTGATGCTATTTCGACATCTAGAACTCGTTCTCGATTCCACCAATCCCATATTAATTTCTCCGTATGTTCCACAGATTTCTTCCAGTACTCCGGCGTAATATAATTTAATGAATCTTGCCAAACAATTTGCACTTCATCTGATGTAAGACCATCGTTCACGTGTTTTTTGTAATATGATTTTGCCCCAGCCCATATTAATTTAAACTGGCAATGGTATGGTGGCAGTCGTAAAACCTCATGTCCATTTTCCCGTAATATTTCATCTACGGCATATATTGTTGGTTTTTTAATAGATTTTGCCATTAAAAGAAGTTCTAGTTTCAGCATATTGGGTAAAGGATTTTGTTTTTGTTTTATTAGCCAGTCATAAATATCACTTTTCTTCCAGGATGAAGTAAGTTGTTTATTTAAGATTCTTGAATGATAAGGTGCATTGTCCAGAATGATTAAAGATGGAGCATCTAAATTTGGAATCAGTTGTTCTTTTAACCACTTTTCAAACAGTTCACAGTTCATATTATCATGGTAGTCCATACTTTTGGATGTTGAAGAAAACAGTAAACTTGCACCTGGGAGAAATCCTGTTGAAGAACCTGCATGCGAAATGATGAACCGTTTTCCCGTCCCACATCCCTTTTTTCTCTTGACATTTATTACAAACTCGTCCTGCCAAGATTTCGAACCACTTTCATTAGAAAATATCCAAGTCTCATCTAAAAATACCACTTTCCTAAATTTTGAATTAACATTTTCCGTGTATTTGTTTAAAAACTGGATATGCTGACTTGCTATATGTGGCTATGTGGCAACTCGCATAAAAATCTTCTATTACATTTTTATATCGAAAACCCAACATTTTTATTAATTTTGACAACGATTTTAGTCCAATTTCCAATATGCCTCGATTTTTTAAAGCTTCTTTTAAAACTTGAAGGGTTATATTAGTTTTTGATGTGTATAAATCGTAAATTGCATTAGAAACATCCATTTTTACACTGTGTCTTCTGTCTTTGGCTTTTTTTCGTGTACATTTCTTAATCTTCTTCGGTAGTAAATTATGCCTTTTTTCATGCACAATTTTCTGTACAGTCCTTATACCGATTCCCAAAGCTTTTGCTACTGTCTCCTGGATATTGGCCAATGAATTTTCATTTTCGTAATATTTTATTAGATTTAATACCATTTTTTTGTGGATACAAAAAACCCGAAAATTGTTTTCTATTACTCGTTTTGTCACTGACTTGTCAATCTGACTTTGAAGTGACATCGCTCAAAGATTTTTGCAACTGCTGGTATTTATATGTTTATCCTCTTTTTTCATACGAAAATATCATTGGTCTATCTAATTCGTCTTCCGGATTTTATGCGGAGGATATGATTACACGTAATGAAAGGAAAACAAACTTAAAAAGTGTGTCGTTGATAAATCGTATGACCCGCACGATAACACTGCTTTTGACTATAGTACGAAAATTTCTTAACATTTGATATATCAAGATGAATTTCTTCCCTGGCTGATGAAAGACCCGTTAACTACCGGGCAATACCGAGACTGAATATAATAATAATTTATACTTTTATTGTCAGAAATATACAAAAACATAACTTAGTTCTAAACCCTGATGAAAAACAAATCTGACAAAGGACAGCAGCAGTGAGCAGCTCTTTTCAACTCAAACTTAAAACTAGACAAGTGACGCAACTTTAGAATTTCTAGTAATAATCATCAAAGATATTGAATTTACGTATTTAGTAAGCAATCTTACGATGCATTAAAAATATATTGTTTGAACCTGATATTTCTTATGTCTATAATTTACAAAAACGTACGGTCGTGTGCATTAATCCGTTGGACAAAATTTGGCTTGTGTAAACCATCCTGTCACCCCTCAAAAGTTCATAAATATGTTGTACAATGTAAAAAATAGGGATCTTATTTTAATAGCATTTTTGCAAATATTTTATTATAAACGGTAATATTAAACTTTTAGTAAAAATAAAACAATCACATATTTTTAAACACTAGTATTTATTAAAGTTATAACAAATGAACCAAAAGAAAAATAAATAAAGCAATAAAATAAAGTGTTAATATTTAGTTATTGCTCCATTCCTGGCTAAAACTTCGTCAATTCTCCGGGGTATCGACAAATATAAATTTCTGCAAAGATCAACATCTTCTCTTAATTCATCCCATATGTTCATTATTTCATTTTCCAGATCATCCTTGCTCTCTGGATGAAAATTGGACTTATACATTTTTTTCGTAATCAGGCTCCAAACATTTTCTATAATATTGATATCCGGACTTTTTACAGGCCATAACAGAGTCTCAATATTTTTATTTACAAACCATTCAGAAATTATATGAGCATTATGAATAGGACAATTGTCTTGCTGATATATAAAATCATTTTGTGGAAAATGTTCCGTTACGCTGGGTAGCATAACATTTTTTAAAATATTGCTATATACTGTAGCACTAAATCTTTCGTGAATACTCCACCATACCCCAAGTCCCTTAATGCTAATCCATGCCCATGAATTAACAGAAAAACGTCCAGATCTATCAGAATTATTGATATATGCTTCATCATACCTAGAATTTCGGGGTCTGTATACTCTAACTTGTCCATTATAGCTTGATTGAAAAACCTTTTCATCCGTAAAAACGACTCTATTCCAATTCTCCCTTCGCAAATTATTTAGAGCAAAAATAACTCTTCCTTGTTTGTGATGTTCAGTCAGCTTCATTTTTTTTGCTGCTACATGATTGCCTAAGACAAACTTTTGTATCCTGCGGCAAGCGGTACTTCGTGATGCAGGAAAATTAGTCGCTTCTACAGCATCTCATGCTATACTAAATGGATGTTGTTGCAAATAATCAATCAACGCGTTATTCTGTTGATTGGAAGTGATTCTTGGTCTCCCTGTAGGTTTAAGTTTTTGAAAACTCCTAGTAGTTTCCCACTGATTTTTGATTTTTTGCACAGTATTTTTGCTAGTGTTCATAAACTCGGCCACTTTTCTCACTGGAAGCCCGTCTTCAACATACTGCACAATTTTTGCTCTTTCAAGCAAGGATAAACCCGGCATGGTTTGACTTTGGCAGTTTCGACTTTGATTGGCATCAATTTCAGTTAAACAATGGTCACAGGACAGGTTATCAGCCCAGTTTACATACAATAAAACTTTTTGTCCAACGGATTAATGCACACAACTGTACATAAGGTTTTAAAAAATAAAGAACTTATGATTTAGGAATTTGAGAGCAATATTTTATTTGCCTTTTAAAGGCCGGTATATGGTAGGATCTTTAAATGATTTGGTAAATTATTGTATTTTTTGGAGCATCAAATGAAAATGATCAGCGATGGATTTACGATGAGATATAGTGATGCCCAGATAAGCGAAATTTTCGTTTATTATAAAGGTAAGATATTTTTTAAGATAGATACATGACCTCGTCGTCTTATGCAAACGTATTGACTTGTTTACATTAATCTGGCCTTTGAAAATTTTTTCAAATATTTTTATAGAACACAGAATGCTAATTGGACTAAAATATTTAGGTTTTTCTGGAAAATTAATCTTAGGAATCGGTATAACATGGGATATTTTCCAAATTGGAGGATAAGTGTTGCTGTTGGGGGTTCAACATAACAATAGCATGTTCACACTAATACCGTCTGCGTCTATGGATTTTGATTTAACTGAAAGTATTTTATAAATATCATTTTCATTTGAATAGCGAAACCTAAATTTTTATTTTTGGTTAAATTTATTTCTGTTAAAAATCAGAGGCCTGATCAGCATGCTTATTAGTAACATAAGATAACTTATTAGTAACATGGGATAAGAAAGGTTATAAGGTGTGTGCTTATTAGAATTTTTAGAGTTCAAGAGTTTACCTGCACTATTTCTCCTCCACATCAATAACTTTTATATTTAAATAATACTGTGAATTCGAAAATTATATATACCATATGATAATGACATCAGCTTGACAAAACAAGGTAAAAGGTATCAAATAAATAAAGTATTTAAGGAATCACAAACAAACAATTCTCCCTTCCTTCCTAATTCTGTTGTAGATGGATTTGATGATCTTATTTGTTGGTCTTGTGATGTGAGACTTTCATCCATACGAATTTTTTGATGCAGATCTATTTCACATAAGCCTTCACATGAAACTTTGATGTTGTACAATTTGTTAAATCGGGTTTAATCTCTTTAGAAACTTCTATATTCTCATTTGAATAATTATCAAGTTTTACTTGATAGTCGTTCTTGTTTTGACTTTCTTCTAATGGTTCATCATTGTTGGTCTTTTCTAATGGTGGTATCTGATTTAAATGGCTCTCCCATATTTCTTCCCTCCATTTATAATGTAGAAGTTAGCTTGCTTGATTATTAATTTTACATTGTTGTATAACCCACAGATATAATTTTGTCATCTGTGTATATTCGCAAAAGAAGGATATCTGTAGTGATTTTCTGACACGAAGATACAACAGCTCCAGTATTCGATAGATTTGTTATCAGTTTCTATGTTTGATAAAAATCCTGGACTTGCCTCGCATTCTGACAACGTTAATGTTTTTATGGTTCATATTATGATATTGTGAAATTTGAATATCTTCTTCTGTACTGTTTGTTTTTGCATTATTATTTATGGTATGTTCCTGAAGTACAGATGCTTTATTATGTTGTATGTTAGATGCATTCTTTAATTTTCTGCCTCACATATATAATGTGCATCACCACAACTGTCACAATAAACATGATGTGAACATGGAGGATTCCTATTAAACAATTTCTATTTGTTTTGCAATCTTGTGTTTAAATGATTGGATCTAATCTGATCAACTTCAACTTGTACAAATCGACTATTTCTAATACATTATTTTTGAGCAGATTCAATCGATAGAGCAATATGAATGCAGTTATTTGAATTATTATCTGAGTATTTTAGTTGACTGACCCTTTCCAGAATATTACTATCTGAAATGTTGCTTTTAAATTACTGAAGTATATGATCATCTACACTAGTTTTTTGATGGTAAGAACATTTAATCTGGCAATTTTGGCCCAATTTTATAAGATAAGCAAAAAAGTCTGAAATACGTTCACCCTTTTTTGGAACCCTCTTAGAAAATTTGTTCAGATCTGCAATTTTTCTTAATACAGGATCCAAATATTGTTTTAAGATTATTAACAGTTCATTATAATATTTGTTACTTGGTTCATTTGGATTCACTAAATTGCGTAAAAGATGCAGCGTTTGGGCGTTGTTTAAAAAAACGCTTTTTTTTTCATTGGTTTCTTCATTATTGCTGTCTAATCCTTTCCGTTTATTATAATTTTCTAGTATATTTATGAATATATTCCATGATTCCACACTATGTTCATACTTCCCTGGTTAGTGCTTACATCTCTCACAGAGTTTGAAATGTATTTTAATTTAATTGTATCTGTTAAAACAGTAATAAAATTTTGTAATTCTTCGAAGACCACTTCTTTTCACAATATCCTCGTCTCCACTTTTATATTGGAATAATACTGTGAACCTGAAAATTATATTTATTATATGATAAATATTAGAAAAATGAAAATATATAAAACCAAGCCTGACAATAACTGAAAAGGTGGAAATGAGAAATCTCATCTCAATGGCTGTTTTTGTTTACACAAAACATTACCTTATGAAGGAATTTATAAACTTAATAAGAAATTTCTTTCCAGGAAACTTTTATTCAGCTCCAAAACAGTCACCGATTTTTCCAACGTCGAAATTGGGCGCGAGGCATCACTTGTTCGACCCACCATCACCCTCAAGGGACTAATAAGTCCCGCGTTCGTCAACATGACCAACACGATGCAAAACACGCAAGGATGTGCTGCCACGGCAAACTATGTAACAGATCCAACTGCTGTCAATTTCGGCGACCAGCCCGATAGCTTCATCAAAATCAAGACGCCATTCTGGAAGAAAGATTTCAAGTTCGAGTTTGAGTTCAGAACGCTCTATCCAAACGGGATGCTTTTTATATCTGTTGTAAGTAATTTTTTATAGGGGTGGAAATTTATTAGTGATCAAAACTATGAGAAATGGCTTAACTCATAAAAATAGGAAAAAATTTTTATAAACAGGAGTCCGTGACGTTCTCTTTTGATATACAGGATGTAATTAAAATATTAGTATTAGTTTCACTTTTTTTAATGCATGAAGTTTACTATTTAGTATATACTATGACTAATTTTCATAAAGCGACTAAATAAATTTTAAACTAAAAATGCTTTATTCTCTAGAAACAGTTCACTGACAAATCGAGTGAAAAAAAACTCGTTCTCAGTATAATAAGCACTTCACAGAGCAGATGTTTGACTTCTTATCTAAACTAAACAAGAAGGGTAATCGACCTAATATTTGGTGGCAAGTAATTGCAACCATATACGATTGAGTTCTTATTCTGAGCTGATGTTGGACTTCTATTAGTTCTATGTGGTCTCCTGTAAGAATTTTCTCACTATGTGACAAGTACTGAACAGGACTGCCTTCTGGATGTCGATGAAGGTGTTAGTATACAGTCCTAGGATTTTCAGGTTCTATTCTAGTGTTTTTGGAACTAGTCCAGTTGATGATACGAGGATCGGTATCATGAACCTTATTCAGTCGCCACATCTGCTGTATCTCGATGGCCGGCTTCGCACATTTGGCCTTTTTCTCTTGATATTTATCCAACACGTTGTTATTGTTGAGTATAGCGACATCTACCAAATAAGCTGTCTTTGTTTCGTTATTTAACAGTACCACATCAGGCCGATTATTCGTCACCCGTCTGTCGGTGATAATTGCCCGGTCGTAGTACAGTTTGAAGGCATTATTTTCAAGCACTGAACTTGGTTGGTATTTATAATAGGGCACAAAGATGTTCAGGAGCCCGTACTTATTGACAAGCTTCTGGCGTATGATATTACACACCTGGTTATGTTGTATGATCTCTCGCTACATTTTCGACACTTATCGGATTCAACGGACCGGTCTTTGATGATGAATATCGTGTTATTTCGTGTGTTAATAACTTGGTTCTATATTGCCATCATAAATCCTTCTGTCTCTGGGAATAATTGTTCATCCTTCAGCCACCTGTTGGATGCTTCCTTATCTACGGCTGATTCAAGTCATTGTGTTGTCGGCCCTGCATTGCCATTTGATCCCACTGTTCTTGTTTGTCGGGATTTTTTTGAACGTACTGATCTTTCATCTTGGTCTTTCCCTGCTTTTTTTGGAGCAGTCTAGCTTGTTGGAATCCTAGTTATTTGTAGGTCTCTCCTTGGTTCATAGCTTGAACTATTTCTCCATTGGTTAGGGCTACATCACCATTAATAACTTTGCCTTTTTGGATGTTTAAGGCTTTACATTTTTCCATTCCAAATTCCATATGGATGTCTTTCGAGAAGGTGTATGTCACGTCAATAAGCTTTTTTAGTTGGATATGGTTTCCACCTTAGCTTAATATCATCCATATACAAAAAGTGAGATATGGTTCGGGAATCGTTTCTATTGGCTTTGATGTTGAATCCTAACACTGTTTATATCATCTGCTGATGATGCTAACTTGGTTAGCGAAACGCGCGTCCAGAACGTAACAAGTTGTGGTGTAGTGTAGTTAGAACTCTTGTATTTTGATTTGATGTTGAAGTCATGTCCTATATTGTTGAGCAACGTGGAGAGGAGGTTCATCGCTAAGCAGAACCAAAGTGGACTTAACGAGTATCTTTGGTAAATTCCCCCCTTGATGTGTATCTTATCGTTGGTAAGAGATTGATCGTCATTATAGATCCTCAGGTTCCTTCTCCACTAGTGCTTGATATGATTATAGGGTGAGTTTTGTATATTCCTAGTACATCTATGAACCAGGAATGGGGTACACAGTCAAACGCCTTTTTATAGTTAATATTTTTATAGTTAAGCAGTGTGTATGTTGCGTTGTTTTTTCTGTGCCTGCTTAAGAACTACAGAATCGATGATAACTTGTTCTTTGCATCCTTGATGGTCTCAAATGCATCCCTTTTGTTCCTCGGCTAATAGGTTATGACTGTCAATATGATGATAGATACGATTTGTAATGCTTCCTGTTAGGATATTGTACTGGGTGGCAAACAGGTGATGAGCCTGTACTGGGACGAAGCTTCTGTCTTATTGCTTTTAGGCAGCATAGTTGTAGTGCCTAGCATTAGAAATGCGGGAGTTGTCTCCTGATGATGCATTATTTTAGTAAAATAGCGGGCCATAGCTTCATGGAGGACCTCAAATTTCTTATAGCAGAAATTGTGAATATGGTCCACTCCTCGAGATTTCCAGTTGCTCGTTCTCTTAATAAAGCTGCTAACTTCCTCCTTGATGATAGAGTGAAATTCCATTTGTGGTGTTTGAATTTGATCACGTTGAGATTGTATCCATGTAGCATTTCGGTTATACTCTTTTGGTTTTTCCCAGATGTTCGACCAATACTCGGTCAAATGCTCTATGCTCGGCAACATCTTCTCAGTATTGGTTTGATCTTTGGTATTACTGATAACCCGATAGAACTGTCTGTCTTATTATTATTATTATTTTATTTTGTTTTACTTGGAACATTTTTGCTCATCGGAAAATATTACCTTGAAAAGAAAACGCTTTCTCGAGTACTTTTTAAGTCACATAATTGCAATTTAGATGGAGTTTTTGAATTTATATTAATATTTTGAAAACATAAAAGTTATAACACCGTTTTTCGTTTTTAGGGAAGCACATCGCCGCCCCACTATAATTTTCTCGAACTGAAAGAGGGGAGGATAATTTTTCATGTTAAAGGCAAAAGGAAAATCCCGAAAAACTGGCCGATCACCTTTACGAAAAAAGTCAGTGATGGGGAATGGCACGTAATAAGGATTATCAAAAAGAATGGCAAAAAGCTGCAGATGTGGCTGGACGGTGAAGCCAAGAAACCGGTCAGAATTCCTAAGACGGCCGTTAGGAACGAAATCTACTTTGGAAGTGTACCGAATGACTATATTGCATTCAAAGAATTGGTATGAAAAATATTATATTTAAAAATATATATTTTGTACGAATATTTTACACTTTTAATTATTGGAAATCGTATTAGACATATATTCATACGAAGGTGGATACATTCGCTGTACATCAATTCGTAATTCGGGGTAGCAGAATTCAGCTCCCGATTGGCGTTTCAATCGAAACAGGCTAGTGAGCTCACCCAGTAGAGTTTACACATTTTTTTAACTTGTAGACCAATATCTATTAAATCAGAATTTAAATTTTTGTCACCACCTTGCCCAATTATGTCTTCTGCATCACTGTAGCGGTCGGCAATCACTTTATATACCTACATTCACAATATTTGCCTTGTACCACGGTTGCTTACTTAAAATTTGCCATGTGTAAAATACATAAAATATTATCAGCTGAATTTACTTTAAACTGTTGTATTCCAAACCAACTTTACAAGTTTATTACATCGAATGATGTTACATTTATTTTTATTTTTGTAGAAAATGCATTTTTAATTGTTTTAAAAATTATTGATAATTTTTTTTTACGTCTTATACTCTCTGGTAAGTTATTATATCCAGTGTGTCCCAGATTCGCTTCTGTATATAGGGATCTCGGCTCCTATTATACTTACAGCAAAGGTTAAATGGGGAAAGTTTTAGAGGAAACTTATTGCATTCGATATCTGGCTTCAGACTTACGATCGATCAATAAGTTTGGGAAATATCGGCAAAAAAACCGAAAATGGCGGATTTCGTTTTTTGCCTGATATACTTATCCAGAACGGTAAATTTGACAGCTGTCAAAATGTGACATTATTCGGACACATTTTTAAGACAAATAAGATGGTGTATACGACACGTCTTCAATGTTTTTTGTTAACCCGCAACCCGTCTCAACTTTCATTTTTCTTATGACCGCCATATTGGATTTTTCGATTTTTGGAAAGAGCCTAAAATTTCCAGTCTAGTGATATCTCACAAGTGCATTAAAGATTTTAGAGTCATCAAATGTCACACTTCGTAAATTAGGTTTCAATGTTTTTAAAGGAGGCCATGATTTATTTGTCACAAGATTACATTAATAAGTAAATAATGTATTGAACGCATTGAATTTTCAATACAACATAAACGTAAATAACGACTTAAAAAATCTAAATGAGCTTTAACTGCTTTGTAAGTGGGTAACATCAATTTACAAATCTGGAAAATGACGTCCATTTGCATCGAGACATTTTTGACAATTGGTGACGTACAACCCTGGTAAGTGTATTTCGGTTAATATTTCTAAACGTGTCCAGAACTCTTTGTCTTAGGATTTCTATGGTCACGGGGGGATCAAATTCATAGATTTCATTCTTCGTGTGACCCCAGAGGTAGAAATCCAAGAGCGATAGGTCAGGGGATCTAGGAGGCCAAGATATTGGACCATTTAAAGAAATTATTCTTTCGTCAAACTGCTCTCTTAAGAAGTTCCTGACTTGAATGGTATTGTGAGCCGGACATCCGTCTTGTTGAAATCAAGTTCTTCTTAATTCATCTTCCGTTAAAATAGCTCGTAAGGCTGGTACAACCTGGTTTCGAAAAAGCTCTAGGTACCTCTGCCCGTTAAGGTTGTAGTCAAACAAAAATGGTCCAATAAGTCGATTTCCTGAAATTATTAATAATTTATAAATAGGTGCCCAACAGTCAAGGGCGGCAGGGTCGGCCGGGTGGTACTAGAAACTATAAATTATAAAGGGAAAATTATCTTTATTAAAAAGTAGATATTTTCTTTCTAAAAATAATTATCGAAACATCCCGTAATGAATGAGCTTGTATACAGTTGAAACGTATTCAGCTTTATTATGAAAAAGAAAAACATATTTGGTTAGCGGGAATAAATTATTAATAATAAAATAAATAATAAAATAAATAAATTATTTTATTGGTATTGCATATTAATTTCGGAAATACTAAATCAATTTATTTCAGTCATATAATAATCTAAAGGAAGTACACCGTGACAAAATACAACATAAAATATAAAAAGAATAAACCCATTGCGCTTTAAAATTTAAATTATTCGGAAATACAGCTAAAAGCTTTTCTATAAATCATAATGAAAATCGAAAAATAATTTTTGATTAATATGGTATTTTTTTCATAACGCAAGAACTAGGCTTCCCGGGTAATAATAAATCATTAAATTCAGACAATCAAAATAATTCTAGAGAATTAGCGAAATCTGCAGAAAATTTAGATAAAGTGTTAATAAATTTATAGAACCCAATTTTGTTTTTATAGGTTCTTCGAAACTACAATACAAAATGATTGAATAAAAATGTAATACAATATCAAAAAAGTACGTTGACTGACTAGAGTAGAACGTTTTACTTTTTTTTTATTAGATTATACTCTTTTAGTATCATTAAAGAACTAAACGAAAAAAAAGATTATTATTTGACCATCATTTGGTGCTTATTTAAAAAAGATTGGTTAGATTAACTTACCAATGATCCCACACCAAACGTTACTTCCAAATCTGATCTGTAGACGTCTCTCTGCCACTTCGTGAGGATTTTGCACAGCCCAATGATGACAGTTGTGCCTATTAAAGACTCCACAATTCGTGAACCTGCTCTCATCGGACCACAAGACATGATTTACAAAATCAGGATTTTCATTACATCTCCTAGTATACCACTCACAGAACTGTAGTCGTCTTGGAAAATCAGTTTCCTTAAGTCCTCGTACTATTATGGGTTTGTATGGATGGTACTTATTATTTTTTAAAACTCTCTGTACTGTTGATTTTGGCACATTAGTTTGCTGTTCTATAGTTCTTACCGATGCACTAGGGTTTTCGTTGATAGCTTGTAAAATGTTTCTGTATCGTTTTTCATTGTTATTATTGTATCCGCTTCTAGGTTGTTCGAAGGCACTATGGTTAATTAAATTAACTACGATTTTCCTGAATTGGGTTTTATGAGGCTGCCGTCGTCAAAATCCAATTTTGTTACAGATAAATCATGGCCTTCTTAGAAAAGCATTGAGAGATAACATTACTTTAAATCATGGCCTCCTTACAAAAAACTGAACTAACTTTACTGTAATATTTCAATGATACTAAAATCTTTAATGCACTTGTGAGATATCACTGGAAATTTTAGGCTCTTTCCAAAAATCGAAAAATATAATATGGCGGATACAACAAAAATGAAAGTTGAGGTGGGTTGCGGGTTAACAAAAAACAATGAAGACGTGTCGTATATGCCATCTTATTTGTCTTAAAAATGTGTCCGAATAATGTCACATTTTGGCAGCTGTCAAATTTACCGTTCTGGATATACTGGCCAAAACCTAATCCGCCATTTTCGGTTTTTCCCCGATATTTCCAAAAACAATTGATCGATCGTAAATCTGAAGCCGAATATCGAATGCAATAAGTTTCCTCTAAAACCTTCCCCATTTATCCTTTGCTGTAGGTATAATAGGAGCCGAGATCCCTGCATAGAGAAGCGAATCTGGGACACACTGTATTTTTAAACCATCATGCATAATTGATTTTTTCCCAAAGTTAGTTTTGACTGTAATGGTCTGTAATTATAAGCAATGTCTTGTATCGTGATTATGTAAAGTATTAGATTTTTTAAATATAATATTTGATTTTTTTCCATTATTAATAATAGAGTGTGTTAAAATGCAAATTTTTAAATTATAAATATTTTGAAAGTTTAAAAATCCGTTAAGTTTATATAGGGTAATAGAAGGTCCCAAATATGGTAGTTAATAAATACATTTTAGAGTTTTATTTTGCAATTGTTTTAATGGTTTAATATGTGACGAACAAGCAGATCCCCAAATTGAAATTAAATATTGGAATATATTAAAGAATAATATAAATTTTTTAAGAATTTTAATGGTACCAAATATCTTGCTTTATATAATACCCCTATTAATGTAATTATAGCGGTTCTTATACTCTCGATATGATTTTTCCAACTTAAATTTTCTTCTATAATTAATCCTAAAAATTTTGTTGCGTTTGCATATTTAATTTTGTTTTTGTTTATTACTATTGGGGAAATGCCAGAATTTATGTTGGTTTTACTTATTCCCATAAAAGAAGATTTACCAAAATTTAATGAAAGTTTGTGAGATTTAAGCCAGGAACAAATTAATTTTAGAGTTCATTTAAATTATAAATAATTGTTGTGTCATCTGCAAACAATTGAATATTGCCTTTTAAATTTAATTTAGAAACTGAATTTATATAAATTAAAAATAAAACTGACCCCAATATTGATCCCTGCGTTACTCCACAGATTATTTATTTGTACAAACTGTCTGCGTTTACTTAGATAATTTTTAAGTAAATTATACATATTGCCCCTTATTCCAATATTATATAATTTTCGTAAAAGAATATGATGTTTTACTGTATCAAATGCCTTACACAGATCCAAGGATAGTAAACAGCATTTTTTATTATAATTAACTTTAATTTGAATATCTGTTATTTCATACATAACAGTTGTTTCCGTATCACTGAATCTGCGAAAGCCATATTGTTTATTAAACAGTAAATTTTCATTTTCCAAATATTGATTTAATCTATTATTAATAATTTTTACTCTTATTTTAGAAAACACTGGTAATATAGATATTGGTCGATAATTATTACATTCATATCGTTTTTCACTTTTAAATATTGGAATTATTTTAGCAATTTTCATTTTATTTGTTGTTGTTTTTCTTGTTTGATTTGTTAAAATAAAAAAAATTCTTCTAAATTATTTTTTGGTTTTTACTTAAAAATTGTTCTTTAAAATAATTTTGTTTGGCTTTTCTTATTTCTTTTTTAACAAATTTATTATAGCTGTTACAGATTTCTCCAAAATATTTGTTATTTCGGTTATTTTTCTTATTTGCATAAAGCTTATCTCAGTATTTAATAAATTTTGCTAATTCAAGACTGAACCATGGTTTGGAATTTTCTTTAAGTTTTGCGGATGAGCGAAAATTTGTAAAATAGCATTATATAATTCTTTTGGGTCTTTAAAAAAATATTTGTTTTCATTTAATACTGTAAGTTCCTTTTTTATCTTATCCGTATAAAGTTTTCCAATTAAAATTTTTTTGTGGATTTGCTTTAAATTTTATTGGAATGGAAATAATCTGTATTGATGGTCACTAAGAGCAATTGTTTTTAGTTGTAGGTCTATTATTTTATCAGAATTAATCAAACCGTGATCTATTAGTGTCGAGGTGTTAGTAGTTTCTCGGGTAGGGATGTTTGTGTCGCATATTCGATAAACATTGGAGGAATATATGTCTGATAAGGTTTTGTTTCAATGCTTTTAAAATTAATGTTCATGTCTCCGATAAAAATACACTTTGTTTTTAATTTATTTAATTTTTCCATTTTTTCATCCAATAATTTTTAAAAAATCTCATTTTTTGTCGAATGTGGTTTGTATATTTCGCCCAAGAGTAATTTAGGTAATTTAAATTATATTGCAATGTATGACATATCACATTCAATTTTTTCTAGAACTTCAATGTTTATATTGTTTTTGACAAAAATTCCCAATCCTCCGCCTCTTTTGTTTCTTGTGGCATATATTGATTTAAAGTTTTTAAAATTATAATACTTTTCTTCGTCTTTTTTAACCCAATTTTCAGTTAATACAATTACTTGAACATTTTCTACATCAGATAGAATTTCGATATAATCTAATTTATTTTTTACTGATCTTGAATTTAAATATAAAATGTTGGTGCTTCTCGTGCTCTTCCTTAACTATATCCCACAATTAAGTGTTGCAAATTCCCTTCGTTTCACTCACAAAGGATTACGCGTCTGCCTTCAATTGTTGGGCCTATTTCAGGTACCAATATTTGGAACGTGCGCATTTACCGACAATTCCTGGAACATGGTGAGACGACATGGCAAACGTAGACTAACGTTCACCATGCGGTAGGTTACCATTTCACGTGAATGGAAGATTAATGGCAAGTGCTCAAATATTCACTCAGAACAAACTAGGTTTTGGCAGCTTTACACATTGGATACGAGCTTGGAGCCATTGGTGTTCGATTTTAGAACTTAATATATTTTTACTTCAACATCCCTTGAAACTATCAATACATCATACATTTTAATTGTAATTTGAGTATTTATAGATCTGAAAGATTATATTTATCTAGCTATGTATTTTAATTCACAGAAAGAAAGAATTCATCCATTCAGGGGTTGCATCAACAACCTTAGGATAAACGAAGAAACAATGCTTCTAGGTAAAAACACAAACGAGGTATTATATAGCAATATCAGGCAATGCTTCCCTAAGATAGAGGAAGGCGCATATTTCGGAGGAGATGCATATGCGATATACAGTAAGTACACCATTCTACATATTAAAAAATATTCTCCTATTGTCATAACTTTTTGTATTATTATGGAGATCATTACAAAATTAATTTAGCTTTTTGTGTTAAATTGAAGTGTGGAAAGCTGTGCGACAGATTACACCTAGCAGACAGGCACGTAGCCAGGGGGAATCCTGGGGTTCTGGACCCCCTCAGACTGGCACCTAGCCAGAGGGAATCCTTTTGGTATAGACATGCTTCTTACTAATTCTCCTAAGATTTGACCGTTTCACACAATTACTTCCGAAGAAAATTCAGAAACGTACACGAAAAAATCCAAAAGCAAAAGACTTAAGTTACAATTTAATGGATATTCATAATGCAATTTATGATTTATACACCTCAAAGACTAATATAATTCTTCAGAAACTTTTTAATATTGTAGACTAAAAAATATCATCATCACTTAAAAAGTCCTCATCTTCTGAGTCGTCCTCAAATGGCGCAATAATCATTGGTGCTATTTCGACATCTAGAACTCGTTCTCGATTCCACCAATCCCATATTAATTTCTCCGTATGTTCCACAGATTTCTTCCAGTACTCCGGCGTAATATAATTTAATGAATCTTGCCAAACAATTTGCACTTCATCTGATGTTAGCCCATCATTCACGTGTTTTTCGTAATATGATTTTGCCCTAGCCCATATTAATTCTACTGCGTTAAACTGGCAATAGTATAGAGGCAGTCGTAAAATCTGATGTCCATTTTCCCGTAATATTTCATCTACCGCATATATTGTTGGTTTTTTAATAGATTTTGCCATTAAAAAAAGTTCTAGTTTCAGCATATTGGGTAAAGGATTTTGTTTTGTTTTATTAGCCAGTCATAAATATCACTTTTCTTCCAGGATGAAGTAGGTTGTTTATTTAAGATTCTTGAATGATAAGGTGCATTGCCCAGAATGATTAAAGATGGAGCATCTAAATTTGGAATCAGTTGTTCTTTTAACCACTTTCCAAACAGTAAACTTGCACCTGGGAGAAATCCTGTTGAAGAGCCTGCATGCAAAATGATGAACCATTTTCCCGTCCCATATCCCTTTTTTCTCTTGACACACAGACTCGCCCTGCCTTGCTATATGTGGCAACTCGTATAAAAATCTTCTATTACATTTTTATATCGAAAACCCAACATTTTTATTAATTTTGACAACAATTTTAGTCCAATTTCCAATATGCCTCGATTTTTTAAAGCTTCTTTTAAAACTTGAAAGGTTATATTAGTTTTTGATGTGTATAAATCGTAAATTGCATTACGAACATCCATTTTTACATTGTTACTTAAGTCTTCTATTTTTGGCTTTTTTCGTGTGCGTTTCTTAATCTTCTTCGGTAGTAAATTGTGCTTTTTTTCATACACAATTTTCTGCACAGTCCTTATACCGATTCCTAGAGCTTTTCCTATTGTCTCCTGGATATTGGCCGGTGAATTTTCATTTTCGTAATATTTTATTAGACATTTTTTTCGCTTATGGATGCAAAAAAACCCGAAAATTGTTTTCTATTACTCATTTTGTCACTGACTTGTCAATCTGACTTTGAAGTGATATCGCTCAAAGATTTTTGCAACTGCTGGTATTTATATGTTTATCCTCTTTTTTCATATGAAAATATCGTAGGTCTAGCTAATTCATCTTCCGGATTTTATGCGGAGAATATGATTGTTGTAAAAGAAAAACGAACTTAAAAAGTTTATCGTTGATAAATCGTATGACCCGCACGATAGCACTGCTTTTGACTATATAACGTATGTCCCGTAAGTTTTGGCACAAAATTGAGGGGCTTGAAAATAGGTTGTAAAGATAATATATCGAGATGGCTTTGGAAACAAAAAAATGTTTATTTGCTTGACCTTAGTTTGACAAGTCATTTTTTAAAGTCAGTTGCATTAAAATGTCTTATAAATTAGAAATACGAAAAAGTATTTATAATTTGGTTGGGCAAATTCCTAAGGCTGAAATAGTTCGCATTTTTCAAAACCAAAATATTTCACGCAGAAGTATTTACCGTACTATAGCCGAATGTGAAGAAGGAATTCCCTGTTTAAATCTTCCAAAAAGTGGAAGACCAAGAAGTTTCACGCGAGAAAGGACGGAAAGATTGGTAAGAAGAGCAAAAGACAGAGTCGGAGTTTTTTACAAGAAAATTAGCGCGTCAATTCCGATCTTCAAAGAGTACAGTATGGCGGGAATTGACAAGAAATAGTCAAAAATATCGAAAAAGACGAAAGTGTCCTAAATATACCGAAAATCAATTAGCACGGATACCAAGATGCTGTCGAAATCTTAGGCGGATACATTTTTCAAATGAGAAAGTCATTATTTTGGACGATGAAAAATACTTTACCCTTGCCAACTCGGAAATCAAAGGAAACGATGGTTTTTATACGGACAATATAGAAGAGTGCCCAAACAATGTTAAATATAAGGAAAAAGCAAAATTTGCTGATAAAGTTTTGGTGTGGTGTGCGATTTCGATTAGAGGGATATCCAGACCTTATGTGGGTCGAGTTAGGGGGGAAGCTTTGGATGCGGAAAGGTATATTGACAACTGTCTTAATAAATTAGTTCATTTTGTACACCAACATCACGTGGGAGATGATATAATGTTTTGGCCCGACTTAGCAAGCTGTCATTATGCAAGAGCAACTCAAAATTACCTTCGTCAAAATAACATACCTTTCGTACCAAGACAAGATAACCCCCCTAATTTACCTCAGGCCCGCCCGATTGAAGATTTTTGGGCATTGTTATCCCGCAAAGTGTATGATGGAAGGTGGCAAGCCGAAAATGAGGAACAATTACGGCGTAGAATTTTTAGAAAGATAGGCGAAATTGATGTTGAAGTTGTCCAGAACCTAATGCGAGATGTTCGCAGAAAATTGCGTCTAATTGAGCAGCACGGCCCCTTCAATTTAATTTAAATTATTAATTTTGTTAGTTACTAAGCCGTTAATTATAGTAAATAATAAAAGTTTAACCAAAGCTACATATTAAAAGAATATTTTGTTTTAAATTTTGTGCCAAAACTTACGGGACATACGTTATATGTACATCTATCCTCCTTGTCGGACCTAACAAAATACAACGCCGTAAAGTTATGGCAGACTTCTTTTTGTTCTTGCCGTTGACCGTTGACAAATAATAAGTCAATGGCCCAGAGCCTAATATTAGTAATATTTTTAACCCATTTGTACAACAATCATTTAACTGCCAATCAAAATTAAAATTATTACCACAGCGGGCATATTTAATAACATACCTAATATCTTTGTTTACATTATGCATAAAAACATATACCTGAGATCATTTTATTTTTGTCTACTTTGTTCTGACTGCAAAACAACGGACTTACCTCAAAATATTTTGAAATTATTTATTGTAAAAATTACGTACTTTTTAAGTCAAATATACATAAAGGAATTCAGGTATATACACAATATTGGTGTGTTCTTTGAGTCTACTTAACATTGGTTTTACCCCGGAATTTATAAATATGTAACTTAAGACAAGTCAAGTACTTACAAATGAATAAATATTAGAAAGAATCGCATACCGCGTACTCAAATTAATATAGAAAAACCACTCTACGACTAAAATGCGGCGTGTGTTGTGTAATGGTATTATATGGAACTAAAAAATAAGGTTATTTGAATAATTATTTATTAATAATAATTATATTAGTAGTTAATGAAATATTACAGAGGTTTTTATTATAGCATTAAAAATTCATTCATAAATGATAACGGTTGCAAAATGAATTACTTTATTGTTCTTTTCTTGCCAATATAATCTATACACATAAATTCCACTTTTAAAATTTCTTTATATAGAGCGGTTTTTTAATAAATTGTAAATTTTGTATGTGTTTCAAACAATTATTTCTTAAATAATTTAACATGACGATTGTACAAAAGTAAAAAGTTGTTATTAAAAGTTGAGGGGCATCGTTGTATTTACAAAAAAAAATCTGTTTAGCGTATTTTTTACTTTAAATTAACACAAATTTTACGTCAAAGGTCAAAACATAAGGTTTTATACTTTTTTATATAAATTTTGTTGCTCTATATATGTAAGCTAGTTGACAACACCTTTTTTAATCATCCAAATCAAGATGATACAATAGACCAAAAAAAAGTAATGTTTAAACAATGTATAACTGCGTTTATATCCGTCTATCTGTTATTATGTCTGTAGTGGTAACGCTAATAATTGAAGTTGTTAAAAAAACACTTAACAAAAACAATCAGCAGTACATTCTTTACGACTGTTGCCCCACAATCACGGCGTCAAAGCCACTAAATATGGACATACGGCGAATATTAATGCTTTTGCATTTTATAGGTGTAATATATCCCACTCATGGTTTCTTAAGTTTAAACATTATACATGATTACTGTCCTTTAAAGCACTTATCATAAGTAAGGCTATATTTACTAAATCTATGACATTGAAATATTCAAAGATTTGTGCCTAATCTCTTCTTTCTCTCCTGACACAGAATCAGATAGAGAACGTCGCAAACAAATTGAATAGAGAATATTTCATCATGAGTACTCTCAAGTGCGATGTAACTCGTGACATTGTGCTATAGGTTTACTAGATTTAATTTTATTGATCAGCACTGGAGATCAATAGAGTTTTTGTTGTGCTAAAACGACTAATTTATTAATTAGACATATTTTTTAGATAAAAAAACATCAGATTTGTTGATTTGTGTATTCTAGTGATTTATTCTAAAACCCTATCTGGACTGTACGCATTTCTTTAGTACTCCGATCCAACGGACACAGGCGCCATCTAGCAGTACAATAGAAACTTCCTGTATATAAACCGGGTATCCATGAATATACAGGATGTTTCATTTAAATCTTTAAACGCCTTTTTGTCGGGAATTAGCATATATATATATATATATATATATATATATATATATATATATATACCTCTCAAAAGTAAAATACCAGTAAAAAACAATCAAACTTAATATATGCGGTACCTGATATGAATTGTCCCATGAAATACATTGGCATGACCACACAATACCTAGAGAACAGAATAAACGGCCACAAGTACACAAAAAATGCGTCCACTGAATTTTGAATAAAGACACTAACTATCAAAAATTAATCATTAAGGAGATGTTTCATATCAAAAAAGAAAAACATTCCGTAAATGATAAACAAGATGTCAAGAAACTGAGTCAGATTTACCACGGTCTGATATTTTAATTTTTTAATTTAGTATTTTACATATACTTAATAAAATGCCTATATATTCTATACTACACCATCATAAATATAATTTCTATAATATAAACTTGATTTTACACCAATATAAATAATGTAAACATTGTAAATCTAAATAATCGCTTTCAGCCAAAAACAAAAAATAAAACCCATTGGTAGAATTTATTTAGTTTCCACAAGTCACAACTGAAACATCATTGCTACTATAATGCAGTGAGTTGTTTTTATTTCCAAGGTGCGTATACTGATTTCCTATTTTAACATTTTGTTATAATAGTTTTTAGTGTGTCAATCGATGTCTTTTAGTTTTGTATTTATTGTAGGCCAATAATATCCTTTTGAAAAAGCTCTCTATGAAGCGCGAAACGTTAAGGAAATAAATAATTCTTTTAAGAAAATAAACCAGTACCCAAGACTTTTTAACAAAAAAATATTAGACATGGTTTAAGAAAACGCAACAAAAAAAAAAAAATATATATATATATATATATATATATATATATATATATATATATATATATATATATATATATATACATACAGTGTGTATCAGCCAAATGGAATAAATTCGATAATAAATAAATGGGGGCGTGTTCGGAAAAACGCTTGGACCCGTCGATTGGTATTTTTACTTGCTCATTTTCTCCAATAAAAACTTTTTATACAGGGTGTATCCTGTAACAGTGGTCAATGCCAACTTTCTTATTTCAAATACAACACCCCGGATATTATTTAATTTTTGGATTCTTTAGGAGATTCTGAACATATTTTATGTTCAATGTCCTATACCTATCTTCAACTATTTCGGCAATATTAAGTGTTTTCAAATTTATTTTTATTTTATTTATTTCGAATTTATTATTATTCATGAAAGTGGCTCTGGTTACTGAACTATTTATTTGATTACAAAAATTCGCTACAACACACTCAATACTTATTTACCATTTAGGTCTTCATATTAAGAATGTAAGCAAAAACCATTTTAGCGTTCCTTTTTATTGATATGGAACAAAAAGAGCCAGTTTTGTTTACTTTTAAGTTTTGTTTACTTTTGTGTAAAATGCCTGGCCTTTCTCTTTGCAAGACAGTAGTTGTCAGTGTCAGTGTCATAGTCTTTTGAATTTCGTTAACTGCATAAGACCTAATATCAGAAAAATGGTTCATTTAACAGAAATGCATAAAATAACAATTCTACAAATGATTGGTTATGGAGATAACACACGAACACAAGTGGAAGTTGCTCGCTTATTTCATGAAAAATTTCCAAATTTGCCGCATATATCCCAAGAAACAATTAGTAAAATAGAAAAGCAGTTTCGCGAGCTTGGACATGTGAGGCAGATAAAAAAAGCAGCTGCCAATTCAATAAATGATGATACTAAATTGGATATTATGCTTGAGTTTGAGGAAAACCCACATATTTCTAGTCGACAAGCCGCCGCAATGTTCGATATTAGCCATTCGTCGATTATTCGAACATTAAAAGAAAATAAAATGCATCCCTATAAAGTGATACCAACTCAGGAGCTCATGGAAGACGATTATGATAGGAGAACTTATTTTTGTGAACAAATGATGGCTATGTTAGATAACAATGTTATTCAATTAGAACATGTTTTGTTTTCGGATGAGTGCACCTTTACACTTCACGGTCATGTAAATCGTCAAAATTGCCGCTATTGGTCTAGGGAAAATCCTCACTGGATCAGCGAAGAACATACTCAATATCCTGAAAAGGTTAATGTTTGGGCAGGAATTGTTAGGGATCATATCATAGGCCCCTTTTTCATTGACGGCAATTTGAATGGCGATAATTATTTAGCACTGCTCCAAAATAATGTCGTGCCAACTTTGACAAATTTGTATCCGGATCCAGCAAACCCACAAGTTCCAGCGAATATGATATGATTTCAGCAAGATAGAGCACCGCCCCATTACCAAATTAATGTCCGGCAGTACCTCAACGGAATATTTCCAAATCGGTGGATAGGGAGACGAGGATCAATAGAATGGCCAGCGCGATCCCCTGATCTGACGCCATTAGACTTTTTCTTATGGGGACATATTAAAAATGTTGTATACAAAACTAAACCCCTCGACTTAGCTGACTTAAGAAGACGAATAACGCTTGCGATTAGATCGGTCACGCCTGAGATGCTAAATAACGTTAGAAGAAATTTCTATTTAAGATTAGGAATTTGCCAAGACGTTCACGGCGAGCATATTCAACAGTTCCTAAATTAACTTTTTACTTTTGTTTACACATTATGAAGAAATAAATAATTTTATTTTTTTAATCTTAATTTTTGCAATAAATTTGAAAACACTTAATATTGCCGAAATAGTTGAGGATAGGTATAGGACATTGAACATAAAATATGTTTAGAATCTCCTAAAGAATCCAAAAATTAAATAATATCCGGGGTGTTGCATTTGAAATAAGAAAGTTGGCATTGACCACTGTTACAGGACACACCCTGTATAAAAAGTTTTTATTGGAGAAAATGAGCAACTAAAAATACCAATCGACGGGTCCAAGCGTTTTTCCGAACACGCCCCCATTTATTTATTATCGAATTTATTCCATTTGGCTGATACACACTGTATATATATATATATATATATATATATATATATATATATATATATATATATATATATATATATATATATATATATATATATATATATATATATATATATATATATATATATATATATATATATATATATATATATATATATATATATATATATATATATATATATATATATATATATATATATATATATATATATATATATCAAAATTTGTTAAAAAGGGTTTATTTAATGGTATACATTGCAAGTATTTGAGGTAAACCGATATAGGCGTCGCGAAGCCAAATTGACAAAACAGTTGAAAGAACTTTAAAAATCTGTTATCTCAAAAGTGCGTATATCTGCTCAAATTTGATGTCATTCGTTAGTGCTATCTTAGTTTTTTTTTTAATCAAGGTCAGCCCCAAAGTTTTTCTAATTGATTAAAACTAGATATCGTTCATTAGTGCTTTTTGGCGATCCGATTAGTTTCGTTAATTCTTTCTTATTTTTGTAAATATCCTCTTACCTTTGTTTTTCTGATCGGCTCAAACTAGGTGTCGTTCGTTTGTGCTTTGTTAGTGCTTTTTTAGTGCTTCAACTGGTTTCGTCATTGCTTGCTTAATTTTGGAAATATTCGTTTATTTTGTTTAAAGGTAGCCCCCAAAATATTTCCAATTCGCACGAATTTCGTCTCATTCGTTAGTGCTTTTTAGTGCTTCAGTTAATTTCGTTAGTGCTTCTTTAGTTTCGAAAATAATATTTGGTTTTTTAATTTCAAGGTCAGCCTCCAGAGTTTTTCTGATTGACCCAGACTAATTAGTGTCATTGCTTAATTTTGGAAATATTCGCTTGTTTTGTTACAAAGCCAGCTCCAAAGTTTTTCTGATCAACTTAATCTAGGCGTCGTTCGTTTGCTTTTTTTTGTTTTGGGTCAGCCCCCAGAGTTTTCTGATCGGCCCAAACTAGGTGTAGTTCGTTACTGCTTTTTAGTGCTTCATGTTGTTTCGTTATTTCTTGCTTCATTTTGAAAATATTACTTTATTTTGTCTCAAGGTCAGTCCCCAAAGTTTTTCTGATCGAACCAAACTAGGCGTCGTTTGTTAGTACTTTTTGGTACTGCATTTAGTCTCATTAGAACATCATTACCACCCAAACTAGTTGTCGACATTAGTGATTTATATTACTGAGTAGTTTCGTTATTACCTGTTGAATTTTGCAAATATTTAGTGCTTATTTTAACTTCAATAGCTGCCTCAAAATATTTTCTGATTCGCTCAAACGTGTGTTTATGATTTTATTGATCATAACAAAACACACTGATGTTGAAAATAACCCCACATAACAAAAGTATCATACAATATAGAATAACATTTGATCTTGTAATCATAATACGCATATATTAAAATTTACAAAATTCAGCAGGCTGTATCGGAACTACTCAGCCACAGCAATATAAAGCACTAAGCTCGACATCTAGTTTGAATCGATTAGAAAAACTTTGGAGGCAGGCCTTAAAACAAAATAAACGATTATTTCTAAAATTAAGCAAGGAAGAACGAAACTACTTGAAGCACTAAAAAACACTTGAAAGCGTTAATGAATGATATCAAATTGGGGGATCAGAATATTTCTAAAATTAAGCAAGCAATAACGAAACTACTTGAGGCACTAACAAAGCAGTAATGAATGGCATCTAGTTTGGGTAAGTCAGAAAAACTTTAGGAGCTGACCCTGAAATTAAAAAAACATATTTGCGAAGGTCTGACGAAACTAAATGAAGCACTAACGAATGAGACCAAATTTGAGCGAATCATAAGTTCTTTGGGGGCTGACCTTGAAAGAAAACAAATGAATATTTCCAAAATTAAGCAAGCAATACCGAAACTACTTGAAGCACAAAAAAGCACTAATTGGTTTTTGACATGGCTTATCTTTTAGTAGAATAATATTTTTCTTTTTTCAGTTACTTATTTCAGAACTTTTTTTAATTCAGATATTTTTTTTTATCTTTTTTTCTTCACCCGGTATATTTTAGTAACCACTGTAGTAATCAAGTATATACAAATAATAAAAATATCTCAGACATAGACTTTTTTCGAAATCGGAGACTTATAACGTTCGTACATTTGTTTCGTTTAATCTTGGCGGATACTGATTATTTTATTTTAGACGTAAATAACTGTTTTATCCTTTTAAAGAAATTATTTGTACTAAAACGGCGTTTGGAGTTTTAAGTGAAACACTTTGTGTAACATGTGGCATCACCAGCAGTAGATGGCATATGTAATATTGACGTGTTTTATACCTTTTGTTCTGTTCTGTTGGATGATTTAGTATGACCTCTTTGCTTGACGGCATCCAGCCAATTCACTGTTAAAAGTAGCATTTATCTATTACTACTTTTATGCGCTTTTTTATTCAGCCAAGATATAAGGAGAATGGAGTCTAGTCTACATCTGGAAAATGTCAGGCAAACGGGATTTACAGTTTATCGGATTTACAAGTTTCCAAATATCGACCATCCACTCCACCTAAGACAGTATGTGATGGTAGTGCGTAAATTTGAACCTCTTACTATTACTGGAACATCCGGTCTCCTCAGCCTGTATTCCGGCGTGAACATTAGCATATCAATGGTGTCGTAGTAGTTAACAGAATATTTTCAATTATTTTTGAAAAGTGCTTCTGTCTGACCCAGGATTCGAACCCAGTCTTTTGGCTCTACCTCTAGCCGCAGTCCAGTGCGTTAACGCACTAGGTTACTTACCGATCTTAACATATACTTTTTTAAACGAATAAAATGTTTAACTGTAAATTTATTATTTTTTCAGAGGAGGGATTCCGAATCAACAAAAACTTGGACCTGAACTTCGAATTTCGGACTGCAGAACAAAACGGCATATTACTCACCGTATCCAACGAAGGAAATTATCCAGCACTATCGGTGGAACTGCAGAACGGCGCCGTGGTCATGTCGATAGATATGGGAAACGGCGTCCAATCGAATGTCACCAACAATCTAGACTCGGACTACGCTCTGTGCGATAACATGTGGCACAAAGTCACGGCAACATACTCCAGTTCCGAACTGACGGTGAACGTCGATGGTATCAGAAAAAGTTGGGTTCAGAACGACGCTAATTCCCTCATGGATGAGATCGACGCTCCTTTGTACGTCGGAGGACTACCAGGTAATTAAGATGCTCTGTGGCTCATGCCATAACGTCGTTAAGAGAAAAAAAATCAATAGTGACTGGGGCGTCAAACCTTAGGGAAATTAGGAAGTATCATGTGGTGTACCTCAGTGTTCAAGATTAGGACCTATTTTATTTTTAATATACATAAATTCAATTTTAAAATTAAAACTTAATGGAACTATAAAACTATTTGCGGATGATACAACTATTTTTTATTTTGCATACTACATTGCAAAAGATAACAATTATATCCAATTGGCTACAATCTCATAAACAAATTTTGAAAAATCTTCATTTATGTTTATAAGCAAAAATCATATAAGTAATCAAATGGAACCAATTAAATTCAACCAACAAAATATTAATTATAGTAGACGCATTCAATTTTTGGGACTATACATGGATGAAAATTTAAGTTGGCGGAACAATATAGAATACCTTAGAAAAAGTATATCTCCTCTAATAGGAATTCTATATAAAATTCATTGTAATATACCATTAAAATTTATGAAAAATATTTATTTTGCATAAAGTTTGGGGATCTGCTAATTTAAAAACATTGAAACTTTATTTTATACTTATGTTAATTTGTTAAATGTATACATAAACTTCCTTTCCTAGAACCAACAATAAATTTATATACAAAATTTGGCTATTTAGACACTAACCATATTTATAAGTTAAAAACACGCATTTTCATCCATTCAATACTTACAAAAGATAAATTATCCAATATAGATTTAGAAAAAAGACATACTATACATAATCATGACACACGACAAACAGATTTATTAAATACAACTAATATTTGAAGCAATTTTGCAAGAAAATCTTTATTATATGGTGGTATATTAATATATAATCAATTACCAACACATTTACGCAGAATAAAAACTTTAATAAAATTTAAAAAGGAAGTAAAAAAACATTTTTTATCGAAACGTGATTTATAGAAAAAATAATTTTGACTGTGTTAATATTATTTGTTTTGTTTTTTAATTATTATTTATTTTGTTATTTAATATTATTCTTAATTGTTAGTTTGTTATAACATTAGTATTTTTAGAATTCCCTGTAATGAACTTATACAGTTCGTTAGGAATGTTGAGAATCAATAAATAATTTTTGTTGTTAATTGTAGCTCTTTGGAACCTGTTTTGAACTAGCCAAGAGTATACATTTTAGATGAAGATATCCTGAACCAAAATGATTGAGATAATTTTTTCTGTCATATGATAGTTTCTGAGATTGATCGAAAACTATAGTTAATTATCTCTCACTGCCCTCTCCAGTCAAAGGAATGTCAGAAAATTGTAAAGTTGTCCGTAGACCAAATTTATACTAATTTTACCAAACAAATTAATGTTTTTTGATGTTAAAAAATAATGTGAAAGGGGAAAAGCATGTGATAAATAGTCTCTACCTGCAAATTTCCTAGAATATATAAAAATACTGACTTTTATTGCCTAATCCTAATTTGTTTACAGTTTTGCATCTTTAAAAACCTATTTTTTATTTTATTTTTATTTTTATTTATTTTCAACATTCCCAACCAACTCTATAAGTTCATTATAGGGAATTCTAGCAATACTAACATTATAACAAACTAACAATTAAGAATAATATTAAATAACAAAATAAATAATAATTAAAGAACAAAATAAATATTATTAACACAGTCAAAATTATTTTTTCTATAAATCACGTTTCGATAAAAAATGTTTTTTTACTTCGTTTTTAAATTTTATTAAAGGTTTTATTCTGCGTAAATGTGTTGGTAATTGATTATATATTAATATACCACCATATAATAAAAATTTTTTTTGCAAAATTGCTTTGAATATCAGTTGTATTTAATAAATCTGTTTGTCGTGTGTCATGATTATGTATAGTATGTCTTTTTTCTAAATCTATATTGGATAATTTATCTTTTGTAAGTATTGAATGGATGAAAATGCATGTTTTTAACTTATAAATATGGTTAGTATCTAAATAGTCAAATTTTGTATATAAATTTATTGTTGGTTCTAGGAAAGGAAGTTTATGTATACATTTAATAATTTTATTTTGTAAACAACATAAAGGTTTCAATGTTTTTAAATTAGCAGATCCCCAAACTGAAATCAAATATTGCAATTTTGAATATATTAATGCAAAATAAATATTTTTCATAAATTTTAATGGTATATTACAACGAATTTTATATAGAATTCCTAATAGAGAAGATATACTTTTTCTAAGGTATTCTATATGATTCCGCCAACTTAAATTTTCATCCATGTATAGTCCCAAAAATTGAATGCATTTACTATAATTAATATTTTGTTGGTTGAATTTAATTGGTTCCATTTGATTACTTATATGATATTGGCTATAAACAAAAAAGAAGATTTTTCAAAATTTAAAGTTAGTTTATGAGAATGTAGCCAATTGGATATAATTGTTAAATCTTCTGCAATGTAGTATCTAATTTTTGAAAAATTATTTCCAAAATAAAAAATAGTTGTATCATCCGCAAATAGTTTTATAGCTCCATTAAGTTTTAATTTTGAAATTGAATTTATGTATATTAAAAATAAAATAGGTCCTAATATTGAACCCTGAGGTACACCACATGATATTTATATATATAAATAATTGTTATTCATTTTGTCCGTGTGGTGTTACCGTCCATAGAAGGTCTAGACCAATACGGTTGTACTGAAAATCTTGCTTTGTTTATGGGTTAAATAATATTTAAGGTTTTAGTTCCCTTGTGAAAAGGAAGTAATTTAATAAAAATTTTACAACTCTTCAACTTTTAGGGGCCATAGATGCCAAAAAAACATATTTTCTCAATTTCGTCTGTCTGTCCGGTATGGCGAAACAAAATGGCGGCCTAGTGAAATGTTAAAAAAGTTATTACTAAAAAACTACTTATCCAATTTACCTGAAGTTTTGCAAAAAATATCAAATATTATTTAGGAATCAGTTAGTTAAATTTTGGTACGAATCCAAGATGGCGGCTTAATAAAATATTTAAAAAATTAGTCTGAAAAACTACTTATTGGGTCGATTTTAATTTTTATGCATGAATTAAGTGGGATATATAGATGAACTGGTAAAATTATAGTACGAATTCAAAATGGTGGAACAAAATGCCAATCAAATAAATTGTTTGTAATTGTGAACAAAATCAGGCTACCACGTCTTGCATATTTGTAGGTTTTAGAGTCCCTAGAAGCCAAAAAACATGTTTTCTGAATTCCGTCGGTCTGTCTATCAGTTCGCAGCATAGCTAAAAACTACTTAGACGATGACATTAAATTTTACTCAAAAATAATGCGTTTATTTCGAAAACCACCTTAAAATTTATGCATCACCACTATCATACATCGTACATTCCATTTAATAATTTTTTCTTTCAGATAATGCAGCCGTAGGAACACTAAAAACCAGAGAAAACTTCAAAGGATGTATAAGGAACTTAAGAATTGAAAACGATCTAAAGGAATGGTCAGAAATGGAAGAACTAAACAGTGTTCTTTTGAACTCTTGCCCTGTTGTTCCTAAGAGTTAAGACAAGCCTAATATGTCGCTAAGATGCAAGTCTCAAATCTCATTTCAATTCGCAAGAGAAACTCATATTTTTATTTATACACAAAGTTCTTTTAATTTGTATGCTGCAAATACTACACATTTTGAATTAGAATATTATTATTTTTATTAAAAATTACAAATATCTGTTAATTTATTGTTATATATATAGCTTTTTCTCTTTGGAATTGAAATGAATCTTAAGCATTTTTTTTTCTTTTCAGATCTTAATTCTCAACCCTTTCAATTCACAAGAGGAACTCATATTTTTATTTATATACAAAGTTCTTCCATCATGTATCTTGAAAATACTACACAATTTTTATCAGAATATTATGTTTCTGATTAAAAATTACAAATATCTGTTAATCTGTGGAATATATATAGCTTTCTCCTCTTTTGCATTAAAATGATTGTTTATTTAAATAAGTAAATATGTTCGTTTCAGAAAAAGTATACAAAGAGAAATAAATTAACAGCCTATTTATTACGACGTGGTGCCATTGAATTCAAATAATTTTACTGGTATCAAAATTTGTAAAAACAGTACAAAATTATTCATTCAAAAATATGTCCAAATATATGATAAGTCGACACAAAAAGTATTAGTTTTACCATAATTTGTACATTTTATATATTTAGATAGTATCACTGCCATTGTAATGTAAATAATTTATTTTTGTACATAATCTTATTTATGACTTTAGATAAGCCATTCTTCAATTGTAGTAACTAAATAATTTGTAAATAACTTTTTTGTACATATTTCAGTAGTATTTAGGTTTCTATTTATATGTCCATAAATAATTTTCCTAAAACTATTGAGTTTTTTTTTATAATTTCATGCAAATCATACATAAAACCACATGATGCAAGAGCAATAAAAGAATATTAAGAAATCAACAGAAAGAATTATAAAGAAGAGAGAGAGAGAAGGTATAAACTTTCGGCAATAAAAAATCGGTTTAAAATATAAGTTAGATCTATAAGCAGCATGGTATAACAAACGTAAGGTATGATATCTAGACGGTCTCAATTGCGACCGGTTATGGAGATGCATGTTGTTTCTAGCGTTTAGACATTATATTACCATTTTTTTCATTGACAATAACTCACTAAAATAAAAAACGTATGACATGGTAGTTATATATTTATCTAACAAAAATACAAAAAACACACTAAAGAAAGAGTTAAGGTTGTATAAAATCCGACAGTATTCAATTGTATAATGTTATTTTAATTTAAAACTAAAAAATGCTATAATATCTGTGTTTTTTGATAAGTACAGAGACGTAAATAAGTCTCGTTTGAGGGGAAGAGGTCTAATTAAAAAAAAATGCAGGTATGAGAGGGAATAAAACAACACACACTAAACACGTTTAACCTTTATGTGCAAAAGCTGCCGTTTGCTTCTATATTATATGTATTACAGAAACAGTACAATTTAGCCTTATTCTAATTGAAAAATTCTTTTTTTATTAAAAATGTCGACTATTTCGTCCAGATTTGTATTGTTGTCTTTTTTATATAGATTAATGACATATAGTCATCTTTAACAAAATGCCTTAAACAAATCCACACCAAATTTGTATTAAATTTAGCTTTACGTTTACACAAGCGTGTCCATTTACCTAAACATTTTTTGTCTTTAGGGAAAGTAAAAAACCTTATATTCCTATCAAAATCAGCAAATCTCATATTTATTGATGTTTAATTAAATAAATACAAAAAAGGACACAAAAATCCGCAAACACTTTTAAACATCAACTGAAAATGCACTGAAATCATATGGCCAAAGGTCAATGACGGCCGGCGTTAATCACGCGATGACGTAGCAGAGCCAGGCGGGAATGCGCGATATCATACGTTCGGTTTATTATATCATGTTCAAGCAGTGTTGCAAACCTTTTACGTCTTTTGCTCTATAAAATTTGCAAATATGAATTTAGATGGAACAGATCTACTGACATTAAAACAATTCCATCAAATCTAGTACCATTTACTGCCTAACCCTGAACCACCCGTATGAAATACATAAAGTCCCAGCTGGCGTCTGACAGCCTACATTAAAATATTTTAATTAAAATTAAATTGATCATTGTTTAAAAAATCATTTCATTGTACTCATATGTTCTGAATACATCTATTAAAACATGCAACTAAAAAAAAACATTTATATATAGGAAATAGCAAAAAAGAAACGCAAAAACAAATTCGATTGCAAGCATTTCTGTTTTTTTTATGAAATTAGATATTACGAAAAAAATAAAATCTAAACTTGTTCATATTTTATCAACAAAGAATTATATTACACAAGATGTTTCACTTAAAATCCTAAAACGCCCTTTTTTTAACGGGATTAACGGAGATATCAAACTTTGGTAAACAGTGTTAATTTGATGGGGTAAAATGTGGCTATCTACGGCTAAAACAGGTACGTCGCCGTTGCCGCTATATAGACGTTTCGATAACAAAGAAAAAATGCAAGAACTTTAACCCCCATATTCACTAAAAGGGTTTAAGAAATAGACAGGTCTAGTTGCCATGGTACTTAAAACTCTTAGTTCGCCAGTTATATCACTGTCATTTTGTAATTGTGATATTTAGAGAAATTATTTGTTCAATTGTTAAAAATGTCATCTTAAACCTACAACTGTCAAGTTAAACCTGGTCTAAATTTAAACCTCCTTAGTGAATACGGGCGTAAAAGTCTAAGATGTAAAATACGTCTATTTAAAAAAAAATGTATATGCATGATTTTACTGGTTACTGAGATATATAAGGAGTTTCACTAAAATTACAAACGTCGATTTCTCGGAAATTAATAACAATATCAAAATTTGGTAAAAATCGTCTTTTTATTTGAGAAAATTGCAATTATCAAGAAGTAAAACAAGACCGACGGCGTCATCAGTATAGGCGTCGCTATGCCAAGAAACAACAAAACAATTGAAGAAACTTTAATAGTCTAAATTCTGAATCTACGCTTATTCCTAAAACTCTTTTGTTATTTGCTAGAGCATGTCTTTTTGCAAAATAATGATTTATTTGTATTTTTCCTTAACAAATAAACGCTTTTTACCAAATTTTAATATCACCGTGATGTTTATGTATTCTCCTTAAAGCATCATTGGTGACGTCATTATGGGTTTGCTTACTTTCAGATGTGAGCTACTTAGCTCCGTGGATAAAGCGTCTGCCTAGAACTGCGTAGATCTTGGAGTCCATTTTCATCAAATATTTTTTTATTTAGTATTTTTCCTACCAGAACTTATAATTTTGTATCTAACCGTCTTTTAAATATCGGATTATGTTTTTGGTTATTCTTGGTTAGGCATTTTTTTAACTTGATATAAAAAAGCGAATCTATAATAAAACAATACATACCAAAGTGGCTTTCATGAAAAATGCAGAAGTAACATCTTCGTTATCGGAGGTCAACGGTGAACCTGGTTCTTCATATTTACAACCAAGATGGGTAGTGACGTCATATATTATATATATATATATATATATATATATATATATATATATATATATATATATATAATATATATATATATATATATATATATATATATATATATATATATATATATATATATATATATATATCAAAAGGAAAAGCCTAGTTTATTTTTGGTTGTCCTTGGTTCTGAATGGTCATAAAAGGAAAATGACTTGGTAGTTCTGTTACCTTCATGCGTTTGCTCTACTTGGTGAAACAGAGCCGTAGTACAATATTATTTCAGTCGGAAATAAAAGTTATTTAATATGTAGTTTCTTTCGTTTTAATTGATGACATTAAGGTGCACACAATAAATGAGATTGGGGGATTAAATGAAATTTATGTTTATTATTTGATTGTGGAAAGTTTCATAGGAAAGCGTTGTACGGATGCTAGGTAAAATAATGTATTTGTATGTACGTGTTACTGTTACGTCCCTGTTAACATCACTTTTGACACTGAACAAATGTAAAGGTGTCGGCAATTTTTATAATTTTCTAAAAATTTTAGGGAATAACAAGGAAATAACCCATAAAGTTCTTAATATGCACTAGATTAAAAAAATCGCTTAAATGGAACATCTATTAAAAGGCAGATTTGGGTAAGACGTTCACTTAGATGTTATTAAATAAGAGAGGTTATATCACCCTTTAGATAAATTTTTTTATCACTTTTCCCGTATCTTTAAAGTAAGTCAAAAGTACATTTGGAATTTCTAGCCATGTAGTGATAAGTTCCTACTCATACCATCCTTTAAAATATGGGCCCCAAAAGCGTTTTCAAAGAGGTGTAGCCAGTCTTTGGGGAGGTCGTGCAGTAGATAGATCGAGACCAGGTTTTTACCAACATTACAAATTCCAGAAGAGAGAATATGGTATGTTTATTGTAAGAGCTTTACGAGGAGTACTAAAAATTAGATATTTGTTACTTGGAGGTGCTGTAGCTGGTGGAGGAGCTCTAAATAAGGTGGGTAATAATATGAATTAAACTCTATATGGTGTAAACAAATACATATGTTTTAGAAATATAATGACTGGAAAGATGGCTTGCCAGATCTTAAATGGCTTGATGAAGTTCTTCCAGATAACGATAAGTGGAATGAGTGGAGAGGGAATCTTATCGAGTTTAAGGATAGTGTGAAAAACAATATTGAAATAGGTAAGTTAATAGGCTTTTCAACCTATTAATTATGTATTAATTGCATATATGATTTTAATGTAGGTATAAAAACTTGATTTAATGTAGTCAGGTTGTAGTAGTAATCATGTAATTTCAAATTACAGGTAAAATATTTAAGTTATTTTTATGATACAGTACAGTATTGAATGTATCTTGTTATCATTCTGTCTTAGTACTTTAAAGAACCGCTAGAAAAATATATATTATCACTCTTCAACAATGATATTGAGACTTTGTAAAACATACACTACCTATGTCCAAACTCAAATACCCACAGTCGATCTAGAGTCCTTTTTATGTTATGGATATTGATACTCTTGAGAGGATACAATGTAAAGTTAACAAATTTCTTCGTAAATTCAGTACCTGCCTTGCAAGATTGGGGCTTCAAGGGGTTGGACTCCACACCCTGGCTCAATAGATTGAGTGAGGTGATCTTACTTTATATTAAACATTGGTTATCAGTATTGTCACTCACTATTAGTATTAATAACAACAAATGTGGATGTTTGTTTATATCATTAATCATTAATATGATTTCAGATCCAAGAATAAAATCTTTATCAGAGGCAAAATTGGCACAATTTCGAACTTGGTTTGATCAAAGACTTGATGATGCAATTGCTGCTGCTGAAAAAGCTGAAAATGGCAACAATAATTCTGCAAAAGGTAATTGGTCGTAAATATGATCAATATTTGAGTACATTCTGTCTGTTTTATGAAAGTAATACATTTTTTATATAAATAACTGCTTTCTTTACTATTGAATGTTATACCATTGTATGTATTATTATAATGTCTAATAAAGGGATTAACCTGCTAATGTCATAAAAGTTTATTTGACAGGATCATATAATTAGTGAAATGATTTAAAAATTATAAACTTTTTCTTGCCATCTTACATTTCTATGAAGTTAGCAGTTTAAAACACTTGGCTGACAGTAATGGCTTTTTCAATGTTTTTTTTTTACCAGTTTAACTATGACGAAGTGACAGTACTTATAAAAACTTTTCTATATTTATTAATATTTTACATTTTTTTATTTAGGTGCATCCCATGGCCTTAGTGACATGATTGACCGAATGTACTCAGGTATGAAGTTATATCCTTCTGGTTTGATATAAAATTTAAGAGCAGTAAATCAAATTTGTGTTCACTTAGACTAGATTGGTTAAAACTCAATCAAAATTACAACTGACCAGGTACCACTGAATATATTTAATTAGTGAAAACTTTTTAAGGAAATAAAGCTGCCTACTTTGTTCGTCTTGTTTTAGAATAACCTATTATCATTAAACTTACAATAAGTTTTAAAAAGTCGTAATAAGAAATATATAATAATTTAAACATATTTCAGTTTTAATTTTAAGTGAAAAGCTGCTCTAGAAAACTGATATAATAAGTAATTAAATATGGGGACTCTTTGATTTGAGACTTTTTAGATTGACAAACACTATATAGTGCTCTAACTAGAAGATGCTTATTTGAGCTTTTTTTTTAAGAAGAATTAAGTTTAAGACACTTTTAATAGGTTTGTAAAGTTACAATAAAGGACTCTGTGACCAATTTGGTATACTGTAAATTTTTCATGGCATAATAACAGATTATTTACTTTGCAGAAGTTAAAAATGAGGTGAAAGACAAGACTGTTGTCTATGCAAGACCATTTGCTCGCCAGGACAGTGAGGAAGATAGAATTAGAAAAGAATCTCAACAGAGATTAAATGATATTCAAGAGGAAATGATGCAAACTCAAATCAAGTACCAAAGAGAGCTAGAGAAGTTAGAGAAAGAAAATAAGGAATTAAGGAAACAAAATTTGTTGTTAAAACAGGTATAAAAAGCAGCAAAGAAATATTTGATTTATGATTTTGCTAGCCTCTATCTTGTTTATTTAGACAGCTTTAACTTTGTTGTAATATCTTTAATTTGTATTATTATTTTCATATAAGACAGCATTTTGGTTTTTAGGGTCGAAAACCCAATATGAAGAAAATCAAAAGAAGCCTGATAGATATGTATAGTGAGGTGCTAGATGAACTGGCCGATTTTGATAGTGGGTACAACACACAAGACCAATTACCAAGGGTCGTGGTTGTAGGTGACCAAAGTAGTGGAAAAACTTCAGTTTTGGAGATGATTGCTCAAGCAAGAATTTTTCCAAGAGGTGCTGGAGAAATGATGACAAGGTTTGCTTAAAATTTAATATACGGGGTGAAAAAGATATTACAACAAATATTATAACATGTGCATTTAAAGGTCATTTTAACCCAGCAAAAAGGTAAATATTGAAATTACTTTGTTGTAGTTTAAGGAAATTTTCAAATATTTTATTAATTTTATTATCCAAGACTATTAGTTACATCATTACTAATTCAATATTGAGATTTTTATTAAAAAAAGCCACAAAATTAAAAATTTATATATTTAAGTACGGAATGATCTGAGGGATGACCCTTATTTCAGAACAGACAATCAATCATCAATTAACAAAACCCACCTCCCATTGCATTTGTTTTTTTTTTCTAATTACCTGTAAAAATATTTGGAGTAATTTCCTTTTAACCCACTATTTGAAAACATTATCTTCATAATTTTTTGTGTTTTGCATTTTCTTTGTCAAAGTTCATTTTAATACTTATTCAGTAATTTAAAGCTTTTCTTGCTTATAAAGGGAGAATATTTTTAATACAAGGCAGGGGTGGCTCATGGTATTAGAAAGTGGTGAGGCACATTTGAAAAAAATTATTTTTAATAGAGTTAGATTTCTAAGTTACTCTAGTGACCACTCTACTTCGTCAATTGCATAATAAATTTTGAAAAAAAATATTACTAATTTAAATTGTTAAATTTATAAAATTTTGTTTATATCAAAAAAACTGTACCTGTAAATATAAATTTTAAAATTAATAGTGGTAACTTTGTAAAAAAATTATAAAATAAACTTTAAAAAAAGTCACCTCGTGTTAAATAAAGTGTACCTATATTTTAAAAATGTGAAAAAAAGTTAATTCTAAAGGAAAAACGCGAGTTCTAAAAATTAAAGTTTTTTTATAAATTAAAGGAATTCTACGATTCTTCTGTTCAACAAAATGATCTATTACTTCCTCTACGAAAACTTTCTCATTCTCTCGGAGAAACTTCTTTCTATTGACGCGATTGTCACTGGCAAAACAACAGCAGTACATAATAATTTAAAAAGTTATGGCTTACAAAGTTTCAAATCATTATCATGAAAAAAAATCATAAGGGTTTGTGCAACTTTCTATCATATCGTTCCCCTATAAAATGGTTAATTCGCTTTTTAGTTGATTTATATCAAATTTATTGTATTGGGTGGTCAAATTTTTTAAAAGCTCATGAGGAAATTCTTTTGCAAAAAAGTGGAGAATTTTGTTTGAGCCACTAATTTTGAATGGAAGTCAAATTTTTCGAATTTGGTGGATAAAAATTGAAATAAATCTTGCGCAAAACGCCCAGAACTTACGTCATAAAATAAAATGAATCGTTCAACAGGTTGACCATTTATAATGTAACAAAAAATGATGGATACTTGTGAATAGCAGCTTATGTCAGTGGTTTCATCAACGTGCCAAGAAAAAAACAAAGAATCTGAAATTTTGTCCTCATTTTTTTTATTTACAACATAAGCAACTGAATCAATTAATGCAATTTGAATTGTTTTGAATGTCCCAGGAAAAACTGATCTATTATCACTATCATGTTTTAAAAATGTTTTTAAATTTGTGTCATATTTACTAACAAGAAAAACTAGCTCTTTGAAATTACCACGATTTAAAGATTCATTTGATTCATCATGTCCCCTGAAAGGTAACTCTTGCATAGAGAGGTGTAATGTAATATCAGCATTGTCTATTGCTGTGGCAATATTTTGCTTTTGTTTTCTCATGTGAGCGTGAGCCTAGCTGGTGACAACATGACTACCATTTGCCGAAAATGATCTGAAAATCCTCAATAGTGATACTACTGACCTCATTACAAAAACTTGAGAATATGTCAATACCTTAATATATATTGTTAACTTCGTACCAATATAGCCTACCTCATGCTAAATGTGTGAGCAAAATGTCGACCTTGACTATATTTGTAACCGACTTATTACTTACTTTGTTTATCCCAGAAGGCATTGTTTAAACAATAATTCCTCTGCAAATGACAACAGAAAGAGACCTCTACAAGAGTTAATTTTACTCATCTTGACTGACACTAAAATATATAATTACAAATACAAATAGAAATAGTTTATTGATGCCAATATACAATCAAATAAATGCATGTTTTGAATATATAATAACATTTTATGCAACAATCAATTTTATTACAATTAATTATTACAAAACACCATTGAATAACAGTTATATTAAAGGATATTTAAAATACTCGTCACTATTATTATTTTCAGTGTGGTAATTTGGAAAATGAAACATCAAAAATGTTCTAAAAAGCATATTAATTTGTTTATAATTTCAAAATATAAACATGTCATATGTGTAGAATAATGTAAAAAATTAAAGCTAATTTCATATATATGACATAAAATATTTTTATTTGATATATAAAATTCAGCCTAAAATAACTTGTAGAACTTTAGAAAATTTGGACATGTTCCTTGAAATGTATTCTACTTACTTTTTGATAAATATCAATTTTTACCACCCCCAAAACATTTGGAAAAAATGATTCCAACTTCAGGTCAGGTCCGAAGTCTGGTTGAAATCCGTCCTGTTAAAACACTTATCCTGATGTTAGCCAGAGTATCTTCTGTTAGTCAAAGCATCATCTCTGACAGTCCACCCCAAAATGTAACGATTTGACTGAAAATGAAAAAAAATTGAATCTTTCTAAACTCAATCTACCCATTTTTTGGATCTCTTACAAAAAAAATGTAAAGCTCTCTCTTTGGTCTGTGTTTATTTGACTTTAATTGTCCTTGTAGAGCTCCTGTAAAAGTTACCCTGTCAGAAGGACCATACCATGTCGCCCAATTCCGCGATTCTTCTAGAGAATTTGATCTAACTAAGGAAAGTGATTTAGCAGATCTTAGAAGAGAAGTAGAATTGCGAATGAGGAACAGTGTCAAAGGGGGCAAAACTGTATCAAGTGAAGTTATTTCGATGACCGTAAAAGGTACTTGTCAAAAGCCAAAAGTGCCAGTGCTACTAAAGTGGTTTAAAAAATATTTGTTGTAAGTAAAGCTACAGTTACTTTTTATTTTAGGTCCGGGCTTACAGAGAATGGTGTTGGTTGATTTACCAGGTATTATATCTGTAAGTATTTTTGAATAGTAAAACATTTTATATGGTTTCAGATATTTCTTGTTTTTCTAGACCCAAACGACTGACATGGCAGCAGATACAAGAGAAAGCATAAAGCAAATGACACAAGCCTACATGAACAATCCTAATGCTATAATACTCTGTATACAGGTAGGTATACTTCATTATATGCACTTTACTGAAAAATTATAGTTGTTTTTATTAGTACCAAAAAATTTAGAGATGAATTTTAAAGTTTAAATATAAAAAATTGTCCGTATTCTTATTCAGCATGCACAGTTATTTTTTTTAAATCATATCAAACATTGCTCAAAAAAGCATTAAAATATTTTTTTATATAAATTTTGTTCTGCTTGTATATGGCATGTGCATTTTAATATATATATATATATATATATATATATATATATATATATATATATATATATATATATGGGATTCCATTCTGGAGTTTTAGTAGTCAATATCTGTTAAACATCTTGTTTGTGCTGCAGAAGAAAGCTGTTCGCTTTAATGCTGGGTCTAAGAGAATCCTGCAGACCTCTTTTTCTGTCACAAAAAATCCTAACTCTTAGCTCTTCATTTATCCTTCAAACAGCATGTCTAATTTTCAAATACCGAGAAAATATACAGCGTCCTGCAGGTCAACGAAACACCAGGCAAGCTCTGGATTTGCCTTTGCCAGTGCTTACTACTGCTTTGACTAAGAATTCTTTGATTTATGAGGGCAGAAAGCTTTTTAACCACTTGCCAAGTCGCCTTAGAACAATTGGGTTATTAAAACAATTTAAAAGAAGTGTTAAAAAAGTATTGTTAGGTAAAGCCTACTATAACCTTACCGAATTTTATGCTGACCCTATTGCCTAATCTGTCTGTATATGTTATCTATCTTATGTTTGTATTTTATATTGTTTAGCTTGTTTAATGTTTTAAGATTTTTTTGTATACTATTAGACTTTATATTATTTTGTAGTATGCTTTGTCAATGAAAATCGCATTTCCTCGATAATAAAATATTTTGAGTTTGAGAATGTTCTGAAATAATTTTAAATGAATATGGATCATTCTTTACATACATTAGTGTAAAAAAACAAAAAAAAATATTTTGTGCCAACAACTTTTATATTAAATTTTTTTTAAATTGTTATAGGCTCAGAGACAAGGGGCGGGGTCGCTTTATGTTATTAATTTTCCATCACTAAAAAAGATTAAAACATATGAGGTTTTAGAATTTTTGTATACTCTTCGCACAAGTATTGAAAAACTAAATGTAATAGTATTACAGAGTAGAACGAAAAATTAGTATTTTTTAAATAAAACACCTTATATAACTTAATTTTTAGAATCTTAGAAAAAAAAGTTTATACTAATATAATCAGGGAGAAGCGGTGGCAGAGGTTTTTTATGATCTCTCGAAAGCTTTTGACTATGTCTATCACAGAATTCTGCTGTCTAAGCTCGAATTGTATGGTTTCAGGGGTTCGGCACAATTGTGATTTTCTTCATATCTCTCAGGTTGATATCAGTTGGTAACTGCTTCTGATAAGCGGTCTTCGTCATTAAACATTAGTTGTGGGGTTCCGCAGGAGCCTGTTTTGGGCCCCATCTTATTCTTAATTTATATTCATGACAAATACAAATACAAATAGTATATTTCCAAAGACATTTACAATGTATAGGAATTGTCAATACAGGAAAAGAGAAATTGCAAAATACTAAATCTAAATGCTATATATAAATAGGTAGATATAGTCAGGTCAAACATCTCATATATGACAATGTATAGTAGACAATACAAAGAACAATTCGAAACAAACAATTATAGAATAAAATATTAACTAAATACATATAGTCATATTACATAAAATAATCCGAGAATAAAATATAAGTAAAAATTGTATACAATAATATTATCATTTCAATTATCTTCTAAAATATATGAAAAGAATTCAGACAATGAATAAAAGGGGTTATCGGCAAGTATGGTCTTTAATGTTTTCCTAAAAATATGTATATTTGTAGTGCTAGTCATATTAAGCGGCAAGTGATTAAATATTTTAATAGAAATAATCTCAGGCCCATTTCATACTTGGGTCAGGTGGGCACAGGGGACATAGAGTTTCTCACAGTTTCTTGTGATATATTGATTAACCTCCCCGCATGTTACGAACTCAAGGCGATGTTTAAAAATATGACAAGCACACTGAAAAATGAACAGGTTTATGCCTGTTAAAATTTTTTGTGATTGAAAGGTTGGCTGACAAGTGACTCTAAAAGGTATACGAAACATTTCAAAGAATCCTTTTCTGGCTTATGAGGACACGATTTATGCCACTAGAGTTTCCCCAAGCGAGCAGACCATAAGATAGGGTAGATTGTATAGTTGCGTGATAGAAGGTCTTCAGAGTGAATGCATCCACAGAATCCCTCATTTGAAGGATAGCATAATTTTTTGAGCATAGTTTTTTGCCAATATCTTCAACCTGGCTATCCCAACTGAGGTGCTGGTCGAGAGCGATCCTCAAGAAGTTCACAGATTCATGGTGTATGAGACTTGACCCACTATTCCTCACCAGAAAACTTCTATCCTCAGTCACCCTCAGAGGGGTAAATACAACAAGACTGGTTTTGGACTGGTTCAAGCAGAGTCCCTTTTTTTTTACACCACGCAACGATGTCAGACACACAACTGTTTGCCTTTTCACAAAGTGTTTCATAATCAACTGCTCCCAATACTGTAGATGTATCATCAGCAAACAAGATTATATGACTATCATTAACGAATAGAGGTAAGTCATTTATAAAGGCTACAAAAAATATGACCTTGTGAGGGTTAAAATATCAGGAGGATTTTCGCTGTTTGCTGACGACACATCGATTGTATGGCATAATAGAATTGCGAGGAGTGAACTTAGACAGGCATTGGCGGCACGGTTTACGTTTCCCCATTTGAATCCTACTTATGATATGTAATTCGATTCTGGGGTTTCAGTAGCCAATATTTGCTAAATATCTTGCTTGTGACCCTATTTTTTGTCCCAAAAAATTCTGATGATCAGCTCTTTTTTATTCTTGAGGCAGCATCTCTAATATGTAAAAATCGAGACAACATCCCGCTTCTTTCAACTCAGCGAAACACCCGGCAAGCTTTGGTTTTGCCTTTGCCAGTTGTGACTAGTGCTTTAACTAAAAATTCTTTAATTTATGAGGACATGAAGCTTTTTAACCATTTGCTAATTCATATTAGACAATTGGGTCGTTAAAACAATTTAAAGGGAGTCTTAAAAAAGTATTATTAGGAAAGGCCTACAATATCTTGCCGAATTTTATTCTGACCAGGTTGTTTAACGTGTTTGTTTTGTTTTTAAATGTGTTCAGATTATTTGTTACATTTAGATTGACAAACAAAAATCTTTTTTGGCTTTTTCGCAACTGACTGAAAATATTTTAAATAATTGAAGCAAATATTTAATATAATTACATACCTCAACATGTAGACTTAAACTTAAGGTCAATAATATAATTTCTTATGCTTGCTTAAATAACATTGTTTATATTATGTATCGAAACATTCCAGAGACAGACTAGTCTACATATTGAGGTATGTAATTATATTAAATATTTGCTTCAATTAATTTAAAATTAAATATTTTTATTCAATTGCGAAAAAGCCAAAAAAGATTTATATTTGTTTTGGTATGTAAGCTTATGTATATGTAATTGTATGATATTCTTTTAGCTGTTCTTTTTTACATATATTTGTTTTTTTGTTTATATTTTATGCTTAATGTTTTTTTTATTTTATTAGACCTTAGTTTTTAAATATAGTATACTTTGTCATTGGAAACCTAATTTCTTTGATAATAAAATATTTTGAGTATACAAAAAATTCTAGAAGCTCATATTTTTTAATTTTTTTGTAGTTAGATAGGGGGTATTGTGCGTGATCACCAATACATTACACTGTAATTTAAAGAAGAGTAAGTGACTGACTGTGAGGTCGATAAATTTATATTTTAGGATGGATCTGTAGATGCTGAAAGAAGTAATGTTACTGATCTCGTGGCAAGCTGTGATCCTAGTGGTAAACGAACTATTTTTGTTCTCACCAAAGTTGATATGGCAGAAGAAAATCTGGCTGATCCTACAAGGGTATGTGAAATTTAGGTTAAAAGAAGCTAGTTAATTATTTCATTACACGTCAACAATGACCAATAAGTTGAGATGATTTATCTGATAGAAATAAGAAAAGAAATTTCTAGAATACAGATAATAAACAAATCTGCAATGATTTTTTTTGTATTGAAGTATTTTATTTATTACTTCAGATAAGAAAAATATTGTCTGGAAAGTTATTCCCTATGAAAGCACTTGGATATTTCGCCGTGGTTACGGGAAGAGGTAGAAAAGAAGATTCCATACAAGTGATAAGAGAATATGAGGACAATTTTTTTAGGACTTCCAAATTATTTAAGTAAGTTGTGAAAATGTATTTTTTATTTTACCTAAATTCATTATTTACTTATTGAGTAATAGGTTCATTGCTTTTTCAGGGACAGTCAAGTCAGATCGACTCAAGTTACGACCAAAAATCTGAGTCTTGCAGTAGCAGATTGTTTTTGGAAGATGGTTAGAGAAACAGTTGAACAGCAAGCAGATGCTTTTAAGGCCAGGAGATTTAATTTGGAGACCGAATGGAAGAATAATTTCCCGAGGTTTGCATCTCTTAATACCAGTTTACTTTTAGTTGGTAGTTATTGTACAGCATGGTCTGCTATTAGCATTTTATTTTTCAATATATTAAAATGATCATAAACAGCTTGTATGGCTAATTATCATGTTTTATAACATGTATGGGCAACCCCGGCCCCCGGGTCTGATCAATACATACTAAACAACGAGGCCTACCAGCTGAAATTAAAATAGGCCATACGTCACGACATCCAGGCCGGCACTCGCTTCCGTAAGAACTGCATTAAAGCTTAGACCAATGCAGTTTTGCTTATGTCGTATCGTGATAACTGGTCGTTAGATGTACTGGCCGACAACCCGGCACTTGCTAACCGAAAACAAAACAGTGTGAAACATGATGTCGTTGTTTGTGAATTACAGTAAATAGAGTAGTTTTGGGTGAAAATTTAATTATATTTATTAGTTTTTGTACGTTTAAATTCACGTAAACACGCCGTTTAAGTGCGCCAGGGTAATTACAAAACTGGACCAAAAGTTCATGTGTTTAGTTTCTCGAAAGACAGTGATTTGCAAAAAAATTCCGCGGGATGATTTAGTGCGCAATAAAAACACTAATGTATGTGAGCTACATTTTCTAAAGGTATATTTGGGATATGTCAGAACAGGATCCGAGAACAGGTAAAATTATTTCAATACATTTCAGAAAACTCTGCACTAACGGTTTTCAATTGCCCCAATTATTTGTCAAAAAACGTTCTTGACTGCAAAAGTAAAGATGAAAAAAATAAGAATCTAGATGAACTACATCTTTTGCAAGCCATAGAGCAAAGTAAAGAAGAGTTGAATTTACATAGAGAGGCTACATGTTTTCAAAGTTTTGAAGAGTTTTTAAAAGTATTTCTAAATTTTAGTTTAAGGAAAGGGTGGTTTTCGGTAAAGAATACAGATAAAATAACTTTATTTAAACTTGAATGTACTCCTGGTCCCCTAGTAACTCGGGCAATTGTTATAAATAGCGATTTAAAATTAGAAACATTTTTATATGGTCCATCTGTTTATGTTTCAATAACAAATTTAAAATCACCATTTTTATCTAGCAGTTTGGATGAAATAGAAAGTTTAATTGACACAATTGACAATATGATGATGTCAATACCCATAAATCTTGATACCGACATTCCTGATCCTAGTGAAACTCGTGATTTACACCATACCGAGTCAAGTCAACTCCCCAGTACTAGTAAAACTCCCACAGAAACTCTCAATTCAGATAAAGTTGAGTCTGACAATGACAATATAAAAAAAATTTTAAATTTGTGACTGATATTCTTTTAAACCTAAAAGGTTCTGATGAACTCACTCAATATCTAAAATTTCTCTTAGAACAGTTGACTTTGTTAAGTACTTCAAAAGAAAGGTATCGATATTCACCAAGCACCATTGTGTTATGTTCAGTTTTGTTTACAATAAGCCCTCATTACTATAAATATTTGCAAAGCCATGCTCCTATTATCTTACCTCATCCTTACACAGTAAAATCTGTTTGTAATAGATTTTTAACAGATCCTCATATCGATATTCGATATTTAACAGATACAGAAAAATATGTTATCTTACTTTTTGATGAAATTTACATTGAACCCTATTTGGATTTCAAGGCAGGCAATACCGTAGGAACATCAGTAAATAATAAAGATACCTTAGCAAAATCTGCATTAGCATTTATGTTCACTAGTCCTTGCTCAAGCCTTACAGAAGTCATTCATATATCTCCTGTAGCTAAACTTAATTCAGAAATATTATATACTTTTATCAAGACCATTATAGAAAATTTAGAAGAAATTGGGTACATAGTATTTTGTACAGTTAGTGACAATAATGCAGTAAACAGTAAAGCAATGAGTAATTTTCCACTCCTTAATCAACTCAGTAAGAGCCTTATTTTACCTTTTTGACCCTGTTCATTTACTGAAATGTATCTTTAACAACTGGCTCAATTCAAAACCGGACCAAACATTTTCTTATCCTGATTTTGAGACAGGCCAAAAAAATATGCTTCCTTTTCTGTGATCAAAAACCTATTATAAGAACTAGAACAAGACAAACTATCGAAGCAGAAGGCTCTATTTCCATCATCTCTTGAAAGACAAAATGTAAAATTAGCTCTTAAAATCTTTAATCCCTTTATTATAGAGGCTCTAAAGGTTTTGTTAAAAATTTGGCACATACACAAGATACCGGAGACTTTATTAGTATTATATTGACATGGTGGAAAATTGTGAACGTAAAAACTCCCCTTAAGGGAAAACATTTGTTAGATAAATATCAGGAACCTTTTACCAAACAAATACAGCCCCCAATGATGATCCTAAGTTTTGTTTTTTGCTAAAAATGCAAAATTGGCTAGATACTTGCAGTCCAATAATTTTACAAATACACTGGCTCGACAAACCCACACTGCATTAAACCATACCATTCATGGGTTGAAGTTACTGAATACTGTTTAACTGAGCTTGATATGAATTATGTATTACTGGACAAATTTCAAACAGACCCATTAAAAGGGCGGTTTGGAAAATATAGGCAATAGCTGGTGGTCATTATATCTCAGTTTGACAGCTATATGAATCAGAAAAAAAGACTTAGAATTCAGTCTGTTATCTCTAAAGTCTAGACATTATGGTGACATTAATATAAATCAATTCTCCAAACCTCCTGAATGTTAAAGACAGTCATTAGACACCAATTTAAATTCTGAACATGTTAATAATTTATTATCTAAAATCATAGTTACACAATCTGATACTGAAGCTATACAATCAGAACTCCCAGTAATAACCTATTTAAGCGGATATTGCTGCTATATTGTTTTTAAAAAAATTAGTTGTACTTTTTGCAAAGAAAACCTAACTCTCAATGAACCTTGTGTTGTAGAGGATTCTTATAATTTAATTAATTCCTTAAGTCGAGGTGCTCTTTTATATCCTCGAGAATAGGTAGTAGATGTAGTTTCAACCGCATATATTATATTTAAAAAGCTCATTGATGAATTTTAAGTTATTTTAATAAAAATACACTTTTAACTTCTTTTGAAAGTTGTAAAAGCCATCTAAAAATTAATGTTTTTTAGTAGCATTTCAAATACATTTCTTAATAATTATTGCTCTAAACATAATCATCATACCGACATCTGTTTGAAATTTTACGGTAGATCCGGGCAAACGTTGTCGGGTAAGAACACGGAGGGGTTTAGTGGGTAGGGGTTTTACCAAGTCCCACACTGTTCTGGAGTGCCTTGTGATTAATGATTCATGTGTAAATGCATTCCTGGTCGTGTTACAAGAAAAAATAATCGCATAAGAGTATAATCGCATAAATTTCACAGATTCAAAAACTCTTAAAATAAACCCTATAAATTGATGTTTATTTGCTGAAGTTAAAAAAATGCTCATTTAAATATGTCCCTGTAAATAACCCGCACCTTCTAATGAAAGTATTGAAATAACATAGGCCTAAATTTGGTGACGTTACGCGTAAGCGAGTAGGCCTCGTTGTTTAGTAGGTATTGGTCGGATCCGGCCCTCCGCCAATTCGGCCCGCGAGAAATTCACTAATTTCCAATAACGCGCAAAAAAATTAAAGACATAATTTATTTGTAAGTACTGTCAACCAACCTAAAACTGTATTCTTCAAATCATAAAGACTAAAATCGAATTTTATCATGCACGATGGTAAACCTATGTGTTTGTTGTGCAATGAAACAATTTCGGTTTTAAAAGAACACGATATGAAGCGGCATTACTCATCGAGTATTTCGCTCAATATAATTTACTTACGGGGCCAGTTAAGAAAGGATAAAATTAAAAAACTCAAACTCAAACATGGTTTTATTGTCATAAATAAAAATTCATTGGCAAAGTTGTTAAAATCTTAAGACTAAAGAATGAAAAACTTAACCTACTACAGTCAAACAGTCGATAAAATACACAAAAACAATAAAATGACAAGAATGAACAATATACAAGTAAAAAATAAAATGATGTTAAAGCGAGAATTCCTCTTCGCAATCAAATAATAAGCTCTCTCAACCAACAAACTCTTCACTTGCGTTCTAAAAGGTGTGTAATTGTGTCCTCTGCCTTAATTGGGTGGGAAGGTTGATAAAAATCTTCCGGCTATTATAAATTAAAGAACGTTTAGTAAGCTCTGCATTAGGTATTGGAAGAGGTATTACATGTGTTCTACATATTAAATATGGCCTAATCACGTCGTTAATCTGGTTACGAAATTTTTATGTAAGAATCCAACTCATGGGCTACGACTCACAAAGCGAAACAACCCTTTGCCACTTTGGTGCAGATGTTTTGTATATGCTGGTCAAACTTCAATTTACTGTCGATATTCAGCCTCAAAAATGTATTAACCTGAACATTGGTCGTTAACTGAGATTCTAAGTAAACATCACTCATGTTGCATTTGAAGGTCATTAAATTAGTTTTTGGTATATTAAGGTACAAGCGATTTGCATTACACCACTCTTTGATTATTGCCAAGTCCTGAATCACTATATCTTCTAGAAGTTCCTTTTGTTTCTGTTGCTATAGTATTGTTGTGTCATGAGCAAACATTGTGATCTGCCCTGATATGTTGACACTAGCAAAGATCCCAAAACCGATCCCTGCGGAACACCAGTCTCGATAGAAATGAGATCAGATTCCACGTTATTAACTATTACGGATTGTATGCGCTGAGACAGGTAAGAGGCAAAGCAAGGGGTGTCATTCCCTCCAAAACCATATATCTTTAACTTACTCAGCAGTATCCCGCGATCTATATAATCAAATGCTTTGGACAGTTCGCAGAATACTGCCATAGCACCCTCACCATCATTTAAACTAATATACAGATTCTCCAAAAATCCATATATATAGCATTATTTCTGTTTTTTGACGATTGAAAACCAAATTGTGAGGCACTGAGTAATCCGATGTCATTCAAGTAATCAACAAGGTGCTTTTTAACCAATTTTTTAATTATTTAATCTCAGACATTGTATTTTTCAACTCGACAATAATTGTTGGTTTTAGTGCAAGCAGTATCTCACCACATTCACTTGCCATTCTTTCTCTCCCACTCGACTCTCTGATAATCTTTCAGCTTTCTTTTTGTCTGTTTTAAGATTGATTTATTTGCTTTACCGATTTAGGGAAACAGCAACAGATGTTCCATTCACAAAGACCAGATCTAGTCAGTCTTGTTAAAGCTATTTTATAGTTAGTTCCACAATAGCGAAAACATCGAAGTCATTTTCTGAGGGAGAGTTTGTTAAAGAATACCTAGCAGATGTTGCAGAACTTTTATGCCCAGAAATAAAGAAGTTTGACAAAGTGAGCTTATCGTGACATACTGTTGTTCAGCATATAGAAATCATGACTAGTGATATCAAAAAAAGTCTGATAGATTGGCTGGTTTTCAAGCATTGTCGATTGCTTTGGATGAGAGTACGTATTTATCTGACACAGCGCAGATAGCTATTTCTGTACGAGGTGTTGATGAAGAATTTGTACTGACAGAGGAATTACTGGCTTTTTTGACAGACACGTTGGTCCTAAGGCGCAGCTGTTTTTCATTTTTTGGTTTAATTGTTCATGCTGTCAGAGCTAGTTTAGAGTTATCAAAAATAAAACGCTAGTTACATTTGTATGTTCGACAGTTGACACTAATGTTGGTACAATTTTTTTAGGATAATTTTAATATCTTGAAAAATTAGGAATTTATAGTAAATTAAAATGTAGGCGCGTTAAAATGACTACACTGTACAACTTTTTCTTTTCCTTTGCATTTACTAATATATAATTTTTTAGGCTTCGTGAGCAAGATAGAGATGAATTATTCGAAAGAGCCAGAGGTGAGATTCTTGATGAAGTTGTAAATCTATCGCAAGTTAGTCCGCGAGAGTGGGAAGAGCACTTATTACTGAATATTTGGGAAAAAGTATCTGGAAATGTGTTTGAGAACATCTATATGCCTGCTGCACAGTCTGGGTCATCAGGTAAGAAAAGCTCTTAAATCATGAAATTTTTCGCATTGAATAGTAAGTAGGTTGTGATGTGTGAAAAACTATAATGACAATTTTCAGCATGTTGCATGTAATTAATTAATATGATTAATTTAATTTAACAGGTATTGAAATAGTTAGATAATAGGTATATGTTATATTACAGTTAGGATTAAGTAATATTTGTTTATATCCAGGGTTATCGTGGATTGTATCCATCTCACCTTAATTTACTACAACAATATGAGCTTTTAAGATTTTTGTACAGGGTGTTTCTTATTGAATATTAATATTTCAGAATCTGAGTTTTGAAAATTTGTTTTTAGTTTTCTAAATATTCTACATTTTTTTTTATAAGTAAATCAAAATTGGTACACATACTAATCTATGTAGGACATATAAAGCAGATTCAGATTTCATTTTGAACAATCAAAATTTATTAAAATTCAAGATAGACTGCATGTAAACAAAAGTTACTGTGTGTGCAATATGCCTTTAAATAAAGGTAGCTGATTATGATATGAGTTAGCAAACTTCTAAAGAGGCAATAACTTTTATTTGCATACATTCTATCTTCAATTTGAATATACTTTAAATGGTGATAATTTCTTGGCATTATGACCCCTTTTGGCGCATCGAATTTGTTATGTGGCGACTCTGATCTTGAATGCTTTTTTTGCCTCTTGTATGTTTTATATGTATATTATTATTAAGAATTATTTCACAAAATAATCTTCCATACATATGAAATTTCAGTACACAAATCTTTAAATAAGAACAAATTTTAAAATTCTAGATGACAAAAAGTTTCTGAATGTGGCGGGGAATTTTAAACGTGACCGCAAACAAAATTATCACACTAGAGAGTGTTCAAAATGTCAGTGATACAGTTTTATAGGTACTAAAAAAAGTAATTCAATTATCTTTAAAAATGTTAAATATAAATTAATAAAAAAAAAATGCAAAATATTTTTTTGGAAATAATTTTACATGAATTTTTAATATTTAAAATATATATATTATATGTCCATCAAATGGGTGTCTTCATGTTATTTTTAAATACACTAAGACTAAGTTTGATAGCTTTATTTCCGAAAAATATTGAAAAATCTGCCATAAGAATCCAGATTCCTCATTGACTCCACTTTGTAGTAGAACATTTTCAGTCTTTCTCTATCACATTATTTCTTATGGCAGGACCTTTGACAAATTTCTCGGATGTCTTTGAAGTTAACGGTATCAAGCCTAGTACATTTTTTTTGAAAATCATTTATGAAATATGGCATATTTACAATATATTCATTTTTAATACCCTAAATAGTGCTTGATAGCTCTGATATCGAGAATATTAAAATTAAACCATGACCAGTTTAAGTATAAAGTCTCTTAATAATTACAAAAACATAATCATATTTATAATAAAAAAAAAAGAAAGTAAAAGCTACCACTTTATCAGAAATACATTTATACATTATATTAAGGTGTAATTTCAATTTTTTTTATAAATCTAGTTACATTTGTGGCAGTTTTTACACTAACTGACAATCAGTTATATTTAGTTCAAGCTTGAAACAAAGGATTGCTTAGACCTTTATTCATTCTTGTACTACTTCTATATACATTACCTTTATTTAAATTGTACAATCATATCCAGTATCCTGTAAGTGAATGCTTTTAATAAACTCAAACTCAAATATACTTTATTGTTAAAAAAAACATATAGTAGTTCTTGCCAACAAAGTAAGCTCTATAATATTTATGGTACATTTTTTGGTTTCATATAAAATTGAATGTTTCAAGGGGAGGTTCAAATGTCTAGTATTAAAAGCTCTTTTAGTTGTTAAATTTCCACGTTTTTTTATGTACTTTTTTGTATTTTATTTATTATCCTGTATACTAATTTACACTACTCAAGGTTTAAAAGCTTATTCGATTGACAAAACTTACTTATAACATACACTCTTATTACGAACCCATGGTTATAACGTACCAAGTAAAAGGTCCCGGCAGTTATTATGAAGCATTCAATAGAAACGCAGTTTATATAACGAACTTTGTTATTACGTACTTCTGATACAAAGTACCAAATTTTCGGGTCCCAACCTTTGAAAAGAGCATATATAAAGTACTTTATATCAATATTTTTTTTATCTCGATACTGGCCAGCGCGGCGCGGTGGTAAAACGTGTATTTTGTTTGCATAAATGCCCAGAGAACCAGGCCCCGATATCGGAACTTTTTGAGTGTTTAAGAATGCTTTGATAAATGCCGTCTATTTCCGAAAATTTTATTTTTACAATTCTTCAACAAACCCAGAAGATAAGATACATATAAAATATTATTGCTTGCTGACAATTGCCCTGCTCACCCACATCTTTGGAATCTCAAAAATATTAAACTGGAATTCTTTCCACCAAATTTTACATCTGTTCTCCAGCGAACGGATCAAGGGGTTATTCATAGTTTAAAAGTTCATTATCGACGACATCAGTAATATTAAATACATTGAAAATAACACACCAACAGTTATAAATTTGCTTGATGCCATCGAACTGGTTTCGAATGCATGGCCCTCTCTTTATGACTTCAATGAGGAAGATGACTTACCTCTCGATCAATGGCTTCTCAAACAAGCTGAGGTGGATGGGGAGGACAACTTGCCCTTAAGTGTATGATTAACCAAAAATAATTTTAAGCTAGAAAAATTCAATCCCACTATGGTAGATGCTTTTGTTGATATGGATAATGATCTTGAAACAACAAATATGCCTACAGAGGAAGAAATTATTGCACAGTTTAGTCAAACTATACAGCTAGAAAGTGATCAAGAAGATAAAGAAGAACCGCCGGAAGAAACATCCCCAACATTTGATGATGCCATAATAGGGATAAAAAATGTAAAACGATTTTTAGACAGCAAAAACACTCCAGAAGATCGTATTTTGAGCGTATCTTTGGAAATAGAAATGTAGTTACAGCAAAATATTTTTGCAAATCGCCAAAAACAAACTCGCATAACAGATTTTTTTTACAAAGTAATTTTTTTTTGTTTTTATATACTTACGCAGAAAATAATACATATGTATGTATATCTAAAGAATTATGTGTTTTTATTTTAAAACAATATGGTTATTTCGTTGTTGCTTTCGTTATATGCATGCATTTTTATTATCAATAAAACATAAAAACACAAGCGTATTTTCTAAATTATGTTTAATGAACTTTTGATATAATGTACCTATTTTTAAGTTCCCTGCTGGTACGTTATAACCAAGCTTTACTGTATATCAGAGTAGACCTCTAAGGACTCTTGTATAATGTGAATATTTTTTAAATTATTTGAGAAAGAGAATTTGTGGCCTATACAAGACACTAATCATACACTTTTATTTTTAACATAATTTATAATATGACCTCCCCAATTTAAATTTTCATCCGAATTCAATCTTGGATATTTAATTTTGCTTACTTATTCAATTCTTATGTTATTAATTTTGATATTTGGGGGTGGATTTTTTTATTTTTTAAACGTTAATTTTGTTTTTTGTGTGTTAATTTTTAATTTAGTGCATAGTAATCAGAGAAAAAAATATATATATCAGCTTTAGTTAGTCAAGTTATGTTGATAATTATAAATAATGAATAATTTCAGATTTTACAATACTAGTTTAATTAAATAAAAAAAATTTTTAGAGACGTTCAATACCGCCGTTGATATTAAACTACGCCAATGGGCCGACTCGACATTACCTACACAGTCTGTGGATTGTGGATGGGAAAGTCTGAAAGCAGAATTTCAGAAATTTATGCAAAAAGCATCCCAAGCACCTGAACATGATGATATATTTGACCAGCTAAAGCAGGCTGTGGTGAATGAGGCCATGGAACGACATAAATGGGAAGATAAGGTGAGACTTGCTACACATGTTGTTAAAAATGTTCAATTCAATCTATTTTAGACTGTTTTTAGTTATGTCACCCTTTATTTAGAGAAGACAGAATAGTTTTACCCATTATTCTGATATTAATTTTATCAGGTAATCTGTTTACAATCGACGATATTGTGGTTAAAATAAATTTGTTAGACATCCCTAAGAGTGCTGATCCGCGTTACTTGACACCATTCTTTCTGAAGAAATGTAAACAGGTCCTCTTCCCAAAGTCTTTCAATAATTCCTAACACTGGAAGGATAGTGGTGGATCTGGTGGAAGATAGATCAAAATAGAAGAGTTCTAACCACACTACACCACAACTTGTTACGTCCTGGACGCGCGTTTCGCTAACCAAGTTAGCATCATCAGCAGATGATTTAAACTAAAGTAACTTATTCTAACCGAGAATATTTATAGGTAAATGTGGTCACACTTGGTTGCACGCGACTGCACTGTTGTCAAGTAAACAATAGATGTCTTTATTTAGGGCTTTCTTACCCCATTTAACTATTTCTATACTCTCAAGTGCATCCAGTAATCTATTATTAGATACATTTTTGATCAACTTAAGATTATCTATCCCTATTTGATGATTGTTTTCCAAAGCTTGTTGGGGAACGCTTGACTTTTCTGTTCTTCCGTATCTAAATATGCCATGTGTTCTCTAAAACAAATGTTTATGGAGCGTTTAGTTTGCCCAACATATTTTAGATCGCAGTCATTTGTCTTTAGGGGTTCCAAGGTGATTTTTCAAACTGTTCTCCGTTCTGTAGGCTACTTTAAAACCTACGTTTTTAAATTTTTTTTCTAGACCTCTCATATATCTGGGAACATATGGAATTACTATGAACTTATTGCGAGCCTCAGGTGCTTGAAGAGTAGTGGCATCTTTTAACATTTTCTTATGCCTATGTCTATTTACTAATTTATATACAAAATTATCATTATATCCATTACTTTTAGCTATATTTTTAATATTATATTATATATGACTAACCTGTGAGTTAAGAAATGAAATGCTGCCATTTTGTGTTGACGGCAATGAAATGAGTCAGATGTTATATACCTATCGGTATTAGTAAATTTCCTATAAATATCAAATTCTAATTTATCGTTATTTCTATTAACTAACGTGTCGAGAAAAGGTAATTGCCCATTGTTCCCCTTTTCGTACGTAAAATTAATGGAAGGATATTTATTGTTTAATGTTTCTAAGAAAGTGTCCAAATTTTCTGTTTTAGTATCAAAAATAGCAAATATATCGTCTACGTATCTACGATAACTTTGCGGTTACTAACTCGTTAGAATTCTTAGATAAAATTAAGAATGTTCACTTAAAAGAAGGTGAAATTTTAATATTTTTTTATGTAAGCTCATTGTTTCCTAGTGTACCCATACCACTAGCTTTAGAGTACCTAAAGGAACTACTTGAAATCAATAATTTGAAGAAAGAAATTATTGATGAATATTTGCTTCTCATAAAATTATGTATGAATAAATATTATAAACAACTTGAGGGAACTGCGATGGGCAAATGCTTATCTCTGTTCCTTGCAAATTTGTTTATGGGCAGATTAGAAACCCAATTCAAAAAGAACTCAAGTATTTCGCGAGGGTGTAGTATAGATACGTAGACGATATATTTGCTATTTTTGATACTAAAACAGAAAATTTGGACACTTTCTTAGAAACATTACAATAAACAATAAATATCCTTCCATTAATTTTACGTAGGAAAAGGAGAACAATGGGCAATTACCTTTTCTCGACACGTTAGTTATTAGAAATAACGATTAATTAGAATTTGATATTTATAGGAAATTTACTAATACTGATAGGTATATAACATCCTACTCATTTCATTGCCGTCAACACAAAATGGAAGCATTTTATTTCTTAACTCACAGGTTAGTCAATTTTCCATTAAGTAAAGAACGTTTTAATAATGAAATGAATCGGATTAAAAATATAGCTAAAAGTAATGGATATAATGATAAATTTGTACATAAATTACTAAATAGACATAACCATAAGAAAATGTTAAAAGATGCCACTACTCTTCAAGCACCTGAGGCTCCCAATAAGTTCATAGTAATCCCATATGATTCCAGATATATGAGAGGTCTAGAGAAAGTATTTAAAAACGTAGGTTTTAGAGTAGCCTACAAAACGGAGAACAGTTTGAAAAATCTCATTGGAAACCCTAAAGACAAAGTCGACTTGAAGGAGAGGAGTGGCATCTATGAAATTAGCTGTAATGACTGCGATCTAAAATAAACGCTCCATAAACATTCGTTTTAAAGAACACATGGCACATTTAAGATACGGAAGAACAGAAAAGTCAAGCGTTGCCCAACATGCTTTGGAAAACAATCACCAAATAGGGATAAATAATCTTAAGTTGATCAAAAATGTATCTAATAATAGATTAGTGGATGCATTTGAGAGTATAGAAATAGGTAAATGTGGTAAGAAAGCACTAAATAAAGATGATCTACACTTACCTATAAATATTCTCGGTTAGAATAAGTTACTTTAGTTTAAATCATCTACTGATGATGCTAACTTGGTTAGCGAAACGCGCGTCCAGAACGTAACAAGTTGTGGTGTAGTGTGGTTAGAACTCTTGTATTTCTATCTTTCAATAATGATTAGGTCCCAACTGTTTGGAAGCAATTAACAGTTCTTCCATTTTTTAAAAATGAATCGAAGAACAAGATCCATAGCTAGAGAGGGATCTCTTACCATTCTATCATTCCAAAAATTTCTGTATCATTATAACAGACAAACTATGTAATACCTTCAAGCATCACATAAGTTCTAAACAACAAATTGTATAGAAGGGCAGATCAAATACTACAAACTTGACCGCATGTCAAGATTTTCTTAGTGAAAATATTACTACCACTGTCATGCAAGAAAAATTTATTGTTAACAGAATAGTGGTCCTTTTTTTCACAAAGGTCCTTGTTGATCCCAATTTCTAAGTTCATAATATGTTTACACTGAACTGTTGAGAGGCTTGTAAATTATTGCATTTGGAGTTGTTTATTCTGTAATATACTAAATATAAATAAAATATTAGTGGTTTGTTTTAGGCTGCAGATATGCTTAGGGTAATCCAATTAAACACACTAGAGGACCGGACGATATCCGAAAAAAGAGATTGGGACCAAGCTGTAAAATTTTTAGAGGCCAGCGTTAAAGAAAAGCTAAAGGAAAGTGAAAAACAATTGAAAGAATTGTTAGGGCCTTCGGCCAAGGAAAGATGGTTGTACTGGAAGTACCAGAGCGACACCGAAGCCAAAAGAAACCAAGTGAAGAATGAGCTAGATAGGATATTATATTCTAATGATGTAAGTGAGATTATTCGTTACTCATTGCCACCAAAAGATACGCAACTTGTAAATTTGTATTTTAGATAAGTTGTTGCATGGAAAAAAAATTGACCTTATCCAGTTTCAATCTGTCAGGTTTTAAATTAAATGTAAAAAAGTGTGCAAAAATTACATTTTTATTGAAAAAGAATGTTATAAATGCTGAATACAAGATTAATAATGATCTATTATAACCTTGTAGTAAGCAAAAAGATTTGGGGGTATATTTAGATAACACATTTAATTTTACTAAACATATGGTGACAAAAATCAATGAGGCACATAAGATAATGTGTTTTATTATCAGGTCCACCAAGAGCTTTGATGTAAATTTATGCCTTAAACCCTTTGATAGCCTTGTATTGTCTAAACTCCACTACGTTTGCATAATATGGTCTCCTCAATATGAAATCTGGATTAAGTCCATTGAAAGGATGCAAAGAAAATTTCTTAAATACTTGTTTTATAAAAGATATGGCTATTACTCTCATCGAGGGCATACTCACAATCCATTATGGTCGCTGTTTAATAGGTTGTCACTTGAGAATCGAAGAATAAAAATGGTACACTTGTACAAACTGTTGAAAGATCAAGTAGATAATACTGATATATTATCTCAGCTGCCAGTGTGCTTGGTTACTCTTGGACATGCAAGAAATAGAAATATATTCTACCTGAATCTATATAAGAACTCACCTGTCTACAGTCATTTGTTCAATAGATTTGCATGTAATATGGATCTAACTACTCTGAGTTTGGAGCAGCATAGTGGGATCATAGAAACTAAATTATTAGTAACTTAATTCTACTGAACTTACACTTCTTAGATTAAGACTGTATACAAAATGTCTAGGTATTGGTGTCTATAAATGGTAGATATAGGCTGTAGATGCTTTGTAATAATAAATAAATAAATAAAATAATACCGGCTGCGAAAACATTTTCATAGGGAACAATAACATTATTTAATTCAGCTTGCCAACTTTCTGTTGACAGAATCTCAATGCAAATCTACTTGTGAAAACGCAGACAAACTTTTTTTCTAACATAATATAAAATTTTATAATTTTAATTATTAGTTTCCCACTTTTCTGACCTTCATTTATTTTATTATTGCTTATATACATATGGTTTATTGATTATGATTTGTGTTTATTGCTTTATGTTTACTAGAAAATAAAATGATATTTGTTTTTTCTCATTGTATCAAAGAAAAAGTTGTTTTGTTTTTATTAGTAGGTATTGGTTTTAGTCAGAAATATTTTTATCAATGTCTCCATTGTTCATTATTCTAAAAAACACCACCACAAAAATTCCACTCATTGCTAGTTCAGATATTAATATCAAAATAAGATAGAATTCCTTCCTGAAGGCCTAAAGAAAGCTGAAGTTTGGCTTTGGCCAAAAAAAATCACTTTCGGTCTGACTTTAATTCTTTCAAATGTGAAATTTACTTTCCAATATCTGGTATATAGATTGTACAGGGTGTTCCAGCGAGGACTGAACAGGGACCTATTTTCGACCTTCCTTGTATTTTGGAAAAATTCAAAATAGCCAATCGATGTATTTTTTCTTGTAGAATCCAAAAATGTCATCGAAAAAATATTTGAACCAGAAACAAAAGAGTTACACTATGCATCAGGTGTTTTTTAAATGGAATGTATCGTTTTTTATACGATTTTTGGAAAGAGTGATTTTTTTTATGTCCGTTCTGATTAAAAGATTTGATTTTGCGATAGCTGTTTATATTACATTTTAATGTTTTACAAACTAAAATTTTAGCTTTACCTGTTTAAAATATATGATAGGTTGGTATAGGTGATCAAGGTAAAATGACGTTTGAATGCTTTGTCAATAAAAATTGACATTATTTTAATTATTGTCGAAGTCTTCACCTAAAAAATATATATTTGACTCTGATCGAAATGAAATACTCTTTGGACGCGAGACTACAGATTGTTATGCTATTTTACAAGTGCCAAGAAAATGGAAGAGAAGCAAGAAGAAGATTTATTGCAAATTTTCATAGAAATATATCCATCAATACAATTCTAAGGATAAAAAACCTATTTGAGGAAAAAAAAACTTTACATGATAGAAAAAGAAATTCAATAAAAAATAATTATTAAATAATAAAATAAAACTACTAATAACATAAGTTTTCAATGTGACCGCCGTTTTTCTTGAAACAACATCGATAACCCCTTTGTAGCCTTTCTAAACTTGCTGTTACAATATGATTTTCCTGGTTAAGGCGGTTTATTTCATCGACAATTTTTCCCATGATCTCTTGAATATTTTCGTTTCGTTGTCTGTATACGACGTTCTTCAAATGGCCCCAAAGAAATGTATCCAAAACTGAGAGGTCGGGGCTATTGGGCGGCCAAGCATATGTTCCATTTCGCCCTATCCATTCGTTATGGCGCCGATTTAAAAATTGAACCACATCATGCACGGCATGAGGAGGCGCCCCATCATGTTGCCAAATTAAATTCTGATATTCTGCCAATGGTAAGTCTTCCAAAAAATTTTCAATTTCGTTTTCTAAAAACTCATAATATCTGTGCCCATTTAAAGTCCCGTTAAAAAATATTGGTCCCAAAATTTTATTGTTTTTTATCCCACACCAAACATGAATAGAATTCCTCCCTTGAAATTTAATAGTCTGGAACTTTTTTGGATTTTCAACGGCCCAGTGGTGACTATTATGTCTGTTGAATACTCCCGATGTTGTGAAAGTAGCTTCGTCGGTCCACACAATATTTTTGAATAAATCAGGGTCTTCGTTTTCTTGCCGAATTACCATTTGAGAAACAAATTGGAAACGAAGTTCTTTTTGTGCCGGTATTAGGTGCTGAAGTGGAAGGATACGAAAAGGCCTAAATTTATGAATTTTCAGAGTCCTGTGAACAGTCCCTCGGGTAACTCTTCTGCGCCTTACACCGCCACCGTACTGAACTTCCCGAACTGCATCCGAAATAGATTTGTTTGGATTAACTTGAAAATGGCCTGGTCTCGATTTCTTTTTCTTTGTATATTTCTTTTTCTATCATGTAAAGTTTTATTTTCCTCAAATAGATTTTTTATCCTTAGAATTGTATTGATGGATATATTTCTATGAAAATTTGCAATAAATCTTCTTCTTGCTTCTCTTGCATTTTCTTGGCACTTGTAAAATAGCATAACAATCTGTAGTCTCTCGTCCAAAGAGTATTTCATTTCGATCAGAGTCAAATATATATTTTTTAGGTGAAGACTTCGACAATAATTAAAATAATGTCAATTTTTATTGACAAAGCATTCAAACGTCATTTTACCTTAATCACCTATACCAACCTATCGTATATTTTAAACAGGTGAAGCTAAAATTTTAGTTTGTAAAACATTAAAATGTAATATAAACAGCTATCGCAAAATCAAATCTTTTAATCAGAACGGACATAAAAAAAATCACTCTTTCCAAAAATCGTATAAAAAACGATACATTCCATTTAAAAAACACCTGATGCATAGCGTAACTCTTTTGTTTCTGGTTCAAATATTTTTTCGATGACATTTTTGGATTCTACAAGAAAAAATACATCGATTGGCTATTTTGAATTTTTCCAAAATACAAGGAAGGTCGAAAATAGGTCCCTGTTCCTCGGTGGAACACCCTGTACATATAGACAAAATTAATTTTAAATCTGATTTTTTACTTATTTTGCTTATTAATGTAAAAAGTATTTTTACTAAGTTGGAATCCGATTACCGAACATATTCCGATCTCCGTAAGGAAGCAAAATATCGAACAGATATGTGTAATCTTGTTTGTTTCTAAAAATGAACATTTAATACCTGAAAATATAAAAAGTTTTTGGTCCTTCGTAAAAAACCTTCGTAGAGATTCATCACTTCCTTCAACTATGAAGTATCAAGGCAAAACTCTTCACTCCCCATCAGACATTGCAAAGGGCTTTGCCGAACACTTTAGCGGTTGCTACAGTACTTTTGATGGCAAGAATGTGGACCAGATGGAGTCGATCGAGTCCGCTGAGCATCTGTCCAATCACCATTTCACATGCGAAGAGGTAGCCACAAAACTGAGACTGCTGGATTCAACAAAGCCTGCGGGTCCCGACAATATTCGACCCTTGTTTTTGCAGAACTGTCCTTCTTTGGTTGAACCGCTTCGTCATTTATTTCAGGTGGTCTTTGACAGTGGCTATTTCCCTACTTATTGGAAACAATCCAACTTGGTTCCAATTTTCAAGTCCGGTGATCGTACAGCCATTGAAAACTACAGAGGCGTTTCATTGTTGTCTGCTATTCCAAAGCTTTTTGAATCTATTCTAACAGATGAGATATTTCAAACTTATAGGAGAAATATTATTCCTGAACAACACGGCTTTTTTAGAGAACGCTCTACAGCAACCAACCTTGCACTTTTTCAAAACTTTGTAATCACATCAGTGGAGGATGGAAAGCGGTGGACGTCATTTACACTGATTTATCGAAAGCTTTCGATAGTGTCTGCCATCGTCTTCTGCTTAAGAAGCTGCAGGAAATGGGAATTTCTGGTTATTATCTGAAGTGTATCTCTTCCTATCTCACCGAGCGTCTCCAGCAGGTTACTGTTGGCGGTGCAGTGTCCCATTCTTTTATCGTGACTTCAGGAGTGCCTAGGGCTCACACTTGGGACCGATTCTGTTCCTGCTTTTTATTAATGATGTTTCTAGCTGCTTCAAGTCTTCCAAGTTTTTACTGTATGCTGATGACTTGAAGTTTTTCACAGCTGATGATGACAAGAGTGAATTACAGGCCGATCTAGACCGGTTGGTGGCCTGGTGTGACAAAAATTACCTTAACTTAAACATCAATAAATGTAAGGTACTAAGATTCTACACTTGCCATAATCCAAACTCAACCTCATACACGATAGAGGACATTGGTCTTGAGGTGGTACCATCAATGAATGACTTGGGAGTTATTTTCCAGAGTGACCTGTCTTTCAACTTGCACATTGATAACATCGTGCTCAAGGCATTTCGAATGCTTGGCTTCATTAGACGAAACACCCGTTATATCATGGACACAAAGGCAATAATGTGTGTATATACATCCTTGGTACGCAGTCTACTGGAGTATTGTTCAGGAATCTGGTCTCCCACTCATTTGTGCAACATTGGCAGGATCGAGCGGGTGCAGAATAAGTTTGCAAAATACCTTCTTTACAAATTCCATTTTCCTTATAAGGATATCTCTTATGAGACAAGAAGGTTGTTGTGTGGGTTAAAGAGCCTGGAGCAAAGGAGGAAAGAGCAGCAGCTTATATTCTTATACAAAATAATAAACAATTTGGTGGACTGTGAGTCACTTGTTGAGGCAATAACATATAGAATTCCGGCTAGGAATACCAGACATTCTCAGTTGTTTTTCGAAGTGCGGCACCAAACCAACTATGGAGCCACGGCTTTCGTTGATAGACTTGTTAAAAACTATAATAGGAATTTTGAGCATTATGATATTTTTAACTGTTCATTATCTCGTTTAAAGTGTTCTTTGTCATCGGTTATTGTATAAGTAATGCTTGTTTTTTTTTGTATTTGGTTTATTGTAGTTTGTAGTTTTATCTTATTTTTGTCTTTTAATTTGTATACAGTATTTAACATTGACGTACCATTTAGGTTTTTTTAAATCTGTAGTGTACTTGACACAATAAATAAATAAATTTTTCTTAATTATTTACTTGGTTTTAGAATGCCAGATTTTCTTACTGAGATAGGGAAATTACAATACAATAAAAAAAAATTACATTATCTAATTAGTAGATTTTTAGGTTCGGTTAGGTTAGTTTACACAGGGTGTAAATTAATTTGTGTCCTTTATAAATCCCAAACCCTAGGAGATGATTTATCTCATAAAAACAACCAAAAAGTCAGAATAAACAGGGATTTGCAAACGATTTGTTTTGAGATATGAGGTCTTAAAGTGATAATTTTTTTAGTTCCTTTCTTTTTAGACTAGGTAAGTTTTAGAAAAATCTGCAGGGTATTATTTTTTCATGGTTGCGACCCTTTTATCCCTCCCGAACTTTCTACAACGTCACTGACTGTTTTTACAACCAAATCAAATTCCTCATATTACATTCTGTAACTTTGTGATTTTAGAGATTTTTGTAATATTTTGCTCCTATTAGAATTTGTTAAACATTATCTTAATAACATTGAAATTGCAGAATATAAAAAAAATCTAAGACCAAAAAGTTAATATACAAATATTTTCCTTAGTATACTGATAAGAAAGTATATTAAATCGTTCTCTTTTTAGAAACATCCTCCAGGATTGTCTTATGATGAATTGACCACAATAAGAAATAATTTACAAAGGAACAATACAGAGGTAGACAATGAATTTGTCAGGGAAGTATGGGACGCTGTTTATAGGCGGCATTTCCTAAATAAAGCACTAGGAAAGTAAGTTATATAATTTAAATTCAATAACAGACAAATAACGGGTCGCACAAAGCATTTAACTAACCATTAAGTAATCAGAAGGCTCAGAGTGCGACAGACTACATAAGAGGGTCAGTATCAAAAATGATTCTAAACATCAATTAAACTTATTACGTGATTAAAAGTTTGGGCAACTGGCTAAAATCATACATTACATTGCTATACCTTCAGCCACTGGAAAAAAATTGATAAATTTGGTTTACTTCCCTCAAATCATTCATTTTATCAGCGATAGTCAAATATGACTTTGTTCAGATCAGCACAGTAATTTAGTAATATGCACGTATACAAATTTTTCATATACAGGGTGTGTATTTATATTTTTCTAAAACTTTTTTACTTTTGGAGATGGAAAAAAATTTGATATAAAAGTTGTAGGGTTTTCTCTGAACTTTCTTTCTTTAGCAAATCCTGGCATTCCAGATAATCAACAAAAATAGACCGATTTAATAAAGCGGTATTATACAGAGTGCTCTATTTAAAGTAACAAAGTCATTGCTCATTTTTTGCTTTCTAATTGTCATTTCTTTTTTAGCAAATCCTGGCGTTCCAGATAAGACGTTAAAACTTTCGTATTTATTTGTTTTTTTTTTTTGTATTTTGAAACCCATGTTGTAACTAGGAAAGCTTTAGTTTCTTCTGAACCGCCAAAATCCATGTCATTTTTTTTAATGGAACACACTGTATATTTTATATCCATTAAATGTGTCTCTTTTTGCTGATTATAAAAATACCAGGTTTGACTAATTCTATCTTTAAAAACTCCCGAGAAATTTGTTATAAAACCTGCCATAGTAGGCATTGTGATAGAGAGAGACGAAAAACGGTCTACTACATAGTCAATGAAAATACATTATTTTTTCTTAAGGTCTTCCATTAATAAAAAGTTACTGAGATTTTATAGCTGCTTTGCGGTAGTCATTTATCTTCATCCAAAGCGGATTCACCAGTTTAGAAGAAACCCTAAAACTTTTATATTTTTTCTCTGTTAATAAACACTGTGTCAAAATATAATGATGCACCCTGTACATAGTCCTGGTAACATTAATTTATTTTAAAAACAGTGTGAGACAAAATTTATGTCTTTAGAGCATATGACTGCAGGAAAGCCTTCTATCTCTATCACCAACAGATGGACGTCGACTGTGCTGATGTAATCCTCTTTCATAGGATACAACAAATGATGAAAGTAACAGCAAATGCTCTTAGGCAACAAATTACCAACAGGGAAGGTAAGTTAATTAAATTTAGTGCAAAGTTTGATTCTAACTTAATTATGTAGAGGGTCTCAGTTTTTTTCTGTCTTGGTTTCTTTTACATAATATGGCCAGTGGTATGCTGGTGATCGGATACAGCAGATTGAGCAATTTGTTTCTTTTTAATACATTGTTCATGTTCCTAAAGTCTAGTTGATATTGAAAAATTGAATAAGTAGATGTAATACAAGCTTCCACTGGATCTATTAAGTTATTATCAAGATTATTATGATTCAGTATGTCTGATATAATAGAAGTTAAGTCGTTGACAGGAACATTTGTGTATAGTGATTGTGTAGTATGATTTTACATCGAAACTGACGAAAATATCTTTAGGATCCAACTGGAAGTTTTTCCACAAAATATGCAGATGGTGATTAAGAATCACCAATCTTTTAATCAACTTAATAGACCAGCTTCCACTAGGTCTATTAAGTTATTATCAACATGATTATTATGGTTCAATATGTTTGATATAATGGAAATTGAGTCTTTGACAGAAACATTTGTGTAGTAATTCTACATTGAAACTGACCAAAATATACTTGGGATTCAACTGGATTGCCTTAAGTTTTTCCACAAAATGTGCAAAATTTTTTATAAAAGTATCTTTTTTTCCAGTAAATGGATTAACAAAATTTGAAAGATACTTACCTAGTTTGTATGTGGGCGAGTCTATTGCATTGACGATCCATCGAAGACATACATTGTTCTTTTGTATATAGAAAACCTTATTGTATATAATTCAAGCTAGGTCCTCTATTAACGTTATAATTCCCCAGATGAAAAATAGTTTTTCAGTCATATTAATTTTATTTGACATTCAACTTTTTTTAATAGCATATTCCGAGAGCTACATAAGTTGGGTTTCGAAATTTTTATTTTAGCCAAACCATAAGGGAGTAAAATCGAGTGGCCCGCTTTCGTGATACACCCTGTACATGTAATTTTGAATAGAATAATTAAGTCGTAAGTTATTAATTCAATACTAACGTTCTACAGTAATATTTATTTATTAGCTAGAAGATTAGACAAGGAAATCAAAGATGTATTAGACGACTATAGTCAAGATCAAGACAAAAAAATTCGGTTATTGACTGGAAGGAGAGTTACTTTAGCAGAAGAACTAAGTAAGTAATACGTTTTAGCAGTTTCTTAATTTTAAATTTTTACATTCAAAAATATGTGTAATAATTATTATTTTCTTTCTTGTGGTGGAAAAATTTTAATACTGTAAGTTTTCCTTACTTGATGGTAAGTATATGAGAGATATTTATAGGGATGTTTACAATTTTGGAGAATACTAAAGTATAAAGAGAGTACTTTAGAGTTTCAAAATGTATTTTGAATTTTGATAGTTCTGGCAACGTTTTAAAAATATTTTCTAAATGTAGATTTCCATCCACCATGGCTGTAGTCAAAAATTCAGAAAATGCTTTGTTTTCGTTTTACAAATACAAATGGTATACCAGGTAAAGAGTACTACCTATATACCAGATACCACAAAGAATTTGCTATACAGGGTGTCCGGAAATCCCGCTTCCATATTTGGAGGGGTTATTCTACATATGAAAATTATTGAAAAAGTTCCTATGGACGTAAGAGAGCCCCTCCAAATATAGAAACTTTTTTCCTTACCAACATATTAGAACGAAATTTTGATTGATTAATAACAACATAATTTTTAATTTTTTGCCATGACAATGTTGCCATATCTTTATTTGTAAATTTCTGCTAATAACTTGTCTTTAAATAGTTTTTGTTCGTATTTGTTCCTTTATATTCATTTATCATGGGACTTTTGGTTCAACTATGTTAAAAGAGAACCTTTGAATAATCATGGGTGTGTATATATTGTTTGTACTTTAACTAAACGCATATTATGGTCTTATTTGCCAATTTTTTTCAAAAACTGCACATTAATGTGCGATTCAAAGTACTCGTAAAAAATATCTTTTTGGCTAACCCTATCTTCCCATTAACAAAAAAAACTATTATTTGTATTTCTAAAGAACTGCTAGAAGTGATGTTTGCATGGGTATAAAAGAGTTTAATGAATAAAGAGAGCGTTTTTTCTAGGCTTCTTGCAAAATCACAGCACCACTGAAAATTGTAAAATAGAAATGAAATAAAAAATAGTTTTGCTTGTTACAATAACATACATGACATATAATTGTACTTAAAATGTCAGAAGGAAGCAAGACACACATACAGGGTGGGCCAATGAAAGCGAAATAAGGCCGATATTTCACATACCGTTCGTTTAAAAAAAAAATTGCTCGGACCGGTCGATTTTTATTTCCCGAGGGAAAGGTTTTCCGAATATCATCAGCCTTGTAACTTCAACCCCCTCGTGGGGGTGAGCGCCAAACCCAAAATCTTAAATGGGAATAGGGGTCGAACCTTATTTTAAAGGTAATGAAATTCTGTTTTCAACGCATCTCAGTTTTTCAAATTTGATGCAACCTTTTTTGAGAAAATAAGAGAAGGACAATGAAAAGAAAAAAAATATGATTTCTCATTGAAGAGAATGTTGAAACCCATTGATTTTTATCTCAAAGAAATCTAGTACTTTACGTAATTAATCAAATCTTAATAACTTTTTGTGCTGGAGAATTGTATGTTTGTGTAAAACATTTATAAATTGTAGTTTATATTCCTTAGAAGTGGAGGTTGAAGTGTATTTGCGTTTAATGTATTTAAATTTAGTATCTCGTAGAGTTTTCTCTGTGACTATTTATAACTATCTTGTACTAGTATTCGCAGAATTTTAAAGACATAAATTTCACTCCCTACAGAATTTATTATTAGAATACAATAATTAAACGAAGGTGACTTTGACAGACGTTTGGAATTTTGCGAGATTATAAGTGAACAAATAATAAATAATCCGAATATAGTGAACTTTTGTTTTTCCGATGAGTGTTCATTTTTTCTAAATTCTAATTGGCCTGACGAAAATCCACATCTATTCCATGAGGTTCACACTCAGCATCCTGAGCAATTAAACGTCTGGATTGGAATTTATGGCAATTGTCTAATTGGTCCTTTTTTTCTCCCAGGAAATCTAAATGGAGAAATGTATCTGCAATTTTTAGAAGACGCTATCGATCCTGTATTAACAGAAACGCTTGAAAATAATAACAACTACAATGCCAATGAGTTGACATTTCAACAAGGTGGTGCACCACCTCATTATTCCCGTGAATATTTAAATCGGACGTATCCTAGTAGATAGATCGGCCGAAGAGGCCAAAATCAAAAATCGCTTTATTTGTTATAAAGAGTAAACTCTTGTGAATAAGCTTCCATAAAATTACAAGTTATCCAACTAATATGGCTAAATTAAACACACATAAATAGTACAATAAACGATATTTAAATACCCAATTAACACTAAGCATACTTTTATAAAAACAGTTAAAATGACAATATACAATAAGTTGGACAATTAAAATTTGGTATTTTAGAACTTTGCAAAGTATTGATTTATGGTCGATAGTCGAAGTCAAAAGTGTTTTTTGTTAAAAAGAGTAGGTAAAAACTCTTGTGAACAAGCTATCTATAAAAATACAATAAACTAATATGGCTAAAATTAGATATACAGAAATTAAATAGTATACAATATTCAAATAAATCACACTAATAAAGAGCAATAAAATGTCCCTGCAAGATTACCTGACTTAAACCCTTTAGATTTTTTTATGGGATCACTTAAAAAGTAAGATTTATAAAACTCAGCCACAATGAATAAACAAAATTTAAATCTTGTGTCTCATATTTTTTTGTAAACCTAAACCATACCCATACCATAAAGCTAAGCTCAAAAAGAATTATTTTTTCCAGAAAAACAATGTCATTACATAAAGTGATAGTAAAGATCGATACAAATTTATAGTTTTATCTGTATTGACTCATTAACTACTTATATACCTACTAAACTTTTAAAAATTGCTAATTTTTAATCACCTTTGAAATGAGGTATCACTTGACCTTTAATTCCATTTAATGTTTTAAGAGTTGCAGCTTACCCCTGCGGGAGATTAAACAGAGTTGAACATATGTGATAAAAAAAATTTATCGATACAAAAATCAACAGATCTCAAGATTTTTTTTTTCACCGAGTAATGATTTTCTTTTTATTTCTCTACTCTTATTTTTTCAAAAACGGTTGCATCAAATTTGAAAAAATAAGATGCGTTGGATAAAAAAATTTGATTGCCTTTAAAATAAGCCATCACTCGACCCCTATTCCCATTTAAGATTTTGGGGTTGGAGCTCACCGCGAGGGGGTGGAAGTGACAAGGTTGATGATATGGGCAAAATATTTTCCCGGGAAATTAAAAATCAACGTATCCGAGCGATTTTTTTTTTAAACCAACGGTATGTAAAATATCGGCCTTGTTTCGTTTTGATTGGCCCATAGACTGATCTATTTAAAAATCATAAGTAGCAGAAATTGAAAGTGAAAGAAGATAAGTCAACGCTGTCTCAGTAAAAAAAAAACAGTATAACTTGAAAACCTAACATTCGTGAATATTTTTAGAACGTGTACGACAAATCCAAGAAAAGCTGGAAGAATTTATTCAAGCCCTAAATAAAGAAAAATGAGTCTAGTCCAATTTAAATATAAGTAATTTATTTTTTAAGTTCTAACTACGAAATCATATATTGAGTTTTCTTTAATTATTGTATACTTTTTTCTCCCATTATTTTTTTATTGTTTTTGTTCCGATAAACGTCTTTTATGGTAAAGATTAGGGGAAGAAGTTATTGTTATTACTTGATTTCCTCTTTTCATTTGGTAACTGTTAAGTATTTTGAAATTTTTACAGTTACGAAAATAAAAACATGATATATAAAATGGAAATTATTGTTTTCTTTTTACCCTAGTCCAGTCTCTTTCAGGAGTATACTTTTTCTCCAATTATTTTTTTATTGTTTTTGTTCCGATAAACGTCTTTTATGGTAAAAATTAGGGGAAGAAGTTATTGTAATTTTTACAGTTACGAAAATAAAAACATGATATATAAAATGGAAATTATTGTTTAGCAATTTTGTCTGAATCAAAGTTGAAGGGTTTTCTTGTTCCAGTGAAATAATTGTCAAAAATCGGTAAATTTCCTTTACCCTGGAACTTCCCTCGTTATAAATATGTACAGGGTGTTTCAGCGAGGACTGAACAGGGACCTATTTTCGACCTTCCTTGTATTTTGGAAAAATTCAAAATAGCCAATCGATGTATTTTTTCTTGTAGAATCCAAAAATGTCATCGAAAAAATATTTGAACCAGAAACAAAAGAGTTACGCTATGCATCAGGTGTTTTTTAAAAGGAATGTATCGTTTTTTATACGATTTTTGGAAAGAGTGATTTTTTTTATGTCCGTTCTGATTAAAAGAGATGATTTTGCGATAGCTGTTTATATTACATTTTAATGTTTTACAAACTAAAATTTTAGCTTCACCTGTTTAAAATATACGATAGGTTGGTATAGGTGATCAAGGTAAAATGACGTTTGAATGCTTTGTCAATAAAAATTGACATTATTTTAATTATTGTCGAAGTCTTCACCTAAAAAATATATATTTGACTCTGATCGAAATGAAATACTCTTTGGACGAGAGACTACAGATTGTTATGCTATTTTACAAGTGCCAAGAAAATGCAAGAGAAGCAAGAACAAGATTTATTGCAAATTTTCATAGAAATATATCCATCAATACAATTCTAAGGATAAAAAACCTATTTGAGGAAAATAAAACTACTAATAACATAAGTTTTCAATGTGACCGCCGTTTTTCTCGAAACAACATCGATAACCCCTTTGTAGCCTTTCTAAACTTGCTGTTACAATATGATTTTCCTGGTTAAGGCGGTTTATTTCATCGACAATTTTTCCCATGATCTCTTGAATATTTTCGTTTCGTTGTCTGTATACGACGTTCTTCAAATGGCCCCAAAGAAATGTATCCAAAACTGAGAGGTCGGGGCTATTGGGCGGCTAAGCATATGTTCCATTTCGCCCTATCCATTCGTTATGGCGCCGATTTAAAAATTGAACCGCATCATGCACGGCATGAGGAGGCGCCCCATCATGTTGCCAAATTAAATTCTGATATTCTGCCAATGGTAAGTCTTCCAAAAAATTTTCAATTTCGTTTTCTAAAAACTCATAATATCTGTGCCCATTTAAAGTCCCGTTAAAAAATATTGGTCCCAAAATTTTATTGTTTTTTATCCCACACCAAACATGAATAGAATTCCTCCCTTGAAATTTAATAGTCTGGAACTTTTTTGGATTTTCAACGGCCCAGTGGTGACTATTAAGTCTGTTGAATACTCCCGATGTTGTGAAAGTAGCTTCGTCGGTCCACACAATATTTTTGAATAAATCAGGGTCTTCGTTTTCTTGCCGAATTACCATTTGAGAAACAAATTGGAAGCGAAGTTCTTTTTGTGCCGGTGTTAGGTGCTGAAGTGGAAGGATACGAAAAGGCCTAAATTTATGAATTTTCAGAGTCCTGTGAACAGTCCCTCGGGTAACTCTTCTGCGCCTTATACCGCCACCGTACTGAACTTCCCGAACTGCATCCGAAATAGATTTGGTTGGATTAACTTGAAAATAATTTATAATGGCCTGGTCTCGATTTCTTCTTCTTTGTATATTTCTTTTTCTATCATGTAAAGTTTTATTTTCCTCAAATAGGTTTTTTATCCTTAGAATTGTATTGATGGATATATTTCTATGAAAATTTGCAATTAATCTTCTTCTTGCTTCTCTTGCATTTTCTTGGCACTTGTAAAATAGCATAACAATCTGTAGTCTCTCGTCCAAAGAGTATTTCATTTCGATCAGAGTCAAATATATATTTTTTAGGTGAAGACTTCGACAATACGTACAATAATGTCAATGAACACCTATACCAACCTATCGTATAAAACAGGTGAAGCTAAAATTTTAGTTTGTAAAACATTAAAATGTAATATAAACAGCTATCGCAAAATCAAATCTTTTAATCAGAACGGACATAAAAAAATCACTCTTTCCAAAAATCGTATAAAAAACGATACATTCCATTTAAAAAACACCTGATGCATAGCGTAACTCTTTTGTTTCTGGTTCAAATATTTTTTCGATGATATTTTTGGATTCTACAAGAAAAAATACATCGATTGGCTATTTTGAATTTTTCCAAAATACAAGGAAGGTCGAAAATAGGTCCCTGTTCAGTCCTCGCTGGAACACCCTGTACTATTATTAGGAATAGTATTTGGAATCGTACTAATATTTTACCAGTTGCATACTTGATTTTTGAACAAATATATAATCACACAATTATTGTATAATAACTAAAACCAAAAGCAAAAACGTTGACTATGTAATTTCTTAAATCGATATGTAAAAATAATTAATTACGGGTCACTATAAAAGAACTCCCCTTCCTCTACCATTCAACTTTTGTTTAATACAAGAAAATAAGGTAAATGTAAGACATGACGGGTTTATCATGTAAAAATCAAAATTCTATAAACATTGACTTTAATGTAACTGGAACAACAGTTAATGGCTAAAGAGGTCTTCAGTTTTTCTCACAGTGTTTATATGTAACATAAGAAAATATCGTGTTGTAGTATTTAACGCATAACTTTTCAACACATAAGAAAACGCGACAAAACCACAATTTATATTTTTAAGTAGTACACCCTTAGTATTATATCTATTTAATTCATTAATCTGTAAAAACAACTGACAAACACACTGCCGTAGGAATTTTCTAATCCTAGACTAAATATAAAGATTTTAACAAGACGCAGTGAGTAAGCACAAGACATATTCAATATCCCACCAACACCTTATTGGCTAGCTAAAAGCCCGCGAATATTAAATTTTACTTTAGGCAACAATATTTGAGGTACTATATTCATATGGTTTATGGATTTATCGACGAAAATGGGCCAAGCTAACGGGACGGATCCACCTAACATTATAGATTTTATTAAAAAAATCCCGGTTTTTAATATAAATACACTTGTTTAATCATCTAAAAAAAAATACCTGACCAAAACGCAATCCTATTTTTAAAAGATAACTAAATACAAAAGTATAAATAAAAAAAAATCATTGTAATCGGAGTCGAACAAACTTTTGTTTATACTCCCCCGAAGTAAACATATATTAAATAAACCAGGGTATCTCCCATTACACAAGTAGGGATAAGTAGTTTTTGAGCTATGTCACACAGAGAGGCAGACCAACGGAAATGAGAAAATATGCTTTTCGAGATCTAGCGACCTTAAAAAAAAATTAATCGATTACGAAAATATTAGAATAATTCGTTTTTATTTAATTACACGATTAACCATAAAAAATTTAATTTATAATCGCCCAGCTCTAGGGATGCAAAATTAAAAGAATACTTGATTCTTACATTTTATATTTAGAAAAAAGTAAAAAAAACATGTTACATTGAACAAGTTCATATCATTATTCTGGTACTTTAATATCCTTTACAAACTGAAACGAGGAAATTAATCCTGTTAACTGAATATTTTCATTTGCTCCTTGTGCCAATCTGTATTCAATTTCTGCCATTTTGTCTAAGAGCCGTATTGAAGTATCAAATGGGAATTCAACTGAAAAAAATATGTACATTATCGACAACAAAATATTAACTTGAATACATGTTATAAACTAACTATAAGCATATATATTTCATATTCTTTTTGTAAATATTTAGTAAGAATGAGACTAATGGTTGCATTTTCCAAAATTGTTTTAAAACATACATTTTTAGTACCTACTGGTTGTTTAATAGCTATAATGTACCTACACATATCGATGAAAATATCGACGACGTGCTTTATAAACTGCGTATTTCTCTTGTCGATTAGTATTCCATAAATTAATAATGAAAGGATATAACATTGTTTTCCGATGAATACATTCAAGAAATATGTTATATTATAGAATATTAAATTACCAACCGGATTTGCTAAACAAACACATCAACATAGACAAGATTTTCACGTCAAAGCCTTAAACGTCAAGGATTCGTTAGGATGTATATTCAGATTTGTGTTTTTATAAAGTTTTGTGCAGTTTAATCTTAAGATTAGTCCTATTAGAAATCCATTTTCGTTGAATTTTTGTGGCTTTTAAGTACTGCCATTTATTATTTATATTCACGCCCATAGTGAACGTGGATTTTTTTATTATTTAATCCTCGAAATTTTAATTTAATTTGTATATATATATATATATATATATATATATATATATATATATATATATATATATATATATGAATGATGACGCATGGGTGAACATCCAGCGGATCTACAATTCTAAACCAGCAAAAATTAGAAAAAGTGATTTTCAAAAAATTTACGAATCAAAAAACATTCTTAGTTCATAAAAGTGTCATACATTTGGTAACTAAATGGTATTACAGACAACTACACAATAACATTAGGGCACTACAGAGCACCCTCAACTGAAATAAGCACTTAAACGAAAAATCAAAACAGATCACAATATCATTCTGGAAGTGCAGAGAAGCTATCGGCAAAGTCTGGAGTTTCCCTTGTAAACTCTAAAGCTTCTCAGCATACTTTCACCTTAAATCATATAACGGAAGATACGATTAAAGAATGTCTAAAGAATCTTAATCCAAACAAAGGGCTAGGTCCTGATGGATTACCCACAATTTTTTTGAAATCCTGCCCAAGTTTATCTCAGCCTCTTCACGTCATATTTAATAAATGTATCTCATATGGGGTATTCCCCAAAAAATGGAAAATCGCCCAAGTTGTGCCTATCTTTAAATCTGGGGACAGAATGAACATCGCTAATTACCGCCCCATATCACTACTAAATTATTTTTCAAAAGTTTTTGAGTCAGTAATTTTAAAACAATTTTTTTTGAGGTTAAGTGTGTCTTGGACTGTAACCAGCATGGTTTCTATAAAAAACGTTCTGTTCTAACAAACTTGGTACCGTTCACTCAAAATGTTTGCGAAAGTATGGAGAAGGGTTTGGATACCTGCGCCGTGTACACCGATTTCTCCAAGGCATTTGACAAAGTTCATCACCCGACACTGATAAGAAAGCTTGGCAATTTCGGTGTGCACGGGGCACTTCTTCAGCTCCTTCAAAGTTATTTAGACGGTAGAAGCCAATATAACAATGCAAAATCTGAGTGCATATATGTAACATCGGGGGTGCCTCAAGGGTCACATTTGGGTCCCATTCTTTTTAATATATTTTTGAACGATATTGGGGAATGTTTTACTAACTCTGGTTATTATCTATATGCGGACGATCTTAAAATATTTACAACTATTAAAAGTCAAAATGACATTCTTCAACTGCAGAGGAATATAACTAATTTCTGGGATTTTTGTACTTTGAATAGGCTGCACGTCAATCTCGATAAATGTTATGCTATTTTGTTTTCTAAAAAAGTTGCTCAATTAGATTTCACGTTGGATATTTTTTTGAATGTCAAATTAAAATTTGTTGATACGGTGAAAGACTTGGGAGTAATTTTGGACTCCAAATTGTTGTTTGAGACTCATATAGAAACTATTGTTCAATGGGCACAAAGAAATTTAGGTTTCATATTGAGGATCACTAAGGGTTTTAATATACATTCTCTTTGATTAATTTGTATATATGCCATATTTTCAACACAAATTCTATTTTGGAGTACTCATCTACAGTTTGGAAAAATTATACCACAAATATATAAAAATATAGGATTGAATGTGTACAGAAAAAATTTATCAAGGCTCTAAATTTTCGTTTTTTAACATTTTTGACAGAGACACTTTTTTTACCTTACGTAGATAATTTATTATTTTGCAAGCTGCAAACCCTTTAATGTTTTACAAACTAAATATTTTGATGTTTTGTACGATTTTATATAAAGTGATTAATAATCTTGGTGATTCTCAATATTGTATAAAAAATACATATTTGCTATATTTTCACAAATTCTTATGTACTTTACAAGTGACAAGAAAATGCAAGAGAAGCAAGAAGATTTATTGCAAATTTTCATAGAAATATATCCATCAATACAATTCTAAGGATTCTAGTAGTACACGAACTTATAATTATGTTTCTCAGTTAGACGATAATCTTGATATATGTGCTAATAACTTGAGACTTTTTAAGAGATTGGTTAGGAAAAACTGTTGCTGAAGATTGCTTGTATAGTGTTTTAGTGTAACTCGTTTCACCGATACTTGTTAATATTGTAAATCTAATTTGTGTCATCCAGTAATAGGGCAGCTGCGACTGTCTGTTGGATGGCCATTTTTCTAAAATAAATAAAAATAAAATAAAAAAATATCCCCTAGCTCTATACGTCCGTAATCCGACCAATGTTCGTTTTCGGAGCTATTGTGTGGTGGACCAAAGCCAAACAAGAAATTAGATTAGCCTGCCTGGCGTTTACACGCGCAATGAGATCCACACCTACAATGGCAATGCAGGTGCTGCTGTGCTTGCCGCCTCTTGATGTATTTCTGAGGCGAAACAGAGAGAAAAGCAATCCGGCTACATGCCGTTAACCTGCGGTATGGAAAAAATTGGGCCGAGACATGCCCGAGTATTCCTGAAGGCTGTCGCACGACAACCTCTTGTGGAACACCAATCTGGACCTAGCTTGGGTGTCTATATAACAGAACTCAACCTGGAAATTAGTATGGTCCTAGGTAAAGGGATGACCATCTTCCAGGCAGAACTGCTTGGGATTCTCCAAGGCGCCGTACTACAAAAATAAAGAATAATGGGAAAACATTCTTATTCTTAAAGAGAGCAAAAAAGTTTTGAAAAATTTTAAAATGAATAAAATAACATCCAAATTGGTTCTTGAGTGTCTGAGATACTGGAGACGGTTTTCCAAGGGAACACGGTCAATGTCCTGGGTTAAGGGACATAGCGGAATCGAAAGAAATGAAAAAGCAGATTAGGTTGGGGCGTAACGGAGCAAAGGGCAAACCATGCGGAACTGAACCCTTCGCGCCGCTGCTCATCCAAGGCGATCAATCTTAAGATACATAAGCAGTCAGGAAAGGTTCTAATGGAGAGATGGGAGAGACAAGAGTTCAAACATTCAAGTGACGCTCGGACAGGCTCCTCGGGCTCCCTCGGGGAATTCTTAGAAAACTGATGGGAATGCTAACAGGAAACTGTAAGCTAAACAAACACCATTACACCTTGGTCGTCCTCCCGGATCCAACTTGTAGGGGACTGCTGAACACGTTCTTTCCTACTGTCCAGCTCTTGTAATACCATTATGAGGGAAAGATGGCCAGAAATGGCGACAATCGGGGGATGCTCGGCCGCCACAGTGTTGAACTACATTAATGCTGTTGGCTGGCTCGATGAGAAAAACTCCAAAGGAGATAACAATGGGCCCACCTGAGAGGCCTAAGTAATAGGTTGGCGCAAGTCACCCCTCCATATCTCTATGTATCTATAGTCAAAAGCAGTGTTATCGTGCGGGTCATACGATTTATCAACGACAAACTTTTTAAGTTTGTTTTTCTTTTATTACATGTAATCATATCCTCCGCATAAAATCCGGAAGATGAATTAGATAGACCAATGATATTTTCATATGAAAAAAGGGGATAAACATATAAATTCCAGCAGTTGTAAAAATCTTTAAGCGATGTCACTTCAAAGTCAGATTGACAAGTCAGTGATAAAATGAGTAATAGAAAACAATTTTCGGGTTTTTGCATCCACAAGCGAAAAAAATGGTATTAAATCCAATAACATATCACCAGTAGCAAAAGCTCTGGGAATCGGTAAACATGTGCATGAAAAAACAGCATAATTTGACCGAAGAAACCGAAGAAGATTAAGAAATGTACACAAAAAAAGCCAAAGACTTAAGAAGGAACTGCACACAGTATTATGGATCATTTGCAATCCTTCCGCCGCTGCAATATTATGTTAAAACTATAAGAGATATTTATTAGCTTCAATGTGATTTCAATAGGGAAATATGTATAGTTCGGCGCTAAATGCGATTTTTTATGAAAAAATCAAATCTAGAATTATAAAATAGAAGTAGATTTGTCCATTTTTGACCATTTTTCGACCACTTTTTGACGCAAATGCCGTCGCTTATAATTTTTTTTCCACAAAATGGCTCTTTACCGCCTTGCATTGATCCTTTGTCTACGTAACTGCAAAATTTGAAGTGGTAAATCGTACTCATGTCTTTGTATTTCTGCAGCGCGTAAACCCTTTTGAACCCATTTTTATACGAATTGTAATTTAAATTGCCTATACATAAAACATTTTTTTGAGGTCGGACGTGCAGGAAGTTTTTTCTAATACGTAGGTACCTTTTCATCTTACTTTGAACTTGACTAGACCTTGTCGCTAGTTTTTCACTTTTTGCGTGCAGTTCTCCCTTAAGTGACAATGTAAAAATGGATGTTCGTTATGCAATTCACGATTTATACACATCAAAAACTAATATAACACTTCAAGAAAATGTTAATTCAAAATTTAGAAAAGTGGAATTTTTAGACGAGACTTGGATATTTTCTAATGAAAGTGGTTCGAAATCTTGCCAGGACGAGTCTTTTGGCAAGATTCATGAAATTATATTACGCCGGAGTATTGGAAGAAATCTGTGGAACATACGGAGAAATTAATATGGGATTGGTGGAATCGAGAACGAGTTCTAGATGTCGAAATAGCACCAATTGATCATTACGCCATTTGAGGACGACTCAGAAGATGAGAACTTTTTAGGTGATGATGATATTTTTTAGTCTATAATATTAAGAAGTTTCTGAAGGATTATATTAGTCTTTGACGTGTATAAATCATAAATTGCATTATAACTTAAGTCTTTTGCCTTTGGATTCTTTCGTGTACATTTCTTAAGCTTCTTCGGAAGTAAATTATGTTTTTTTCATGCACAAGTTTTTGTACATTCCTTATACCGATTCTCAGAGCTTTTGCCACTGGCTCCTGCATATTAGCCAGTGAATTTTAATTTAAAATTCTTTTTATTAGATTTGACACACCATTTGTTTGCTTACTTTTTTAGTACATTTGTAATTTTGTAGGCAATAAATAAATAATTATAGAATACTTGCTCCAATTTCAAAACGTATTTAAAATAAGTAAATTTTTTTATTAATTAATTTATAAGACAAAATTTGATATATAAAAATCGGTAAAATCGCTTTACCAGAAACTCGGGGCTAACGAAAAATACATATATATATATATATATATATATATATATATATATATATATATATATATATATATATATATATATATATATATATATATATATATATATGTATATGTATATATATATATATATATATATATATATATATATATATATAATGTGTTTTCATTCCGGGTGTACATCCGTTCATTACTGTCGTTCTGAAAAGAACAGTTTTGCTGACGTTTCGCCAAAATCACATTTGGCATTTTCGAAGCTTTCTTTCTCGCGTCCGAATAGAGACTGAAGTGTTGGTGACTGCGACGCTTCCTTTTATACCCCCACTCGGGGCCGAAGGTTATATCTGCGCAGGCGTTGGTCGTTATTTATGTTTTCGGGATGGTGCTGTTGTTGTTGCGCTAATTGCGCTTGAGTTTTTGCGATTTTAGATTTGTCTATTATTGTCTTCCATACTGTTGGTAGTTTTAATGATTCGTCCCTTTTATTTAAATCACCTTGCTTTTCAATTTCTATGGCTATTATTCTGGTCTTATAATGTTCTATATTGGCAATCTATCGAAATTTATTTTATGGCCGGTTTCCTGATGATGTAGGAATAAAGCTGAGGTTGTTTGTTTATTTCTGATGCTGATCTAGTTTGATGGATTTGTTCTTTTAATAACGCCTTACTATTAGTTTTTCTAGTTTTAGCATGATAAGACAACCGTGTAAAAGTAGGAAGTAAATCGCTGTCACGACACGTAATTTGAAAGGTTAGATCACATAAAAGATTAGTTTTCTTACCTAAAAGTTCACCAATAAACCCCGAAATTCGACAAAAAATCATACCACGGGAAAAGTCGATATATATGGTTTACCAAAAATACACAAACCAGGCGCGCCTATCAGACCTATTGTTAGTGCTGTTAATTCGCCGCTACAAAAACTGGAGAAATACCTTTCTGAAATTATGCAACCAACTGTATATATAAAAAACTAAAAAAACGACATCATATAGATGTCATATATATATATATATATATATATATATATATATATATATATATATATATATATATATATATATATATATATATATATATATATAGCACAAATAATGTATATATATATATATATATATATATATATATATATTAATGCATATATATATATATATATATATATATATATATATATATATATATAAACTCACATCACAAACAACCTCAGCTTTATTCCTACATCATCAGGAAACCGGCCATATATATATATATATATATATATATATATATATATATATATATATATCTAAAATCGCAAAAACTCAAGCGCAATTAGCGCAACAACAACAGCACCATCCCGAAAACATAAATAACGACCAACGCCTGCGCAGATATAACCTTCGGCCCCGAGTGGGGGTATAAAAGGAAGCGTCGCAGTCACCAACACTTCAGTCTCTATTCGGACGCGAGAAAGAAAGCTTCGAAAATGCCAAATGTGATTTTGGCGAAACGTCAGCAAAACTGTTCTTTTCAGAACGACAGTAATGAACGGATGTACACCCGGAATGAAAACACATTGTATTTTTCCATCCGTGAAGGAGTAAAAATCAACATATATATATATATATATATACATATATACATATGTATATATATATACATATGTATATATATATACATATGTATATATATATATATATATATATACATATGTATATATATATATATATATATATATATATATGTATATATATATATATATATATATATATATATATATATATATATATATACAGAGATAGCCTGTATTTTTCGCATGCATGGCCATTAATTTTAGACTGAAATTTGAAGAAATAGGATAAGTAGTCTTTTAGCTATGCCGCGAACAGACAGACTGGCGGACAGACGGAATTGAGAAATGTTTTCCGGCATCTAGAGACCCTTAAACGTAAAGATTTGAAAAAATCTCACGAGAGAAGTAGTAACTAATTATCTTGTGTTTTTAACAAAAGTGTATTAATATTTTTGCAAAATAATTTTTTTTTTGTTATCACAATACAAAAAAAAACAAGTTTTCTTTGCACAGGGGTGGCCCGCATTTAAATAAATGACACTGTATAAGTGGTTAGATTTTTAGGTCAAGCGGGGCTCATAATTTTTAATGATTGATAAAAAAATCTCACTTTCATTAAGTGGCTGTATAAACAGAACATATCCTGATTGTTCCACTGATTCGAACCGCCTTCCGACTTTATTAAGGCGCTTGCCATTTTTAGTATTTCTGTTTTTGCCAACCAAAAAATTTTAATCAAATACATATTTAGCGAATTTGCTTATTTAGTCCCTCGGCATTTAATATATAAAATATTAAATGGCTATCTTAATAATATTGCGTAATATAATAAAAAAAACTATTTTCTTTCTCCCTGTATATTTGTAAATAGCCCATCGAGATTTAATAGCTCGATAAAAGACATTTTGGTATTCACTGTGTTTTCTGATTTGATTCATAATGTTGGTGACCTTTGGACCAGCACGATAAGACCGCATTCGACTATATCTAATAAGTAAGGATAAGGGCATAAATATATCAACCGGTCCAAAAAGAAGTATATAAAATCCCATACCTCTCTCTGACATACAAATTTTCTATAAGAACAAATCCTTAGACTAGGCCTATGTATTTATGCAAATCGTATGTCAACTATAATAACTAAAAAATACTTACTTCTGTGGACAAATTTGTGAACTTCACTTAGAATGTCACTCAGTGCCAGACCTTTCAGAGTTTTTAATTCTTGGACATCTGCAATAAAATAATAAGTGTAACCAATAAAAAATCATTCTCTAAAACTTGGCATTCTTGTCAGACCAATTACAGACAAATCATGAAAATATAAAGCAAGTGTCCACATGCCTTTTGCAGTGAATCTTAATGAAAACAATTCGAATTTCACCATTGGTTAAACAAGTAATTAGAAAATAGAATTAATAATAGGTATATGGTGCCTTACTTTTATAGATAGTTCTAATGTCGTCATTCAAAAGCCATTTAACAATGTTTTCAATATCACTCCTTAAAGGATGACCCACACAGGTGTATACCGTGTCTTCAGTAACGTTTTTATAAGCCAACCAAGTACTCTGAAGGACATTCAAAACTTTTCTCATATCTCCATTAGCCAAAGTTAACAGTGCTTGTTTTCCATCTTCTGTTATTTGTACTCTAAAAATAAAGTATATGAATAAATAAATATATTATTAATATTATAAAAAATATATGTGGAAGAACTAACTCCAGTTATTGTTTTTAAAAAATGCCTGAAAATTGCTGTTGGATCTGCAAACTATTAACAATGTGTGTGTTATTTGATACTTTAATCAACTATAAAATGCACGTAAAGGTTTTAATTAACCAGTCTAAGCCTGGGTTCATCACTACTAATATCTGGTGTTGTGAGCTCCTTGGACAAGACTGCAGGTGGATAAATATATATTGACTCCTCTGAGCCGTTTGACAGAATGAACATTAGTTTTTTAATAGACAAGTTGAAAAGATGAATGCAGGGAAAATGTAGACGTTTTGTGATCACAAGCTCAGGCGTTATTAAAATGACATCAACTGTTAGGTAGGACAAACTTGACATATACCGAAACATTGCAGTCAAATATACTATATCAAACCAAAAGTTCATAATATTTGGTGGCGGTGCCATTTTAGAACTAGAGACAGGTTGTACTATAATTTCAGAGTTTATAAATAATGTAAAAAAACTATTCACTTTTCAAATCCATCGCGCACAAACAATCCCGAGTACTCGAGCTATGTCTTCATCGACGGAATTCAAACCACTATATTACTTACGTAGCCAGAACATTGCTGCCGTATTGCAAATGGATTATGGAGCGCGCCACCGCTCACCCATTTGGTGAGCGCACTAAATTTATTTAAACAAAGTTTGGTTCCACACGGAATAGGAGCGGAAACCTTTCGAACTAATAGCATGCACACTTGCCACTACACTAAGAACGCTGTACCGGGTGTACAACTAAGAAGGGAGGCCGGCCGTATCTCAGAAACCACTTGTCTTACGGTTTCGGGAAAAAAATTATATAGTAAATCGGCCAAGAGAAATTGCACGAAATTATTTTTAACCTCGAACCTTAAATGGTAAATGTCGATTTTTTTGTGAAAATACAGAGTTAAAATGCGTCTAAAATATAAGCGTAGTATTCGTCAATCAATCAACTTTTTGATATTTATAATATTTTTCTATTTTCGATAATAAAGTGGTGGGGGAAGGTCAAACATTTTTTATTTCAAACGTTGATATCTCTGTTTTGAATGAACCGATTTTATTGAACTTGGTCTTAAAAAAAGGACTCGTTCTATTTGCGGTGTTATTAACGGACACCAAATTTATTTTGCTACTGGTCGCTAGATGGCGTTTTTCTGGAATTCCTCAAATAATACGGATTTTCTCAAAAAAATCAAATGGTATGATATGACTTTTTTGTCACACTTTATTTTGTGGTTATGAAGCGTATAAGATAGTGAAATAAAAACACCTGAATTGAAAGATGATATGACTTTTGTCACATTTTATAATCGTCGAATTAAAAAATTAACTGCACCGAATTTTAGAAGAGAAAAAGTGCCAATGGTAAAGTGGAAGTTATTTTCATCTATCATTTCAATTCAACCTAAAATTTGAAAAATATTCAGAAAACAATTATGCAAATTAAATCACTACTTCCACATCATCTTTAGATCTCCATAAAACATTAAATTAACTCAAAAATTGAACTCTGTATACCCGAAAATCCATAAATCCACATATTACTTATTATATGGCTATTTTCCTCTCCAATGGGAAGTTGCATAACCTGCATTATTGGTCGGACCACAATCCTCTCTGGATGCGAGAAGTCCAGAGTCAAGGTCGTAAACAACCGAATTATCGGCCAAGTAATTTTCGAAAATCCACTAGATGGACGGGCTTATTTAAATTTTCTCGAAAATCAGCTACCAGTTTTGCTCGAGGGCATCGACTTAGACACCACATTCTTCCAACATGATGGCTGCCCGGCTTACTACTCAAACAATGTCAGATGGTTCCTAGATGGGCGTTTTCTCGGAAGCTGGATAGGGGCAGTATATTTCCCTGGCCCCCTCGTTCCCCCGATTTGACGTGTCTAGACTTTTACTTGTGGGGTCGCCTTAAGGATTTGGTGTACCAAAATAGACCAACAACAAGGGAGAACTTCATCAACCGAATTAGAAACGCCATCCAGATGATTCTAGCTGTAGTAAATTCTACAGAAGAAAGGCTCCGTCTATGTATCGAGCATGACTGTAGACATTTCCAACAGTTCACTCGACACCAATAGTTAATTAATAAACAATTAAATCGAAAAAGGACTTGCATTTTACGGCATTTTCTTTGTTTGTTTGTTATTTAGCATAATAAAATATAGCATTTTATTAGATCATCCCTGCTTTTTTACACAACAATAAATAATATATTTTTTCTAAAATTTTAATAAAACTTTAACGATGGATATAAATAGCTCTCACTTCAACATTGGGCACTTTTCCTCCTCTAAAAGTTTGGTGAAGTTATTTTTTTAATCCAACGCTAATTTTCAAAATTTCGTAAAAAATCGAGTAATGTCTCTATTAGGTTTTCGGGTATATCTACAGTTATTGTGTTATATCTCCTAAAGATAATGTGGAAGTAGTAATTCAATTTGCAGCGTTTTTTTCTCAAATTTTAGGTTAAATTAAAATGATAGATAAAAATAACTTTCACTTTACCATTGGCACTTTTTCTCCTCTACAATTCGGAGTAGTTAATTTTTTAATTGGACGTTTCGGATTTGAGCGACCATCATCAACTTTCTTAAATTAAATATGGGTCAGGTGTTTTTATTTCACTATCTTATACCCTTCATAACCATAAAAAAGTCATATCATACTATTTGATTTTTTTGAGTAAATCCGTATTATTTGAGGAATTCCAGAAAAACTCTAGCGATCAGTAGCAGAATAAATTTGGTGCCCGTTAATAGCACCGCAACGCGAGCGAAAAAAGCCATTTTTTAAGACCAAGTTCAATAAAATAAGTTTTAATTTAATAATAATAATTTAAATAAAATGTACTATTGAATTGTGTCAAATTTCAAATATTATGAGCTGCTCTGTATATTAAATGAAATAAAACAGTAAAAACACACTTTTACAAGAATTCTTTATTTACAATTTTTTTAAAATATAAACAGAAATACCATCCTAAGTATTGATAAATACTAAATAATATATTTAGAAATGTCCCCCATTGTTTATATTACAATACATATAAAATATTAAAACCAAGAAAAATTAAGTAGAAATAAATGTCATAAATGTATATTTAATTTTACTGAAAAACCCTTCATACAGAATATTTAAAAAGAATCGGGACGAATATTTCAGAACCTGCTAAACCTAGCTACTCAAAATTTGGCATAATTGAGTTATGGATCATAACGATATTAAGGGGATATTAACAATGTTGCCGGGTTTACAAATTTTCCAGAAAATAATTTTTTTTTAATATGACAATGCAACATTTTTATAAAAAGTACTTGAACGGTCCAATATTTCTGTACCAATAATTACTCACTTCCATTTCTTTTAATTGCAGTTGGTAGCTTTGCAATGGTGTTGAAATATCAAGTTTCCATTTCACTTGTTGTTCAAGATAAGACATCATTTGTTTGCAAAAAGTACTGGATTGGTACAATACTTAGGAACCCCTAATCTAGCATGCGGTGTTAACTACTAATATCTGATGCGATCATAATATTGGCAATGCAGTCAAAATTACCAGTTTTGCAGAAAATACATACACTTTGTTTTCTGAAATATATACCCCATACATATTTTCAGTGTTTTTAATTACCCATGTTAACTTTACTTTGGTCTTAAAATATCAGGTTTCCATTTCACTTGTTTTTAAGGATATGGCAACAAAGCATTTTTGTTAAAAATTACTGGAATTGTCCAATATCTCAGTACCTAAACAGATACCCCAAATTTGCTAAAATGGACATGTCTGATGCAACAATAATAAAATAAATAACAGCTAAACTATTTAGCTGTTATTTTGTTATTAATCTGACTTTTTTATACTGGCGAGATTTAAGTAACTGCCATAAATGAGAGGGCAACAAAGTATTTTAATAACTTCTGTTGATTTAGTTCTGAAGATATTAGCTAAATTCTTTTATTGCCCTTGTAAAAGTTAGCCATACTTAATTGTAGTAGATACCAAGACACTTGACTCCTTTACTTTTTACAAAAAGTGCTGTATTGGTATATCTTGAAATAAGTCCAAGTCCTAAATACTTCCAGATTTTCAGAAAAACTGAATTGTGAATTGGCACTCAGATAATAACCGTTTACAGATCCCCAAATGGTGACTTTGGCAGATTCCTTGAACTTCTGTCCGAGATGCTTGACAATATCGACATCTCCCAAAATATCATCATAACAGGTGATTTTAATGTTCATTTCAGGGGCGGAGATGCTAGAGCAGTGGATCTTTGTAGTGTGGGCTATTTAAGACGGTTGAATTTAATACAAGAATTAAAGCATGTATGGACAATGTGTTCTCCAATATTTCTCGTCATAACTCCTTTTGTAAATCTCTTAGTCTAGATCTTTTGTCAGACCATGAAGGTGTAATATACACTTTCAGGCTTAATACTCAAAACAGACCCAAAAATAGAGTGACTTTCATGTAGTTCCTAGTAGCTAGATAACACTTCTGCCATAGTTTGTAATACTGGTTGCCTAATGTTAAACAATTTCTAGAGTTTACGATTGAGGTATGAAAAACCGCATTTGATAATTTAATGTTAAACTAATAGATGGAGCCACAAGTAGTCGAAATTAGTTGGCCAAGTTATGTCTTTTGCTGTTTTCTGCAAACTTTTACAATAAAACAAATTATTGCTAGTGAAGTGTTTGTTTTAAGTCTTCCAAGAACCTCTGAACAATATTTCAGACCTATCTCCCCTGAAGGGCTTCTTGCCTTTTATAATAAATTGGAGAGAACAACCTGGAGTTTTCTCGGAGATGTTGAGGTTCATGTCAGCGACAGGTTTCAGATGTTCTTGGATGTGATTGTGAGGGCGGTAGAGCAATGTTTCCCGCTTAAATCAAGGCTGGTCCATAGTGGCCAATTTCTGTTGCTTGGTTCAATGAGGGGCTTAGGGATATGCGTGGCAGGCTACATACTCTCTGTGACATTCATAAAATAAATCCTATCTTAGTTTCAAAAACCATGGTGAATGAATATAGAAAAAGGTATCGCTTAACAATTACAACAGCCAAAAAAGAATCTTATGATTCATATATTAAAAATTCTCATAACCCCCAAGTTATGATGTGGAAGATAATCAAACAAAATTCAAGCAAAAGTCTCTCTGATCATAGTAACACTTTGACTGCTGAATCTTTTAACTCCTTTACTAACATCGCTGAGAAAGTTATTGCAGCATTGCCAACAACCTCTGAAACTCCTGACTACTACCTGACATATGGATTTGTAGGTGAAAGTTTCACTTTTAAACAGGTTTCCTTTATAGAAGTTAGACAAGATATCAAATTTAAAATACAGTCAAAGCAGTCACTGCTTTAACATAAATACCAAGCTTATTAAAAATATCAAAAATCTGATAACATATCCTTTATCCAAATTAATAAATCATTGTATAAATTAAGGAGTGTTCCCAAATTTACTCAAAATTGCCAAAGTTATACCAATTTTTAAAAACAAGGCTTCCCCTAGCGATCATAACAACTATCGTCCCATTTCCCTTCTACCAATAGTATCAAAAGTTTTTGAATCAATTTTAAAAGACCAAATATATAATTTCTTTGACAGGCACAATCTCTTGTTACAGAGGGAGTACTGTTTTAGAAACACCAAGTCAACAACTCTTGCTGTAAATAATCTTATTGAACTAGTCACTAATGGCATGGAGGAGGGCTCTGCCTCTTATGCTTCATTCTATGACCTAACCAAAGTGTTTGATTGTGTCTCTCATGATATTCTTTTGCGCAAACTGGCTTATTATAACTTTAGTGTTCTGAGCATCTCTAATTAAATCATACCTCTCTGACAGAACACAATCTGTATCATACAATAAATGTACATCGTCAAATAAATTGATACAGCATGGTGTGCCCCAGGGATCCGTTCTGGGGCCTTTACTGTTCTTAATCTATGTTAACAATTTGGCCAATTTTAAACCTACATCTAATCTAGTTCTATTTGCGGATGATACCACAGACATTTTGACATACAAACCAACTGATCCAGTAGTAGATACCCATGAAGACAGTCAGAATAAGCTTAACAAATGGTTTCTAGCCAATAAGCTAAGCCTCAATCTTTTTAAAACCCAACATTTGAATTTTAGTCTCAGAAATTCTGATACCATCTTACCTACAGATCCAAATGTGAAGTTGGACCCTAAACTTACTTGGGAAGATCATATAGTATCATTATCAGGCAAACTCTCTAAACTAATCTCATTAGGTCACTTACTCACTATGTCTCTCAGTCCATACTGCTAGCAGCATATCATGATTATTTTTCATCAAACATGTCCTATGCAGTCCTCAACTGGGGACACTCATCCCATGCAAATAAAATTTTTGGACTTTATGGGTTATCGTGATTGTTGCAGGGGCTCGTTCAGGGAGATGAACATTCTTACCTTTCCCTCTGTATACATACTTCACTGCCTAATTTACATCAGAGCAAATATGTCCAAACTTTATATACCATGCTGATGTTCATGATTATCAAACAAGAGGTAGGAGATAACATAGTACTAGTGTTCTATAGACTTGAATGGACCAGAAGAGGTACTGATTACTTCTGCGCTAAATATTATAATGCACTTCCAGTTAATATCAGACAGTTGGAAGACAAATTATTCTTTGCTAGGGTCAGGGCTTATCTGGTGCAGGGGGTCTTCTATACAACTGAGGATTACCTCAAAAGCAATTTTAACCGGCTGTGTGACTAGTACTTTTAAATTCTTTTTAAATTGTAAATGAAAATTTAATTTTACCTCTTTGTTATGTAAAATTTTTGTCCTTTAATATGAATTTTATAATGTAACTTTTGTCTTTAGTGTAACTTTTAATGTGTAATTTTAATCGTTATTTTTTTGTATATTTTGTATTCTTGTGTGATGTGTAAACATACTATAGTATAATTTACAAATAAGTTTTTCATTTCATTTCATTTAATAACCTGATGTTTAGGGTTCGAATTAAACTTGGCGAGGACAATACAGAGCAATAATAAACACACGATTTTTCTTTTCTACAAAACTGGTAAATTTAGTACCATTGCAAATTCTATGATGATATAAAACAAAACTGTGCTTAGTTTTGTACACACTGTACAAAATTAAATGACTAAGCTTAGTGAGTAACAAATTATTTGACTTTTCTAGTACCTTTTACAAAAATTGTGTTGTCATGCATTGAAACAGAAGGGAATAGCATTGCATATTATGAGTTCGCATTAATATTGACAGGGAGAATTGACAGCCATAAAAATAAGTATAGGACTACATTTAAGAAAACAAACTGTACAGATGTACCTTTTGCAAAACCAATAAACTTGACAACATTGCCAATATCATTGTTGCATCAGACATTTTCAATTAAACCTGTATAGCAAATTTGGTGTTCCTAGGTATAGTATGTACTGAACTATGGGGCAGTTCCACTACTTTTTACCCAAAACACTGTGTTGTCATATACTTAAAACCAAGTGAAATAAAAACTTGATATTTTAAGACAAAAGCAAAGTTGATAAGGGTAATTAAAATTATATATTTTCTGCAAAACCAATGAATTTGACATACTAGGATTTAGGGTACCTAAGTAGAGTAAATACTAAAATATTTTTCTATTTAAGTACTTTTTATAAAAAATGATATTGTGTTGTCATATTTTGAAAAAAAGTGAAATGGAAAGTTGATAATTCGGGATCATAGTAAAGTGGCAGATAATAGAAGACAATGAAAATGAATATCGGGTTATATTTAAAAAAAAACTAAATTTACTTATTTTCTGTAAAACTAGTAAACCTGGCAACACTGTCAATGTCATCAATACATAGGTATTGGATCCATAACACATGTATGCCAAATTTGGAGCATCTAGGTATAGAAGGTTCTGAGGTTTTAAAATACCCTACATATAAAGATACTAAATTGTTAGATATTACGTTAAACTAAAAAAAAAATATGACTAATAATATGAGAACAAAAATACATAAACAAAAAAATATCTAACAGTAACAAATAAGAAACAGAACATAACATTAGTTTGCATGATTCAGAGAAATTAAGTAATTATCTAAAACAAATTTTGAGAATTGGAGATATTTTAAGATAAGAAGTTTCAAAAGAAAATGGGGACTAACAAATGTAATTACTGTGGTATCATTTATGACAAAGGTAAAATTGCAAAACTTTTTAGGATATTAGAAAAACTGTCATTTTTAAATAAATGGCTGAAGGGAAGTTAAAGATTTAAATATAAAGTAATTACATACGTATATAAACAAAAACTTGCACAAAATATTGTCTCTAATGAAATGATAAAATATTATTACATTTGCTCAACTTAGAGTTTCTAGTAAATAGGACATATTTTGATACATACATTCTAATATTATAAATATATCACAGATCATATTAACTTAATATTATTTCAAAAACATTACCTAAAATAAGTAAATTAATATTTTTTTCATCAAGTTGGCAAATATTAATTTAGTTTAAAAACAGAACAGAATTATTTAAAATGTCAGTCATTTTATAAGCCTATATCAGTTCCGACATTTTTAACAAATACTTAAAGTTCAAATTTCTTATACAATTTTCATGAATCAAGTTGATAACCTTAAGTATTATTTATATTGTGTAAACTGATAGTCCTTCGTATATTATTTTAAAATACCAGTTTGATAGCATAATTACAATCCTATGACATAGTAGTGCCACCCACACAAATACTTTTTGAATATAAAAATTTGACAGATAAAAATCTGACAACTGACAGATAAAAAAAATTAGTTTACATCAAGTAAATTAGATAGCACATAGGCCTGTGAAAGAACTAACGTAAAATCAAATGACATCTTTCTATATATGTTTAGTTAGTTTAGATTAGTTCTGACAAATTTTTTGTCAACTGAAATGTAATTCCCTTAACTCTTTGTGGCTCAGCGGTACACGCAATGAACCACCTACTATGTTGCGATATTGCCATAGTGGTACTCCACATGTACCACTTTTAAATATATCTCTCAGATATGGTACAGTGGTATTTTGAATGAACCACATTACAGAGCACCTGTATTGAGTTGTCCTTAAACAATAACAGATGGCGTTGGGGGTCAGTTATTCAAATAAATCTAAAACGTCAATCATTTGGGCTTCAAAGCTGATGTAAACAGTGTGTGTTGATTTGTCTATGTTTTGTGTGAAAGAAAATTAGTTAAACATTGTTTAAAAGGCGCTATTGGATTGATTTGCAACAAAATAGAGGTAGGTACTTAGTTTTTCGATTTTGTAGTATTCAGATTTGATTTCAGCACCGTGGAAATGGAGAAAATTTGAGTGTCCTCTATGTGTACCACTGTGACACTAGGCCATTTTAACAAAAAATTATTATTTTTGTTTTTTACAGATATTATGGATCGAAGACCTGATGATTTACCTTTTAATATTGTTGGCATGACAAGGGCTGAGTTTGATGAGGAAGTAGAAAATTGTTATATTGAAAACTGTGCTGAAAACCCATCTGACAGCGAGTCAGTTGACAACAATGACCTTAGTTGTTCTGATGACGAAAACACATTGCAGGAAGGTGTACGACATATTGTTGCAGAAGATGAGTTATCAGATAGTGACCTTCCCCTTTCCGAGTTAGCTGCTAGAATTAGGCGCGATTTGGCCCAAGTTAAAGATATTAATGCTAACAGCTTTTATGCTCCTCCTACTTGGAACAACACTAATGTAATTGAGGAACCCCGACAATTCTTACAATCCTCTGATGGATTAGCTCAGTTTATTAAGGATATGGATGAAAAAGAACCTGCTGATATTTTTAGACTGTTTCTGTTTTGTTAGAACAAATAGCGTATCAGACCAACCTATATGCTCAGCAGGAGAATTTAAAATCAGGAAAACTATTTGTTCCAACTTCAAAAGAGGAAATAGACGCATTCATTGGAATTAATATTCTTATGGGTATAAAACGACTTCCTAGCTACAAAGACTACTGGAGTTCAGCTCCAGATTTACATGATAGTTATATAAGTAGTAAAATGCCTCTGAATAGATTCAGTTGGCTATTAGGAAACATTCACTTGAATGACAACTCTAACATGCCTCCAAGAACTCATGCTGATTATGATAAGCTTTATAAATTAAGGCCTTTTCTTGACACAATGCTTGAAAATTTTCAAAGAAACTTTGATCTTACGGAGTGTATTGCTATAGATGAATCAATGGTTAAATTTAAAGGAAGGAGTAGTTTAAAACAATACATGCCGAAGAAACCTGTCAAAAGAGGGTATAAAATATGGATATTAGCTGATCAGTCAGGATATGCTTGGAATTTTGAAATCTATACAGGGAAAGTAAAAAATTCTGTTGAAAAATCTCTCGGTTCGCGAGTTGTAAAGCACCTTTGTAAGGATTTGCACAACAAATGTCATCGTCTATATATTGACAACTTTTTTTCAAGCGTGCCTCTTTTCGAGGATCTCCTGGTAAACGAAATATATTGCTGTGGAACAGTCAATGTAAGTCGTAAATTTCTTCCAACATTTTTGAGTGATCGACGTATGAATAGGGGGGATTATGATGTCCATGTAAGCGACTCCAATTTAGTTGCAGTTAGATGGAAGGATAATAGAAGTGTGCACTTGTTGTCAAATTTTCACCAACCTGATGACGTTATACAAATTAAACGCAAAGAGAGAAATGGTGATGTCATAGAAGTCACATGTCCCCGTATGATTGCAGATTATAATGCACATATGAATGGGGTGGATCTGTTTGATCAGAAAAAAACAGTCTACGAAATAGACCGAAAAAGTAAAAAGTGATGGCATCGTCTCTTTTGGTTTTTCATTGATGCTTCTGTGGTCAACGCATATATAGTATACTCAAAATTAGATCAGCCAAAATTGACGATGAAAGATTTTAGGCGAGAAGTTTGCAGCGATCTACTTTCTAAAGCGCCAAGAAGACAAAGAAGTATACCTATTGTACGTATAAAAAAGCATAAACCTTTTGTTCCTACCAATATTAGACTAAATTCTGCAGAACATAAGCCTATCTGGGGTACAAGAAGACGTTGTGGGGTATGCAGTACGACAGCGCATCAAGTTCGAAGTCCATGGCAGTGTCAAACCTGTAAAGTCTCACTGTGTTTAAACAGAATTAAAAACTGCTTTTTAGTGTTTCATTCCTAAGATTATCAGATTTATTTAGTTATTATTTTTTCTGTTGTGTCACAGTGGTACCACAGGAATACCACCATAATAAATATCAAAATGTGTATTTTTAATGATATTTTATAAAAAAATATAGTTTCTTATAACCTAATGCATCTTTATTATTAATCTTTAACCCAAAATAACTCTAAATTATTTTTTGTGTCACTAGGGAAAAATATTGTTTTCCTTTGTTGTGCCACAAAGAGTTAAACTTCAAATATCCTAATATGATAATGTTAAATGATCAACTAATTTGATGACAAATGACAAATGGGAAGATATCAGTGAGAACTTGCGATTCAGTAAAATTTACTCCTAATTGTGAATGACACTGCAGATCGCCTCATTATCAGTGTTTATGAGACAATTCGGTAATTTTTAGATGTGTTTTGGATTTTTCACTACCTTAAAAGGAAATGGAAGATTGATTTTTAAAAAAGTGGCCAAAAAACCAAAACGTTTTTGTTGAGATATGCATATAAATGTCAAATTTTGACATTTATATGCATGTCATTATTTTGAAAACCATTGATTTTAGGTATAGAACATGCTATAGTCAAAAGCAGTGTTATCGTGGGGGTCATACGATTTATCAACGACAAACTTTTTAAGTTTGTTTTTCTTTTATTACGTGTAATCATATCCTCCGTATAAAATCCGGAAGATGAATTAGATAGACCTATGATATTTTTATATTAAAAAAGAGGATAAGCATATAAATACCAGCAGTTGCAAAAATCTTTGAGCGATGTCACTTCAAAGTAAGATTGACAAGTCAGTGACAAAACGAGTAACAGAAAACAATTTTCAGGTTTTTTGCATCCACAAGCAAAAAAAATGGTATTAAATCTAATAAAATATTAAGTAAATGAAAATTCACTGGCCAATATCCAGGAGACAATAGCAAAAGCTGTGGGGATCGGTATAAGAACTGTGCAGAAAATTGTGCATGAAAAAAAGCATAATTTACTACCGAAGAAGATTAAGAAATGTACACGAAAAAAGCCAAAGACAGAAGACTTAAGTGACAATGTCAAAATGGATGTTCGTAATGCAATTTACGATTTATACACATCAAAAACTAATATATCCCTTCAAGTTTTAAAAGAAGCTTTAAAAAATCGAGGCATATTGGAAATTGGACTAAAATTGTTGTCAAAATTAATAAAAATGTTGAGTTTTCGATATAAAAAGGTCTGTAATCCAAGATTTTTATGCGAGTTGCCACATATAGCAAGTCAACGTATCCAGTTTTTAAAGAAATACACAGAAAATGTTAATTCAAAATTTAGAAAAGTAGTATTTTTAGACGAGACTTGAATATTTTCTAATGGAAGTGGTTTGAAATCTTGGAAGGACGAGTCTTTAAAAAGTGTCAAGAGAAAAAAGGGATGTGGGACCGGAAAACGGTTCATCATTTTGCATGCAGGTTCTTCAACAAGATTTCTCCCAAGTGCAAGTTTACTGTTTTCTTCAACATTTAAAAGTATGGACTACCATGATAATACGAACTGTGAACTGTTTGAAAAGTGGTTAAAAGAACAACTGATTCCAAATTTAGATGCTCCATCTTTAATCATTCTAGACAATGCATCTTATCATTCAAGAATCTTAAAACAACCTACTTCATCCTGGAAGAAAAGAGATATTTATGACTGGCTAATAAAACAAAAACAAAACAGCTGATTCAGAATGCTTGCATAAGACTTACATGTGGCATAAGAGGACGAGGTCATGTATCTCAGGCACTTAAAGAATTGAATTGGCTTAATATGGAGAACCGACGCAAACTACACTCACTAATATTTTTATCATAAAATAATCTTGTTAAAAAAATCATCTTATCTCTTTAAAAAACTAAAATTTCGATCATCCGTGCACTCGGTTAATGTACGATACAAACGTACATTTCTTAATCTTCTTCGGAAGTAAATTATGTTTTTTTTATGCACAAGTTTCTGTACATTCCTTATACCGATTCTCAGAGCTTTTGCCACTAGCTCCTGGATATTAGCCAGTGAATTTTAATTTAAATTTTTTTATTAGATTTGACACCATTTTTTTGCTTACAATATATATATATATATATATATATATATATATATATATATATATATATATATATATATTACACATAGCCTGTGTTTTTCGCATGCATGGCCCTTAATTTTAGACTAAAATTTGAAGAAATCGGATAAGTAGTTTTTTAGCTATGCTGCGAACAGACAGACTGACGGACAGACATACCTACAGACAGACAGAATTGAGAAAACATGTTTTCCGGCATCTAGGGACCCTTAAACGTAAAGATCTGAAAAAATCTCACGAGGGAAGTAATAACTAATTATCTTTTTAACAAAAGTGTATAATATTTTTGCAAAATAATTTTTTTTTATTACAATACAAAAAAAAACAAGTTTCCTTTGCACAGGTGTGGCCCGCATTTAAATAAATGACACTGTATAAGTGGTTAGATTTTTAGGTCAAGCGGGGCTCATAATTTTTGGTGATTGATAAAAAATCTCACTTTCACTAAGTTTCACTGATTCGAACCGCCTTCCGACTTTATTAAGGTGCTTGCCATTTTGTGTATTTTTGTTTTTGCAACCAAAAAATTTTAACCAAATACATATTTAGCAAATTTTCTTATTTAGTCCCCTGGTATTTAATATAGAAAATAATATTAAGTGGCTATCTTAATAATATTGCGTAACATAATAAAAAAAACTATTTTCTTTCTCCCTGTATATTTGTAAATAGCCCATCGAGATTTAATAGCTCGATAAAAGAATCACACAACATTTTGGTATTCACTGTGTTTTCTGATTTGATTCATAATGTTGGTTGGACCCGCACGATAAGACCGCATTCGACTATACATAAAATATATGGAATTTTTTGTAGAAACCAAAAACAGAATAAAATACAGGACGTCCCATTTAAACTATGAAAATATTTTTAAGAGCTAGGTCATAGCTTCTTATGTTAGCAACCATAATCTGAAAGGCTTCCTTCTTAACAAGTTTGAAGCACCAAAGTCACTAGTGTTTTTTGAAGATTGAGAACCAAACTGACAGGCATTGAGTAATCCTATGTTGATCAAATAATCAACATGAGGCTGTTTAACCAATTTTTCAATTATTTTAGAAAATGTGGGAATTAAAGAAATAGGTCTAAAGTTCGAAGGTTCTTCAGGATCTCCACCCTTCCTTAAAAATTGGTATAACTGTAACATTTTTCAGACACTCGAAAAGTTTCCCATTGAGAAAGGTACATCAATGGCTCTGACTAGAACATGAAGAACAGTATATGGTAACTCCCGAAAACCTCTTAATGTTATATTGTCCCAACCAGATGAATCTGCATTGCAACCATTGTGTTTTTCAACTCAATAATATTTGTTGGATGGAGAAGAAATAAATCCTGGATAGAAAAGTTTTGTAGATATTCAAAAGAATTTTTAGAACAAGCAATATGTCTTATCATCATTGTAGAAATTCAACAATAAAATTGACGATGTGGAGCTCACACTTTTCAAATGTACCAGATGACATGAGACAAGACAAAAAATACGTGAGGTTAGCAGGAAGAGTGAGAACATGGTCATGAAACTGGTTGCGTCTGAAAATGAATGAAAGTACACTTATAATACCATACAAAGAAACATAGAAACAAAACAGCCAATAAATGTGTAGAAACACAGAAACAGCCAAAGCACCCCACTGAACACAGGGTGGGTGTTTGAAAATTGTTTTTTTATTAACATACTAAAATAAGGAATATTTTCTTTCGTTTTTCTTTTGCCTCGTTTTCCTGCATTTCTTCCAAACGTGCACAAACATACTCTGAAAATGATCTGTTCACATATTTTTCTTCCATGTTGATGGTTCTGCTCTTTATTATGTCCATAATTTTGCTCACACTATCCAGCACTTCATCAGCTGTTGTTTTTGACAATTTCTGATTTTTAGGAACTCCTTAAAAATCCCAACATTATTAAATTATCCATCAGAAACATAGAAACAAAACAGCCGATAAATATGTGTAGAAACACAGAAACAGCGACAGCACCCCACTGAACACTGGGTGGGTGTTTGAAGTTTGTTTTATTATTAACATTCTAAAATAAGGAATATTTTCCTTCGTTTTTCTTTTGCCTCATTTTCCTCCATTTCTTCCAAACGAGCACAAACATACTCTGAAAATGATTTGTTCACATTTTTTTCTTCCATGCTGATGGTTCTGCTCTTTATTAAGTCCATAATTTTGCTCACACTATCCAGCACTTCATCAGCTATTGTTTTTGGCGATTTCTGATTTTTAGGAACTCCTTAAAAAATCCCAACATTATTAAATTATCCATAGAATTCATCGTATGAAAGCAGTCTTTAGTAGAATAAAAAAATATTTAAAAAATAATACTGTTGTGAATTCTTGTTGCAGATGTGTAACAATGATCCTATTAGATATTTTTCTATTAATTTATATATCAACTTATAAAACTTCAGATTGCAGAATTCCAGAATTCTTTCTATGAATGATGACATTTTGAATTTTAATATATACTTGTAAACCAACCTTTCAGTACTCTTAGGCTGCTCCCATTGTCTGACTCTGCTGGAGAGTAAATGCATGAGGAAACTGTATCTTCAGTGGCATTTACCTTTTGTAATTTTTGCCTTTCTTGACCTTCTATAAAAAACAAAATGATATTAAAATAATGTGTAAAAGAACTATAATATAATAGAATTTTTTTATTTGAAAGGAAAAATTTTGCTATGAACATGATCCGCAAAAGCATATCCAATATGTACAGTGATTGAATAATTATAAAATAAGCATTTATGTTGATAGATCTGCTCTTTAAGTCCATTATTTTGATCACACTATCCAGCAATTTATCAGATATTGTTTTTGAAGATTTCTGACTTTTAGGAACTTCTTAAAACATACCAACATTATAAAATCATACATAAAAATCATCATACAAAAGCGGTCTTTAGTCAAAAAAAAAAAAAATTTAAAAATAGTACTGTTGCGAGTTATGGTTAAATCTCTGAAACAATAATCCCATTAGATATTTTCCTATTGCTTTAATTAATTAACCATAGTTCCAGAATTATTTCTACGAATTATGAAATTTTAATTTATACTTGTATAAACAAACCTTTCTGTACTTTTAGACCGCTCCCATTATCTGATTGTGCTGGAGAGTGAATGCGTAACGGAACTGTGTCTACAGTGGAGCTTATGTTTGGTAATGTTTGCATTCCTTGACCTTCTGTAAAAAACAAAATGTTATTAAAATAATCTGTAAAAGGACTATAAAATAAAAGTATTTTTTTGAATGAAAGTTGTGAATCAAAGCTTTGAAAAGTTTAGCCATATAGTGTTGTAAATGTTGTAAAAGTTTTTACCCATTCTGCAAATGAAACATAAAATCTTTAATGATTTGTTTACAAACAATATAACCCAAACGAAAACAATATAACACCACTTGTCAAAACTATCACAATCAGCTTGCAATCTACAGTCTGAAACAGAGTTAATAATTCTAAAAATTTTACTATCATCAGCAAACAACAAAAAAAGAACACTTCAGATATAACTCAAAATCTTTTTAAAAAATATTAAACTGCAATGGGTTCAAATGATTCCTCTGATGCACCCCAGGGGACACTATAAATCCATCAGATATAACATTCTTCAATCGAACAGAGGCGTTCTGCCAGACAGATAGCTCCCCAACCTCTCCAACAAGCACCCTCCAAAACAAAAAGCCGAGTAAAGCACATCATATTAGTATTAGTAGTAGTAACTCTGCCACTACAAAAACAATGCTGTTGTTAAACTAATGAAGTAGTTATGGGGTCTTTTAATCAATTTGTAATATTTTCAAAAATCTTGGGTTTCATCCTTACACTTATTGGATAATTGGATGTTGGATCTATTTCTATGTGTATATTCTTGTGTATATAGCTTTTTCCCTAATTAGGAAATATACCCAAACTTAATGACAGAGTAAAGAGTCTCATTAATGACTTAGAAACCAACATTTTCAATCTGTTTTTAAGATTTATTAAATGAGTACTTACAAAGATAAAATCATGTTTTAATATTGTTTAATTATTGACAAACTGATTCAGAATTTCTGCATTACTATGGAGCAAAAATTAGTAGTATCATCAGGAAATTAAGTACAGTTTTACCATTGATTATAACCATAGGAATATAATTTACATAATTTAAAAATCGAATGAGTTTTAAAACTGATCATTATAGTACACCTGCCACTATACCAAGTTCAGATGATCTACTATTTTGAGAATGAACTTTCTGGCTACAACATGATGAATACAAACTAAACCATTCCCAAATTATTTCCTTGAAGGTTAAGTATTAAACACAACTCTCCTTCATAAGTAGCAAGCACCTGACAAATGGCCCTTCTGACATGTACACTACAGAATGCTAAACATTCCAAATATTATGAATTTGCAAAAGCCAAAAAAAGATAATAAAGTAGATTTTGGCATTTTAGGGTCCCTATTTTCCGTCGGTTAGGTTACTTATATAATTGATTTAACATTTTACACAATAATTAAGTGTAAAGCAGGGATAAACTGGTAAAATTTTAAGGCGAATCCTATATGGCAAAGCAACATGGGATCTTAATAAAATGTTTCAAAATTCGGCAAAATTTGCTTTTTCTGGAATAAAACCTTTTAATAAAGGAAAGCATAAATGATATCTATTTTATTATAGAGTGTGTAAATATAACTGTTCATAATAATAATAATGATTTAAATAATAGAAAAATAAATTAAATATATAACAAATAGATAAATTATCTTTACCCGGAACTTCCTTTTTTATGCACGTAGTAATTCATCAATATGTATAGTATATACATATACAGTTTGTTATTTCATTCCCTTAATAAATTAAAAGATTCATTACGAGGGATGCTACGGGTTAGATTACTGTTATTTTATTGAAAGGAAAGTATTGTGATAGTAAAAGAATTACCCTGGGCAATTTTTACAGACTTTCTTGTTTTGATAAAAATCCAATATGTTGGAACATAATGACCAAATTTTGCACAAAGTGTTACATAGAACTAAATTGATAACATTTTGGTACGAACCCGAGATGGCAAAATAAAATACTTATTATATTGATTTCAAGCATTAAGTGGGATATAGTGATAAACTGGTAAAATTATGGCATGAATTTAAGATGGAGACCAAATAAAATGCTGAAAAAATCTTACTCAAATAACTTCATATTTTTCACAAAATTTAAATATGATAAAAACAAATTATTTAATTTATTTATAAATTATGCAAGTATGGTAGTACGAATCCAGTATGCTGGAACTAAATGGCGCGCAATAAAAATATTTGAAGAGACAGTATATAAGTGTTAATAAAATAATAAATGACTACGTGCACAACTAAATTGGGTCACACTTTACTATTCCTAATAAAAGGGAAGATGCATAACGAGGGAAGTTCCAGGTAAAAGAAATTTTTTTATTACACAAGCAGATCAAAAATAGAAAAAAATATCTTATTCAAATGACTTCATATCTTTCACAAAATTAAAATTTGATAAAAATAAATTATTTAATTTATTTATAAATTATGCAAGTGTGGCAGTATGAATCTAGTATGCTGGAACCAAATGGCACCCAATAAAAATATTTGAAGACACTATATAAGGGTTAATAAAATAATAAATAACTATGTGCAGAACTAAATTGGGTCACTTCACTATTCCTAATAAAAGGGAAGATGCATAACGAGGGAAGTTCCAGGTAAAAGAAATTTACCGATTTTTTTATTACATTAGCAGATCAAAAATAGAAAGGTACAGTACATTTTTTTAACTACATTTTTATTATTTATAACTATTCTGTTTTAAAGCCCAGTTTTAGAGACATGTGCGACAATTTTTACAGAAAAATTTTAAGCTTAGGTTGCTTTTAACAAACCTTTAAAAAATACTGAGATATTATATGCTGCAACAGTTTTACTCTTTGCCTCCATATGCTTAATTTTTTAAACAGAACTTGTGCATCTGATATAAAAAATGCTGTACATATATTACTTACTTATAATACTGAGATATATTAACCAAAACAGGAGATCAATTTACTCAATGTCTAAAATGGCATTTCGCGTCTGATGTACAAAAGAAAAATTTTTATCACCCTAAACTAGGAGGCAACCTTTTTTAAATGTGTTAATTATATTTTTGGCCTCAAAAGTGATGTTTGCGCTCTAAGACCAAAATGTTTAATTATACACCCTAAACAAATTTACATTCAATCGCCGAGAGAAGTTATATTACATCCTGTGATGGTAAAAAAAACGAAGTTATTTACTTTGGCTAACAGAAATAATGTATCTGTGTATTTAAATGTCCCTCTGATGTTTAGTAGATATTTCAAATAATTACTAAACCCGGTTTATATTTTTTCATAAATTTAGAATTTGTATATTTCCATATATATAACCAAATTTAAGTTGATTCTAGAAATGTACATTGTAATATTCTTTCCACATTGTAATATTCTTTCCTCAGTCAGTTTAAGGTTACATATATTTTATTTAACCAATTTGACGAAATGTAATTCTGTTTAACTAATATTACATACCAATAAATTTTTATTTTATTTATTTATTAAAACATAAGGTAACAAATGTCATACATATTGTAATAAATATAATCCAAATAGGAGCCTAATAACTGGAAATTGCACCTAAGTGAATGAACACTTGTATGTACAAAAGTATTATCTTTGAATTTATATTGAGAATACAGTTAACCTCATGCTAAAGCTATACAAATAAAATTTATTTATTTATTTATTTATTTATTTATTTACGAATATACCATTTTACATAAGAAATAATAAACAGTAAAGCATTGCGTCAATTAATTACTAAAACTAATTACAATAAGAAATACTACCACAAAAATTCTAATTATTAATGACAATCTAATATATAAAATTCTCGTGTCACGGTGTTTGTTACCAAACTCCTCCGAAACGGCTAAATCGATTTTCATAAAATTTTCTGTGCTTATTGGGTAGGTCTGAGAATCGGCCAACATCTATTTTTCACACCCCTAAAAATTAAGGGTGGTTCACCCCAAAAATTTTTTTTTTAATTTTTGGACAAAATTGTTTGTTTTTATTTTTTCACGATTCAGCATTAAAAAATTCATACAACCCTAAATTTTCACCTTTCTACCATCAACCCCTATTTTTTAATAGCTATTTTTGTATTATTCACGTTATTTACAATTTTTTCGAGTCCCGTTGTAAACTACTTTTTTTTTTATTTTCTACCACATTTTTTTTATATTTCCTTAAAAATCGGGTATTACATATTTAGTTTCAGGTTTTTTTTTAAAGAAAATTATTTTTGTTCTTTTATGTTATTAAAAATATTTATTGATTTAGCTGGCGGTCCCGCATAAATAAATCATTTTGAATTGAATTTCCCGTACAGCAACGCAACCGCAACCCCACATACACGGGTTATACGCGCCTGCGCAAGTATCAAATCAACTCTACGGAGTACTCAGACAGGATGAAACCTGTATTGTTTTGTTTTTAATATAGTTTTTTTGTTTTAATTGTGTCTCGACTGATACGCCTCTCAAGTTAATTTACTTCAGTTCAGTTAATAATTAATAATAGACATTTATTTTGTGCCAACAACGCCCTTACTTTAAAGGTATGTAATTTATTATACTTTAACATTTTGTGGAAATAAAGTGATGGACAGTTGTTTTGCTAAATAAAATTTATCCAAATTATCTGTTTTAAACGTTAACTTTTGAAGAAGTTGAGTTACCAAATTGAAAGAGAGGGTTGAAATAAATATATTCTAACAGCGAAAAAAATGAGTAATATATTTTATGAGAGTGTTAATTTCAATTTTAGGACTCACTTTGCAATTGAACAAAAAATTCAAGACATTTAATAAATTTATTTTATGAAGGGGTTTTATGATGTTGAAGTAGCTATTCCATCGACAGCGGTTTTTAGGGTTCCGTACCCAAAGGGTAAAAACGGGAACCCTATTACTAAGAGTCTGCTGTCCGTCCGTCTGTCACCAGGCTATATCTCATGAACCGTAATAGACCGACTGACCAAAAATATTGTACACTCCATTGCGCTGAGAGAATAATCTTTGTTTATTTTTTAAATGCCATAATAATTAGTAGTAGTGTCAAGCTATCAAAATCTGTAATTTAATATATTTGGTATTTTAATAAAGATTACTATATTAACTTAAATAAAGTATGCTTCAATTGTCTACAACGCTTCATTACTCTTTCAAATTCCCACACACTTATAGTGTCAGATACTTTTAAAAACATTTCCTATTGTGTATGGCAAAACAACGTTTGCCGGGTCAGCTAGTTAAGAATATAATAATCTCTACGTCTATGATGTCAGACGTCTCACGGCACTTTTAAAGGTACTAACTGAGCCATGGATTGGCAGATTATACTTATTAAAATTACGTTGCATTCTATTAATTGGGCTATGCAAGCCATAATTTCGGGTGACGTTTTCTGGGTAAAATAAAAAATTGGAACGGGTTCGATGTAGGGCATGTAAAGATATTTTACTTAGTAAATAAGAACAGTCAACATGCCCATTAATTAATTTGAACAAAAAACACATATCGGCCTGCAACCTCCTGCCCTGAAGTGAACTCATACCCAAAATACTAAGAACACGGTTGTAATTTGAATGATTATCAATTTGGGGTATTCCTTGGGGTAAAACTACATATTCGTAAAAAATTTTTTTGAACATTTTCTATTTGATTGATATGAATCTCATAAAAAGGAGACCACACCGGACTTGCATATTCCAGAATCGATCTTACGTACGAACCATACAATAATTTCATGACATGACATGAGAAATCAGTACTAAATCTAGAAATATAACCCAAAGACCTAGATGCTCGCTGTATCACACTCATGATATGGCCATTAAAAGTTAATCTACAATCAAACAAGACACCAAGGTCTTTAACCTCAAGAACTCTTTCAAGTGTAGTGCCATTTATGATGTAATCAAATTGAATAGAATTACGTGATTTTGAGAAGGTAATGCATGAACATTTACTTGTATTTAAACTTAAACCATTTAAATTTGACCAGTGAACAAATAAGGTCACCTCTGACTGCAAACATTGGCAATCCAGAGAAGTAGATGTGTATTTAAATATTTTAAGGTCGTCAGCATACATAAGAAAAGAACTATGTGGTAAAAAGAATCTTAAATCGTTAACAAACAAAATAAATAATATGGGTCCACAATGGGAGCCTTGCGGGACGCCTGACGGTACTAAAATTTGATTTGATATAAAATTATTAATTCTAATACTTTGCGTCCGCCCAGTTAAAAAACTACTTAGCCATCTAAGAATATGATCACCTAGCCCTAGTGCCTTAAGTTTAGCCAGTAATAGACCATGATTCACCCTATCGAACGCCTTCGAGAAATCGGTATAAATAACATCAACTTGATATCCCCTCTCGAAAGCGTTCAGCAAGTAGTTCACATAAGTTAATAGATTAGCTAGGGTAGACCGAGCAGGCTGAAAACCAAATTGTTCATCCATAACTACGCCTTTACAGCGCCAAGACAGCGAAGAAGACACCAATGAATCAAACAACTTTGGAATGGTTGACTGGATACAGATGCCTCTGTAATTTGTAACGTCGCTGCGATTACCAGATTTAAAAATAGGAGTAATGTATGAATGCTTCCAGAATTCAGGAAATACTCCAGAATTCAGCGAAAGATTAAAAAGAAAGTGTAGTGGTTTACTTAATGTGCAGACACATTTATTTAACAAGATAGGGGGTACCCCATCGGGACCAGAGGATGTTTTCAGATTAGATGATATTATTTTATGAAATATGTCAATTAAATCTATCTTTACTTTATTTAAATTAAGTACCTGAGAAAGGGTAGGATAGTATTCAGGTATTTCATAAGAGGCATCTGTATACACGGTTGAGAAATAATCGGCAAATAAATTTGCCGTTTCTTCACCTTTATTGCTTGCTCTGTAATCAAAGTGCATACAGTTTGGATATCCGTTTGATTGTTTAAAATTATTAACATGTTTCCAAAATTCATTTGGGTTATTAATTAAATTTGATTCCATTCTGTGCACGTAAGATTGATAACACTCTTGTTCCAGAGCCCCACACTCCTCTCTAAGCCGCGAAAACAGCACATAGTCAGCAGGCAAATTTGAATTCTTATAGCGTTTATGCATAATTTTTTTCTCAACTATAAGTCGTCTGAGACGAGGGGAAAACCACGTTGGAAAATTGGAGCTCTTAAATTTTTTAATGGGTACAAATTGTGAAATACCCTGGTATATTATATTATAAAACCCATTAACTGCCTCATCGATATCATTTTTGTCAAGCAGCAAATTTAAAAATTACATCAACAACAAATATAATTTCTTATTTTAGCAAACCTTTATAAATATAGATGTTATCCTATTGAAATAGAGCTTTAAATGTATGTAAATATTTAAAAATAAAAATCCTACAACTATTATTGAACTTTTTCAGTCTTGGCAGGGATCTCAATCCTAGGGGAAGCAAGTTATACATTTTGGGACCTAAATAAGAGAAGTATCTCAATTTTTTTGATGTAATGTTCATTGGCATCTCCAATTGTTCACTGACCTTAGACCTGGTTTCATAGATATTGTTTATAGTTTGTTTAAATTTAGTAGATTTTTTAATAAATGAGCATGTTGTCAGACAATATAATCCTCTCACATCCAATATGTCCTCTGAATATAAAAGTCTGGTGGTATATCGCCTATTTTTTCGAAATATAATCTTAAGAATGTTATTTTGAACTACATTTAAAGGGTTTAAGGAATTTTGATATAGACCACCCCACACCACTATACCATATTGAATTAAAGATTCAATAAGGACTTTATACACACATAACAACAACTTTTTACTTAATATCTCCCTCAAAACATAAAATTTGTACACTAGTTTCTTTATATTTTTTGTAATTCTAAGTACATGATGATCCCATATGATATTACGGTCAATAATTACACCCAAGTATTTTGTATATTCAACCTCTAGAATATCACCATCAAAGTTGTCAATATGAATGCTGCGGAAGTGTGGACGATTGGCTGCTGTGATAGAAAAGGCTATGTAATTCGTCTTTGAGGTATTTAAAGTTAGCTTAAATGTGTCTAACCAATTTTTAATTTTGCACATACCTTGAATGGCAAAATCACAACAGAAGTCCATGATGATGGTTTCATATTTTGCAATACTTAATTTGAGATCTCTTAATGTATGACTCCCTAGATTCCACTGTGTTCTACATGGCTGTTTTGGGCCAGTCACTCTCTTTTTCATTGATAAATTCTATTGAGGTGGGGCCAGAGGTTTAGGATCATTGGCGCAGTATTTTTTACTATTCATGAATGGTTAGTGTCATCTATGTCTTATTAGCGTAAGTACTAAACCCATAATTTGTACAGTGATACCTTTCAAAAAAACAGCTGTGACAGTCTTGGTCTCCTATTAGGAACTAAAAACGAGCAGCAGTATTTTACTAATTTGTGCTAGAAAACCATAAGTGCCTTTTTTTCTGAAAGTCCTGGGTTTGTAGGCCGCAACAAAAACCCTTGTATTATAAGGCAGATCTTGATGGAAAATTAAATTTAAAAATATTTTGCAAATTTATTTTGAACTTTCTCGATTTTGTCAGTATGGTGCTGACATGAAAGGCTCCATATAGTAGAGCAGTACTCTAAAACAGTATGAACCAAAGAGTTATAGAGACAAGCAATTGCTTTAGTATCAGTGACATGCTTAGTATGTGCATTGATAAAATCTAACAATCTAAACTTATTCATAAGGTACAAACAGAGCAATTTACATCTGGTAATGTTAAGATGCAGGTAATTGGTGCGATTCGACAAGTCTGTCAATGGTGGCAATTCTAGTAATTACCTGCTAAACTCACATTTGTTCTTTAAAAAACGAACAGCGAGATATATTTGTAAAGTTAATAGTAGAGAAGCATGCAGCGCCCCACTATTAAAATCAAAAAACTATTAATTTTAACTTCATTGTTTATTTCGGAAACTGTCTGCATGGTTTATAAACATAGATAGAATGCCTACACACGGTCATTCTCATGATCTCTACTTACAACAAGCATAAAAAAATCTCTCATTTATGAGAACAGGAAAATGTTTAACCACCTGCCGCTTTAAAGAGTTGTGCTACTTTAAAGTCCTTCAAGAATTTTATTAAAAAATTGTGAACTGAAAAAGCATATTATGAGACGGGGGATTTCTACCTTGATACCTTTTAATATTGGGCATTATCTTTATTATTTTATTTTTATGTTGTTTATTATTTTATATAACTGATTCTCTTTTTTATATAATTTTAAAATGTGTAAATTTCTATTTTGTATGTTTTTTATTTTTATATAAATGATTTGTACTTTTTATATGTTATACTTATTATGATCTGATTTTTTTTGCTTTTTTGACTAATATTTTTTTACTTTCCCATCCAATTTGACTCTTGTAGGTACAGGGTGTTCCAGCGAGGACTGAACAGGGACCTATTTTCGACCTTCCTTGTATTTTGGAAAAATTCAAAATAGCCAATCAATGTATTTTTTCTTGTAGAATCCAAAAATGTCATCGAAAAAATATTTGAACCAGAAACAAAAGAGTTACGCTATGCATCAGGTGTTTTTTAAATGGAATGTATCGTTTTTTATACGATTTTTGGAAAGAGTGATTTTTTTTATGTCCGTTCTGATTAAAAGATTTGATTTTGCGATAGCTGTTTATATTACATTTTAATGTTTTACAAACTAAAATTTTAGCTTCACCTATTTAAAATATACGATAGGTTGGTATAGGTGATCAAGGTAAAATGACGTTTAAATGCTTTGTCAATAAAAATTGACATTATTTTAATTATTGTCGAAGTCTTCACCCAAAAAATATATATTTGACTCAGATCGAAATGAAATACTCTTTGGACGAGAGACTACAGATTGTTATGCTATTTTACAAGTGCCAAGAAAATGCAAGAGAAGCAAGAAGAAGATTTATTGCAAATTTTCATAGAAATATATCCATCAATACAATTCTAAGGATAAAAAACCTATTTGAGGAAAATAAAACTTTACATGATAGAAAAAGAAATTCAATAAAAAATAATTATTAAATAATAAAATAAAACTACTAATAACATAAGTTTTCAATGTGACCGCCGTTTTTCTCGAAAAACAACATTGATAACCCCTTTGTAGCCTTTCTAAACTTGCTGTTACAATATGATTTTCCTGGTTAAGGCGGTTTATTTCATCGACAATTTTTCCCATGATCTCTTGAATATTTTCGTTTCGTTGTCTGTATACGATGTTCTTCAAATGGCCCCAAAGAAATGTATCCAAAACTAAGAGGTCGGGGCTATTGGGCGGCCAAGCATATGTTCCATTTCGCCCTATCCATTCGTTATGGCGCCGATTTAAAAATTGAACCACATCATGCACGGCATGAGGAGGCGCCCCATCATGTTGCCAAATTAAATTCTGATATTCTGCCAATGGTAAGTCTTCCAAAAAATTTTCAATTTTGTTTTCTAAAAACTCATATCTGTGCCCATTTAAAGTCCCGTTAAAAAATATTGGTCCCAAAATTTTATTGTTTTTTATCCCACACCAAACATGAATAGAATTCCTCCCTTGAAATTTAATAGTCTGGAACTTTTTTGGATTTTCAACGGCCCAGTGGTGACTATTATGTCTGTTGAATACTCCCGATGTTGTGAAAGTAGCTTCGTCGGTCCACACAATATTTTTGAATAAATCAGGGTCTTCGTTTTCTTGCCGAATTACCATTTGAGAAACAAATTGGAAGCGAAGTTCTTTTTGTGCCGGTGTTAGGTGCTGAAGTGGAAGGATACGAAAAGGCCTAAATTTATGAATTTTCAGAGTCCTGTGAACAGTCCCTCGGGTAACTCTTCTACGCCTTACACCGCCACCGTACTGAACTTCCCGAACTGCATCCGAAATAGATTTGGTTGGATTAACTTGAAAATAATTTATAATGGCCTGGTCTCAATTTCTTCTTCTTTGTATATTTCTTATTCTATCATGTAAAGTTTTATTTTCCTCAAATAGGTTTTTTATCCTTAGAATTGTATTGATGGATATATTTCTATGAAAATTTGCAATAAATCTTCTTCTTGCTTCTCTTGCATTTTCTTGGCACTTGTAAAATAGCATAACAATCTGTAGTCTCTCGTCCAAAGAGTATTTTAGGTGAAGACTTCGACAATAATTAAAATAATGTCAATTTTTATTGAGAAAGCATTCAAAGGTCATTTTACCTTGATCACCTATACCAACCTATCGTATATTTTAAACAGGTGAAGCTAAAATTTTAGTTTGTAAAACATTAAATTGTAATATAAACAGCTATTGCAAAATCAAATCTTTTAATCAGAACGGACATAAAAAAAATCACTCTTTCCAAAAATCGTATAAAAAACGATACATTCCATTTAAAAAACACCAGATGCATAGCGTAACTCTTTTGTTTCTGGTTCAAATATTTTTTCGATGATATTTTTGGATTCTACAAGAAAAAATATATCGATTGGCTATTTTGAATTTTTCCAAGATACAAGGAAGGTCGAAAATAGATCCCTGTTCAGTCCGCGCTGGAACACCCTGTACACTGTTTTGTCTCTAAAGGTTATGATAATTCACTTTTTCAACCTTGTATATTCATTATTAATTTTTTTTTATTTAGTTTATATCCTTAATTATAAAGCATGTTTTGTATTGAATTAAAACTGGTGAAAATAATTTTAAGTCATCTGCATATAAAAAAACATTAAAGTACTTTAAAACAAGATATTGTCATTTATAAAAAGTAAGAGAATTGGACTGATATATGAGGGACACCAGATGTTACAACCAAGTTGATTGGATACTGAACCACTCAAGCTGACCTGCTGACGCTGATTAAATAAATATGACTTAATCCAATCAATGTAATTTCCAGAAAAGCCCATTTGCTTAATTTTACTACGAGAAGCCGGTAAGAAGCTGTGAATAATAATCTATTAGGTAATTTTGAAATATTCAAAGTCAAAAGTTAGGCTAAAAGAAAAATGAAAAATACTTAACATTAGAGAAAGATTACATTTGTACAGGAATTTGTTTAAAAATATATTAAAAAACTATATAAACAATATTGCATATACATAGGCATACATACAATTACAATTTAAAATTCAAGTAACATACATACATATTTATAACAATATACTTTAGACCTAGTCCAATCTCTCAGCATAATATTCGTCAAGGCTGTAATATGCCTTCTGAACTAATAACCTTTCTGTTTTCTTAAATTTAATAAAGCATGACTCTTTTTAGGGTCATCAGGAAGATGGTTAAACAATTTTTTAGCACCATACACAAAAGAATTTCTAAATTGCCCAGTTCTCTTGGCAGTTATTTTTCTCAATAAAAAGCACGCCGGCCCCCAAGATATCATGTTGATAAAGTGATTCAAAACTTTCATCAGTGATAATTGTCTAGAACAACTTTGGTTTGTGTGAAAGCAAAGAAACGCCTTTGTAGTTTTTCATGTCATATTTATCACTGAATTTAAATATTGACCTGAGTGTAGAATACTTCCAAATTTCGGGAAAGGAACCAAAATAAATGTAGTATTTATTTCACAGACAAACACAAACCTTACCGAATCTATATCCTATAACTTTTATCTAATCTATCTAAATCAATGCAAGGTCTATTTCAAACACTTAACCAATAGATTTTTGTTATTTAAAAAAAATACTATGAACTAACCTTTCACTGCTTCTGGATTCCTCTCCTCTGAATGAGCCAGAGGGTCTGTGATAGGTTCATCCTTAATTATTGTAGACCATGCTTTTGATATACTTGGGCGAGGTGGATAAACCAACCTTTTCATTCGAGGTCTAATGTACCTTCTATAAAAAAAAAACATGATAAATAAACATAAAAAGCTTGCAGTTAAAAAGTATAGATTACTTCAACTTAAAGACACTGTGATTTTTTTTGTTCCCAACTCATTATTTGATGTGGTTTCTCTGTATATGATAATCTCACTAGATATATCCTTATCAAATGGGTTTCTTCTTACTAAGTATAAATATATTAAATTTTATACCTTTATCTTACATACAGGAAATTTGGTAAAAACAGTGCTATTATGTGTTAAATGGGAGAAAAGAAAACATTCTACTATACACAGTAGAATCAATGTGATTTTTTTCTCAAATTTCTTGGGTGTCGAACTTAATATTTAAGTTAATATATTTTTAATCAGGAGCAAGAGACCCATTTGTTGGCCATATAGTACAAAAAGTATTCAATATAAAAAATAATAATTATTCTGAATAAAAGATTTATTAAATTAAATTAACGCATTAATTTTGAAATTTAAGGGAAAATGCTTGATGTTTGTGCTACATAGTTTTGCATTTTAATAAATTATACATCTATTCTTTTTTTACTTTTAATTTTGGCAAACATACTTTTTCCTTTTTGTGTACTGGCTGTAGAATAGCATTGAATTAAAATGTGGCCAGGTCGTCTCTACACCAGACTGTCTTTTTTTTTTGTTCTTTAACAAATCTGTCCCGAAGATTTCTCCATATTCTCATACAATCACTTACTAAAAGAGAGATAACAATTGTAAATAACTACAACACTGTAAAATGAAAATAAAATAGCTCATTGTAAGTTATTAAATCTCTTAAACTTACCACTGGCACCTAAGGTCCTTGCTATTTTGGACCATGCTAATTCTTTTTTCTTTGTATTTTTGTAGTCTTTATGGGATACATTAAAAGTAAATTCAAAATTCTGGATTGTTTCTATTAAAAGATCAACCAGTTCTGCCTCAGCTTGAATTTGAGTTTCTACTAAAATATCCAACAAACAAAATCACATTGAAAAATAAACTTAACATTACTCTTACCGGCAAAACCGGGTTCCTCGATATCCATTCTTATCACATGAAAATAAACTCGAATTAGACGAGACACTCAAAATTGGAATAGTTCGAATCCGAATCATTCACACAAAACAAAATCAAAAAATGTAAAAATAACTTAAAAAAAAAAACTTCTTTGAGGCTCTTGAACCATTGGCTTCAACACATGACATATGCACATGATTTTAGGCTCCATGGCCAGGGTCACATCGGACGGGATCAAAACTAACGAACTATAAAGGTACATTTACATTCAATTCAGCTCGAATTTGTTATGAAATTGGCTAGCTTGGCAAATGGCAACAGTGTGCTGGTATTTGCCAAGCATTGCATTTGACAAATTTCGAACTATTTAAAGAATATAAATGGTTTTTTTTCGCTATAATGAAAAAAACCTTTAATCAAATATTTTTGGACTAATTCTGAACGCATAGTCAACGCTAAGTTAAATATAAACTCTTAAAACCAGCACCAAAGGGAGTAGAAAAAATGACTTAAAAATCTTCTTGCTCCAATTCAGTGTATTTTACCTTAACATCTAAAAACAATAAAATTAAATACAAAATTCGATCAGCTGTTCAGAAACATCGTTTCCACTGTAAATGCACTTTTACAAAATGTCAATGTTAACTTGGACTTCGAAGTGACTGTACATCTATCTTAACTGATAATAGGGCTGTAGAAAGTTACGGTTAATCGGTCAAGATTCTCACGGTTAACCGTGAAAACATCGTTTTGAAAAAACGGTGAACGATTAACGAAAGTTCGATGAACCAGTCCGCGAGAAATAAAACTGACATACAATTGGCATTTTCTATTCGTTTTCTTAAGCACTCAAAGATTGCTCCGGATTCATCTTGTGACTTCAAACACTCTCTTTATGATTAAGTAAAAATTCCAAGCAATGGAATATGCAGTTTTACGGACTCACCTGTCTTTTACTCATTATTTGACATTCGTCAGAATAATATTTTTGATGAAAAAAACGAATTCAGAGTACCAATTTTTTATTAGATATAGATAAAACATGTTTATCGCAACACGTTATAAAATATTTGAAAGAGATCTTACTTTTCAATAACATCACCTATAAAATCTGCCACTTTCGGTAGTTCAGAGCATTTTTGCTTATTCCTCCTGATTATTACATTTCTACATCATCCGACGATAAAGAGGACACAATTTATAAAACTCTTCGAGTACTTTTTGAAATATGTTAATTTTTATTGACAAATTTGACAATACTCTCTATTTGATCTGTCTTCAGGATTCGGAGCAAACGATAGCAATCTCAAAGTTCTCTGAGCTCTCTTTCTTTGTCTAGGACTCTGAGAGTCTTATTTTCAAGGGAACACCCAAATTAGAAAATCTCGGAGCAATGAATGGGTTGGAAAGTTACAGTAGCGATTAAATTTCAAACCAATCTGTGACAGTGGCTCACTTCATTAACAAGCACGAAACACAATGCAAATTACGTCATTCATTTCCGTCAAAATTATTTTTCTTTATGTATTTTCTGGTATATTGCTATACTTTTCTTGGTTATAAACGATTATCATCAAATTATCACTCACTTTTGTACCAAAAAATGTATACTTCATTTTTAAGTTTCCTTCTTGTAGGTTAGTTTTTACGTTATACGTTTAGAGTTCCATTGTGTTTCGAGCGTTCTATCTGCTGGTTTGAAAACCAACAGCGGCTTTTTATAAACAGGAAACTGTATTTATATGTTCCCATTCGTTGACAAACTTCTCCACTAGATGGTAGTGACTCTACTTTCACGGACCGAATTATTCCAATTATACATTTTCAGCTTTTTACCTCTTAAAAGATTATCACATTTTTCTTTAAAATAAGCCTGAAAACTATTACCGATGTTATGATAACTTCCACATAACTACATTTAAAATTACATTGATCACACAAAAAATACATATTTCAATAGAAAAGCTGAAAATATATATTTTTTCTTTTTTTAAGTTACAAGAGTAGATTAACTTTAACAAACAATATGACCAATAATGATAATCAAGTTTCTTTAATACAATATTTAATTAAAACACCCTGCCAAATTTTGAGACGAGTAGGGCAACAGAGTATTAAGGTGGGTTCAAGTAACAAAATTTAGTTTTTACCTTTTTATTTTTAGTATAACTTACCATTTTATTACTTTCTTTTAGTCATGTGACTCCAATGAACTAACCAAAATGCTTATTCTTATTCTTAATGATTAACGTTATTGAGGTAGGTATAAGCAGTTACTTCAGATTATTTAGAAAATATAAAAAGTCTGAAGCATTTTAAATAAATAAATATCATAGGAAGTTTATACCTAATAAGTACTTATAATAGTTTATACCCAATAAGTAAATAATGAACAATAAAATCGCAACAACTTTTTTATTACTTTTTATAAGGATGAAAATCAAATTATAAATAATCCCTATGAAGTCTCAAAATGGGTAGTTAGAGTATTCTAGTTAAGAAAAATAATATTATATAAAAGGCATTACTAAACGACACTGGCATACTTCCTGGAGGGGCAAGTATTTACAGTTGGCCACTAAACAAAAAAATCACACTTATATAATCATGGTAATGCCTTGTAAAATAAATTTTACTTTCAAACATTTTGCTTGGGCTATTAGCTCTAGGAGAGGGCATGGCCACTGCTCAATGATTATACAGAACGATTGTTTACTTCTCTTTCTAATACACTGGCCACTGCAGAATTATGGCAATCACCAGGGGGTACTAAAGTCTAGTTTACATAAGGGTCTTCGTATTTCATTGGTATTATGGAATTTGTATGTTATTTCATTAGACTTGATGTATTTAGCCATTTTTGAACGTACTTCAAAGTAGGTCACGTATGTTTGAAGTAAAAAGATTAAAACTTTTGAAATTTCAAGACTGTTTAGTGTTTGAAGCACATAATAATGGTTTGTTTGCTACAAAAACTTATTAAGAAGTATTGTCTCATTCCAATTTATGAATTTTTAAATACAGTGAAACCTCTCAACAACAGACAGTAGCCGGGCCACACAAACTGTCTGTTGTATAGAGGTGTCCGTTGTGGGGAGTGAACTAATTAAATACCAATGTAATTTTATTTAAAATAATTTACTAAGAATTTAATACAAATTATTAGTACAATTGTTACTACATATACACCAACATCTTTTACATACATATATGCATACAATAAAAATGTACTATCTAATATAAAATATTATACTACCTACATATACAGTTTGATACAGTTCTACTTTATAAAAAGTTTTTATCTAATGTCTAGATAACATACAAAAGTTTTCAATATTCCTTAACATTTTATATGCTTCCTTAATGTTCTTAATATTGAAAGAAATAGTTTCTTCGTCATCACTGTCGGATAAAATCTGACCGTTCTCACTATTTTGAAATTCACTGATGCACTCACGTTCACTTATATTAGGATTTTCTGTGAATAAACTTTCAACAATTGCTGAATATGAAGTTAATCGTAAAGTAATACTCCATGGATAACAAAAGTAGCTTGATTAAAAACTTTCTGAAGTGGTTTTTAAAATTTTGAATCACTCCCTGCTGCAATGGCTGGCAATGTGATGTCATATTTGGCGGTAACAAAATTATTTTAACATTTTTTAACTCCAGTTTAGGGTGAGATGCAGCATTATCCTAAAATAAAAGTATATTTCGGTTTTGCCTTTGCATTTTTCAGTCAAATTTCATCAACCATCCCTTGTCATCCATGCTTTCTTGTTATAGTACCATTCAAGTGGCAATTTTTCCACGCTTGATCCTTTAAAATAACGGTTTTTTTTTTACTTTTTCCAATCAGCAGTGCATTTTCTTTTTCTCCATTCATAGCGGAGCAAACTAATAGTATATAGGGAGTCTCTCCTTGGACGCTTTCCCGCCAGCACATGTTTCGCCTTTTAAAGAAAATGTTTTATTTGGCAAGGCGCGGAAAAAGAGTCCCGTTTCATCGGCGTTATAAACGTCTCTCGGTGCGTAGTTTTTGATAATAGCACATAATTTCGTCTGCTAATCAGTTACCTGAATCAAGTCTACAGCTTCTGCTTCGCCACAGATGGATTTAAAAGAGATATTATGACGTTGACAGAACTTCTCCAAACATCCATTTTATCCTTTAAAACCATCAACTTCTAGATTCTTCGCAATTTTTTGTGCTTTTTCCTTTATTATTGTACCGGATATTGGATTGTTTTTGGAGCGTAGACAATTTGGTCTATGGCAGCACCGTCAGTTATCGCAAATTTCATTTTCTCTTTCATGTTCCCAGTCTCGGCGAATGGCTTGTTAAGAGCAAGAGCGCTCTTCCTCAAAATATCACTAATTTGAGATTTTTCTACACAGAATTTTTCGGCTAATACTCTAACACTAAGTTTCTTTTTTTCCGAGTACTGGATTATTTCAACTTTTTCTTGAAGACTCAAAAACTTTCTTTTGTTTGAAGACATATTGATCGCACTAAAGTAACATCAAAACTAAGATATTCTATTGATGAAGACCACATTTTATAAAAATAAGGTGATCTATTTATTATGCAATTCACCGTAATTTACCTACAAGCCAGACAGCATAAGCCAGTAGGGGCCGCGCCGCTTATTAGCATAGATCTAAATATTGCTCATAACGTAAAATAAAAATACCGGCATTAAAGGTGGGTTTTTCAAAAATTATCTGAACATCTGTCCGTTCTAAGGAGGTAAATTGTACTGTTTTTATTAAAAATGTTCCAAATTTTAGTGTCTGTGTCCGTTGTTCAGAGCGTTCGTCGTCAAGAGGGTTTAATACACATACACTGACGGTCGGTGACTTCAAAATTGTCCGTTCAGCAGAGGTATCCATTGTTCGGAGGTGTCCCTTAAGGGAGGTTTCAGTGTATAAGAATCTCAATTTTTACTTAACATTGAAAAATGTGAAAAAATTATCCAATGACGTCTGTAACACTACCGGTCTCAACAAAAGAAGGTCCTTGCTTTTAATTTTCCACATATTTTATAAGAACAATCCCTTCATAAAAGTCAATAACTAAAAAAAAGTTGTCTTTGTGGTAATACAAAAGCTGCTTCAAGAGGAGGAACATTTTCCACACCACTTTTACCATTCCTAGATATGATAAAGTTTTAATTGTCACTCTAAAAGTCGACAAGGTTGGTAAATTTACAAGTTACTTACTTCTCTTCATCAACAACATAATTTAATCTTGGTATAATCTGACTAGGTGCTAAAGGTCCAAATCGAAATCTAGTGCATCTAGATTGTAAAGCTGGTATAATTTTGCTTAAGTAGTTGCAGATAATACAAAATCGTATATTCTCTGTATATTTTTCGATAACTAAAAAAAATTATAAAAAATAGGTAATGTGAAATTATTGTCAAAATTTGGAAATAACAAATAAATGATGAAGTTTGACTAACAATTACTTAACACTACTATAGTCAAAAGCAATGTTATCGTGAGGGTCATACTATTTATCAACGACAAACTTTTTAAGTTTGTTTACGTGTAATCATATCCTCCGCATAAAAGCCGGAAGATGAATTAGATAGACCTATGACATTTTTATATGAAAAAAGAGGATAAACATATAAATACCAGCAGTTGCAAAAATCTTTGAGCGATGTCACTTCAAAGTCAGATTGACAAGTCAGTGACAAAATGAGTAATAGAAAACAATTTTCGGGTTTTTTACATCCACAAGCGAAAAAAATGGTATTAAATCTAATAAAATATTACGAAAATGAACATTCACCGGCCAATATCCAGGAGACAGTAGCAAAAGCTTTGGGAATCGGTATAAGGACTGCGCAGAAAATTGTGCATGAAAAAAAAGCATAATTTACTACCGAAGAAGATTAAGAAATGTACACGAAAAAAGCCAAAGACAGAAGACTTAAGTGACAATGTAAAAATAGATGTTCATAATGCAATTTACGATTTATACACATCAAAAACTAATATAACCCTTCAAGTTTTATAAGAAGCTTTAAAAATTCGAGGCATATTGGAAATTGGACTAAAATCATTGTCAAAATTAATAAAAATGTTGGGTTTTCGATATAAAAAGGACTGTAATCCAAGATTTTTATGCGAGTTGCCACATATAGCAAGTCAGCGTATCCAGTTTTTAAAGAAATACACGAAAAATGTTAATTCAAAATTTAGAAAAGTGGTATTTTTAGACGAGACTGGGATATTTTCTAATGGAAGCGGTTCGAAATCTTGACAGGACAAGTCTGTAAAAAGTGGCAAGAGAAAAAAGGGATGTGGGGCTTGAAAACGGTTCATCATTTTGCATGCAGGTTCTTCAACAGGATTTCTCCCAGGAGCAAGTTCACTGTTTTCTTCAACATCCAATAATATGGTCTACCATGATAATATGAACTGTAAACTATTTGAAAAGTGGTTAAAAGAACAACTGATTCCAAATTTAGATGCTCTATCTTTAATCATTCTGGACAATGCATCTTATCATTCAAGAATCTTAAATAAACAACCTACTTCATCCTGGAAGAAAACAGATATTTATGACTGGCTAATAAAACAAAAACAAAATCCTTTACCTAATATGCTGAAACTAGAACTTCTTTTAATGGCAATATCTATTAAAAAACCAACAATATATGCCGTAGATGAAATATTACGGGAAAATGGACATGAAGTTTTACGACTGGCGCCATACCATTGCCAGTTTAATGCAATAGAATTAATATGGGCTGGGGCAAAATCATATTACGAAAAACATGTGAACAATGGTCTTACATCAGATGAAGTGCAAATTGTTTGGCAAGATTCATTAAATTATATTATGCCGGAGTACTGGAAGAAATCTGTAGAACATACGTAGAAATTAATATGGGATTAGTGGAATCGAGAACGAGTTCTAGATGTCAAAATAGCACCAAGGATTATTGCGCCATTTGAGGACGACAAATCAAAAACTTATATAACCCTTCAAGTTTTAAAAGAAGCTTTAAAAAATCGAGGCATATTGGTAATTGGACTAAAATCGTTGTCAAAATTAATAAAAATTTTGGGTTTTCGATATAAAAAGGACTGTAATTCAAGATTTTTATGCGAGTTGCCACATATAGCAAGTCAGCGTATCCAGTTTTTAAAAAAATACATGAAAAATGTTAATTCAAAATTTAGAAAAGTGGTATTTTTAGAAGAGACTTGGATATTTTCTAATGGAAGTGGTTCGAAATCTTGGCAGGGCGAGTCTGTAAAAAGTGGCAAGAGAAAAAAGGGATGTGGGACGGGAAAACGGTTCATTTCGCATGCAGGTTCTTCAACAGGATTTCTTCCAGGTGCAAGTTTACTGTTTTCTTCAACATCTAATAGTATGGACTACCATGATAATATGAACTGTAAACTATTTGAAAAGTGGTTAAAAGAACAACTGATTCCAAATTTAGATGCTCCATCTTTAATCATTCTAGACAATGCATCTTATCATTCAAGAATCTTAAATAAACAACCTACTTCATCCTGGAAGAAAACAGATATTTATGACTGACTAATAAAACAAAAACAAAATCCTTTACCCAATATGCTGAAACTAGAACTTCTTTTAATGGCAATATCTATTCAAAAACCAACAATACATGAAGTAGATGAAATATTACGGGAAAACTGACATGAAGTTTTACCACTACCGCCATACCATTGCCAGTTTAATGCAATAGAATTAATACGGGCTGGGGCAAAATCATATTACGAAAAACATGTGAACGATGGTCTTATATCAGATGAAGTGCAAATTGTTTGGCAAGATTCATTAAATTATATTACGCCGGAGTACTGGAAGAAATCTGTGGAACATAAGGAGAAATTAATATGGGATTGCTGGAATCGAGAACGAGTTCTAGATGTCGAAATAGCACCAATGATCATTGCGCCATTTGAGGACGACTCAGAAGATGAGGACTTTTTAAGTGATGATATTTTTTAGTCTATAGTATTAAAAAGTTTCTGAAGGATTATATTAGTCTTTGACGTGTATAAATCATAAATTGCATTATGAATATCCATTTTTGCATTGTAACTTAAGTCTTTTGCCTTTGTATTTTTTCGTGTACATTTCTTAATCTTCTTCGGAAGTAAATTATGTTTTTTTTCATGCACAAGTTTCTGTACATTCCTTATACCGATTCTAAGAGCTTTTGCCACCGGCTCCTGGATATTAGCCAGTGAATTTTAATTTAAATTCTTTTTTTTATCAGATTTGACACCATTTTTTTGCTTACCTTGTAGGCAATAGATAAATAATAATAGAGTACCAATTTTAAAGCGTGTTTAAAATAAGTAAATTTATTTATTAATTATAAGACAAATATATATATAAATTTATATATATATATATATATATATATATATATATATATATATATATATATATATATATATATATATATATATATATATATATATATATATATATATATATATATATATATATATATATATATATATATATATATACATATATATATATGCATATATATATATATATATATATATATACACATATATAAATACACATATATAAATACACATATATAAATACACATATATAAATACACATATATAAATACACATATATACATACACATATATACATACACATATATATACACATATATATATATATATATAGCCTGTATTTTTCGCATGCATGGGCTTAATTTTTGACTAAAATTTGAAGAAATAGGATAAGTAGTTTTTTAGCTATGCCGCGAACAGACAGACTGACGGACAGACAGATAGAATTGAGTAAACATGTTTTCCAGCATCTAGGGCCCCTAAACGTAAAGATCTGAAAAATCTCACGAGGAAAGTAATAACTAATTATCTTGTGTTTTTAACAAAAACAAAATATTTTTGCAAAATAAATTTTTTTTATCACAGTACAAAAAAAAACAAGTTTTCTTTGCACAGGGGTGGCCCGCATTTAAATAAATGACACAGTATTAGTGGTTAGATTTTCACTCAAGCGGGGCTCATAATTTTTGGTGATTGATAAAAAAATCTCACTTTCATTAAGCGGCTGTATAAACAGAACATATCCTGATTGTTCCACTGATTCCAACCATCTTTCGATTTTATTAAGACCCTTGGCATATCGTGTATTTTTGTTTTTGCCAACCAAAAATTTTTAACATTTACATATTTAGCGAACTTTCTTATTTAGTCCCTCGGCATTTAATATATAAAATAATATTAAGTGGCTATCTTAATAATATTGTGTAATATAATAAAAAGAAAACTATTTCTTTTCTCCCTGTATATTTGTAAATAGCCCATCGTGATTTAATAGCTCGATAAAAGAATCACACAACATTTTGGTATTCACTGTGTTTTCTGATTTGATTCATAATGTTGGTGACCTGTGGACTCGCACGATAAGACCGCATTCAACTTATACAAGATATCACTAAGTAAAAACAGGTTAATCTTTTTAAATATAATCTTACTTCTTCGTAAGGCATTTTGAGCATCCATAGTCATAGCATCAGCTTCATCTAATATAATTAACTTGAAACCACTTCTGAAAATTGTTCTCGTACTTGCAAATGTTAAAATTTGACCCCTTACAATTCCAATACCCCTGTCATCAGATGCATTTAATTCTAACACCTACAAGTTAAAAAATATGTCACTGCGTGTATTTGAGAAGCATTATAATTGTATTCTGCATTTACAAGAAATCCAGTATGGTCTCAAAATCAATCTCATTTTATTGAAGTACTTATCCTATACATTAAAAAATAAGTAATTATATATTTTATAATTGATAGTTACCATTGAAGAAAACTGTGCAGGTGTATAAAGCTGTCGGGCACAAGCTAGGATTGTGCTGGTTTTTCCAGTTCCAGGTGGTCCGTAGAATAGCAAATGTGGCACTTGGTCTTCTCTAATAAATTTGCTAACTAAAAGTTTGAAAATTGTCTAGCTTTTTTATTTGATATGCAGTCACAGTCTGTTAGCACAGCTTACAAATACAACCAACTATTTGAATTAAAACATGTGTTAACTGAATAAATACCTGTTTTTATAATATCTTCATGAGATACAAGATCATCTAGGGTACTGGGTCTATATTTTTCAACCCTGAAATGTATCACATTTATAAAAGACAAGTAAATTTTCTTTTTATAATTTTAACATACCAAGGAAGATTAACTCGCTGTTCTTTTTGCACCATTTTTTAAAAATTAAGTTTCAATTAGTTTGAACTGAATAGTTTATTTTTGTGAATTAAATGTAAATAGAAAATTAAATTTATTCCATCAACAGCTGATGTTTTCAATGTTTTGACTTTCCAAAAAAAGCGGGAAAATAAGTATGGTTAAGTTGGATGTTTATGTCTTCTCTCAAAATTTTATGTACGTCAACAGCCAGGATCAGAAAAATTAAATAATGTGCAAAGCAACAGTTACGTGGCCGTGTTACTAGTAGGATGCTGATCACGAATCTTTTTTAGCAGTGGCGGCTCGTGGATTTAAGATCATGAAGCGTAGCGTAGATAGGTGCACAACTCCGTAGGGAAAAATAGCGCCGCAGACGAAAAATTTTGGAGCGTTTTTTAATATTTGGGGGAAATAATATGAATTTATAAGATTTTAAATACATTTTTTTGTTCTCAAAAAACAGTTATGTACCTATATCTCAAAGCTAACTTCGATTCGATTCGAATGATGCAAAAATACTTCCGCCTCCAACGGTCCGAAGGCACTAATTTACATTAATTCTATAATTCATTATTATTTTTTGAGTATATAACGCACTAGTTTTGATAGAAAATAATGATATAATCAAGTAAATAATGTGAATTTATATAAAGCATACTACATTTTTATAACAAAAAAGAAAAATGCTTAATATTTTATAAATATTTTTATATTTAAGTGAATTAATTGGAAAATGTCCCGCGTTCCTTGGCAAGCCGCCACTGCTTTTTAGTCGATTAAATATTAATTTTGGCAACATTCCGTTTTAGAGTTGTTCGATATTAAAATCCACAATTCTAATACTTGGTTTTACCGATTTTGAGGGTTGTATATTAATTTTTATACTAAATAGATAAAATCCGGAATTAAAACACCCAAGTGGCACATTTTTTCGCGTAACTCTTGAATGAAAGTGGTTTATTTCAAATAGTGTTGGCAGATGACCAGTCATTTATAAATTGGTTACTGACATTTTTGACTCGGTCACTTATGGTAATTTTTAAAAACGTTCGAAAGTATCCCAAAAAGGTTGCTTTAATCTTAAGGTTTTTAACTGATGCCAAACAAAGTCAATCTGTTAAATAAAAAAAGGCATTACATGTTTTTTTTATTCAGCAGTCATTTATAAATTCGTCATTAGTAAAAGAAAATAAACGTTCGTGTAGTTATTTTAAGAAATTTTAGTAAGTAACGCCCAACATTGGTTTTAAATCACTAGTTAACAACCAGTTACGAAATGTATGTCCCTTTTATAAGAAACTAGTTGCCGAACTGATTAGTTAAAATAAAGTTTCTAATTCTTAGCAGATTTACCGGAGTAAATAAATTATTAAAATAAAGCCTTTTGGAACGTTGTCAAATTGAGTAAAACATAAATTTTGATAACAAGCAATTAAACTGTAATCGTCTTGGCTGAATAGTTTTTACTGAAAGCCGTAATAACGAAAACTGTAGAAACATTGAGGTTGGATGACAATGGTTAGTAAATAAAAAGTCCAAATCAATTATTTGAGCACCTTGCAAAAATGGTAATACATAAGCGATTAATTATTGCACACTTTTTAATTTGTAATTTTATATGTTTCAGTTGCCACTTTCGCTTCTTAGAACTGCTCAAAATCATCCTATGGTAAGTTAAATAATATACCTACCCAAGGTATTTTAGTGAAAGTTTCTGTTGTAAAGACTGTTTTGTTTCATATAGCTAATAACTACACTTACCTATCTCTTAAATGAAATTTTTTAGTTAGTTGAATTGAAAAATGGAGAAACATATAACGGACATCTGGTAAGTTGTGACAATTGGATGAATATCAACCTCAGAGAAGTCATATGCACTTCCAGAGATGGTGATAAATTTTGGAGGATGCCAGAATGCTATATTCGTGGAAGCACTATAAAATACCTTCGAATTCCAGATGAAGTTATTGATATGGTGAAAGAAGAAACTCTTGTAAAGAACAAACAGACGAGAGATCAAAAAGGTGGAAGAGGTGGACAGAATCAAAGAAACAGACCAGCAGCAAGAGGTATCTATTTTGTATTAATTCTTGATTATAAGTAATGGTAAAAGGACTTTTCTAAAAATTACTCTAGTATTTATTTAATAAAGTCTGTACTGTAACCAAAATTTAGGCTAACTTTTGTTTCATAATTGGAAGAGATGATAACCCCCGTATTCACTGCAATGGTTTAAGAGTTAGAGCAGGTCTAGTTGCCATGGAACTTGAAACTCTAAGTTTGCCAGTTCTGTTTTACTTATGTCTCTGTCATTTAGTAATTGTGACATTTAGAAAAATTATTTGTTCAATAGTTAAAAATGTCATCTTAAACCTATAACTGTCAAATTAGACCTGGTCTAAATTTAAACCTCTTTACTGAATACGGGTGTAAAATTTTTACCACATTATTTTAAGACATTGAAGGTGGGTTCTTGTAACATGACTTTTTTTCTCTTTTCATAACTCTAGTAATAAACTTTTCCATGTGGACCATGTTCATATTCAAATTACTCTTAGTTTTAATGATACACAACAGATTAATTTTTTAAGTCAAAAACTGTAAATTTGTTTATTTTACAGTACCTAACCTTGCTCAAAAAAAATTTTAGTAAATAAATTAATATGCAAAAACTAAAAAATAATTCCTAAAGTCTGCTGAAGAATAAAAAGTTGGGTCAAATTGTAAGTTTGTGAACTTAAAATGTCAAATTTTAGTATTTATCCATACAAAAATAGTTAAATGACCTTTATAAATAATGCATAAAATTAATCAGTAAAATAAAAGTTTGTGGATGCTCATATTTAGTATTTAGGTTTAACTTTATCTTATTACTTAAGTTATTGAAAAATAAAAACATAAACAGATCATGATTCATGAATCCACCTTAATTTCCATAAATCATAACTTATTCAGTGTTTTTTGTTTAAATGGCCATACAAATTTTGCCATTTTCTATGTAACTTTAAATAATTTAGAAGGTTGTTTTTTACCTGACTTGGCTTGATATATACACAAAAGTATATAAATGACATGCCAGAGAGGACCTATTTCAAATAAATCATTTTTAGGTAACTTTGGTGGAAGACCGAATAAGCCTGGTGGACAACAAAAGCTGTTTCAAAAAAATAAAGTGCCAAAACCAACATAACTATAGCTTAAGAATTTACTTTAGCCAACTTAAATTATTTTCAGTAAGAATGTTAGGCATTATGTTTTGTTGAGAAGCATTATTAGGATTTAGTTGATTTACTCATGAATTTATGTTTATTAATAATTTTTTTGACAATTGGCCATAGTTTAATTTCCATGATTTGTAGACCTACTTTTGAATGTGAGGATGGGATAGATATGGATACTATACTAGTAAATAAGACTTTATTTCATTTGAAAGATTCAGTAAATGAAATATGTAAAATATCTAGCTTCTCTCTGATTCTAACTCTTTTAATTTTTAATTACATAAATATAATGTGCATTTTTTTTACAAGACGTAAGTTTTACTTTTGGTTCCCTTTACTTTTTCGAAAGGTTCTTGGGAATACATTACTTCTGATTGCAGGTTATACTCGATTGTCTTTAAAAAAGGTGTCACACCTAATATGTTTACAATCAAAAAGAAGGAGACACATTTGATGCACATATAATATACAGGGTATTCAATTAAAAAATTAAGTTGGATTCATTTTTTGATGTATTCAAAAATATTTAAAATGTTTATGACCCTAAAAGATAATAGAATAAAGATCCTACAATTTTTGTGTTCAAAGTTTTTTTTCTATTTCCAAAAATAAACGCTGTAGGTGGGTGTCAAGAATATAATGAATATACATATTCTTCAGGGGCATTTCTTTTCTCCACTTTAGTTAATAGCCTACAGATCAAATGCACAACATATGCTTTGTTCTTATAAGCACGTTTTTTACATGCAGTAAGTTAAAATTTGCCAAAAAAATGTATGTTACCATGGTATAAGATGTTCATAATAGCCACATTCAAAAATTCCTTTGTGCAAAACTTTAGTAAGGTAAACTATGTTTGATTTATGGGCCATCAAAAAACTTATGGAAAATTATCTATAAAAGGTAGTCAATAAAATAAATGTAAAAAAATATTTTGAAAAACTAGCTTTCATTTATAAACCAAAAAGTAAAAAATATATTTTAGTGTATGAAGTTAAATAATAAAGCTGCAGAAAAAAACCCATCCTCACTGGGAACTTTTAAAAATTTGAATATTTTCTTAAAAACTTGAGGATTTATTTCTAGTGTGATGACACCTCAGTTCTCTTACACAAATTTTTAGAAGAGTGAATGTGGGGTTTTTCCTTAGCTTTACTATTTAACTTTATAAACTAAAATATTATTTTTAAGTTCAATAGATTATAAATAAAAGCTTGTTTTTAAAAATATTTTTTAGGTGTATTTTATTTTGTACTTCTGAGCATTATTTTTTACGAACCCTGTATCAGATACTTACGACTTTTTTATGTTAAAATCTATAAAAAAATAGGGTTTCCCAAAATTTCATATTTTTTACCCACCCTGCATAAAAATTATTCACGTTTTTTTACTCCTTCCATGGTAACATACTGCATTGTCACCGAAGTTACATCAGTTTAACCACTGGATGTTTACCCACCCGACATCATTTATATTCACAGACATCAAACCGAAAATTTCGGGAAAATCCCATTAATTATAAAAAGAACGCAACGAAGATTGTTTAATTTGGTTCCTGGTTTTTTCGTGGCAGTTTTGTTGAATGTTCAACATGGGTTTCCTAGCTCGGTTGTAACATACCCAGCTTTGGATGCGGTGGATATGTGTTCGAATCCCCGTTCAGCGGATAGCTTTCATTATGTTCTTTTTGACAAAACTTTCCAATCTATATTAACACAAGGATTTTTTTAAACAAAACCTATACTGTTAGGTGGAGCTATCCCGTTAACGGTAGGTTAGGGGGGAGGGGGCTTTTTAGGTTGGGGGCTCGCAAACTTAAGCATTTCACCCCTGGATGTTCGGAACTAGTCGGGTAACGGGACCCTGACCGATCATGCTATTGTTACACTTTTTTGTTCAGACATGACATATAGGTAGGAAGTAATTTTACGACTGGGAAATGTCAACCAGACGGGCCCTACAGTTCATCGAAGAGTCCGAACCTCGGCCATCCCCTCCACCTGAGATGGTATATGATAAAAGTATTAAATTAAATATAAAACACAATGGGCGCGTGTTATTAACAACAAAATTGACACATTAAATAAACGAAAAACTCTTTGTTTGTTGTTGAGTTTATTGAAAAAAGAAAAATAAGTAAAAATCTTTACAAAACATTATAAACAAAAATAAAAGGCTTTAGTTTGATACTCTTTGATTTAAAAATTAAAAAATTTTAAAGTATTTTAAAAACAATTGATTAATGTTTTATTTCTTTTAAGGTTTGCAAACGCTTTAGAAAAAAATTCTTACTTGGCAGCGACGTGGATGGTATACAAGCATATTTTTGATTCAATTCGTATAATTCGGGCATCAAAAACTGCCTTAAATTCCAGTACTAATAAAATATTTTAATTTCTAATGACATAATTTACACACGGCAAATTTATTGTCCGATGATTTAATAGAAAACGATCAAACAAGAACGGTACAAAATAGTAATATAAAATATATATTTCGTTAACCTATAATTTCGAATTATAACGCAACATAAAGTACGGCGTACTTTCAATTTTTTTAACAATAAGATACATTTTTAACCCTCTATTGCATAGCGTTCCCAAATGGGAACATAACAAATAAACTACGAAAAGTGTCTCCATCTTACATTTTCGTGTGAAACCAATAAAACATATTTATATTTAAGACAAAAGTGCTCTACTTTTTATAATGTGTTTGTCGCTAGATGTCTCTCGCAGTATTTTATGCTCATTCAATAGTTAATTGATCAGTACGCCGCCGGTTATCTTTTCGGGAGTACTTTTAGTGTTTGTAATAGTGTTTTATACTTACTGCAGGTAGGTGATTATTTTTTAAAACTTAGCTTTTATCGTTAGGAGTAGATTAGTGGCAATTTTGATGATTTTTATTTATTTTTTGTTGGGTCCACGTGTCATAACCTATATGTTCCCCTTCGGGAACATTGTGCTTACAAAGTTCATGACGAAAAATTGTGAAGTTTTGTGTTTTTTATAGGAACACGAGTTAACATTGTATTGCAGAGCTGCAATGGATTTTTCGGAGATAAGGCCACTTACGTTTTATGGAAGAAAAAGCCTTGATGTTGTACGCGATATTCCTTTAGATAGTGAAGATTCTTAACTATCAGATGACGAGGATGGAGGTGAATTATTATACTATGTTATTTGAGTAAATATACATGAAATTTTTTTGTTTACAGTGGAAATACAAGTTCGCCAAAATGATATTGAAGTGCTGGACCTGCAGAACAATGACGATTCGGAAGATGATATTCCTCTCTCTGAATTATTCAATCTTCCTGCAAATAAAAAGATTTATTTTTCGAAAAATAAGGAAAATATAGCTTGGACTGAGTCAACTACTGTACGAGATCCCCAAGAAAATTCATTTTTGGGGGAATATGATCTACCAGAAGACCTTTTACAGTTGGATGGTGCATACAATTTATTCAAATTTTTCATCACAGATGATTTTATCTCTAAAATTGTACATGAGACATGTTTGTATAGTGTACAGAAGAGACCAAATAAGCCTTTAGTAACACACTGCAAAGAAATAGAGCAATTCTTAGGAATAATGATATGGATGTCTTTGATAAGACAACATTCTACTCGCAGGTACTGGGCTACTAACACTCGCAATTCTCAAATCGCAGATATAATGCCCCTAAATAGGTTTGAAGAACTAAAACGTTTCCTCCATTTCTCTGACAACAGTGTGTCTACCAAAAATACAGATAAAATTTTGCCTATTCTAAATCAGATAAAGACTGCGTGCCAAAAAATACCGTTTGAGAACCTCTCTTGTGATGAGCAAATTATTCCCTTTAAAGGAAGAACTTCTCTAAAAACCTATAATCCAAAAAAGCCCCAAAAATGGGGCTATAAAATGTATGTTTTGTCTGGCGTAAGTGGTTTCAGTTCAAATTTCGAACTTTACAGCAGTAAAGCTGAAATAAATATAATTCCCGAGGAACCGGATCTTGAAGCAGCAAGTAACATCATAGTTCGTTTATGTAGACCTATTCCCAGAAATGTGAATCATAAAGTATACTATGACAATTATTTCTCAGGCCTGTATCTGCTGTCTTATTTAGAAAAATTAGGAATAAAAAGTGTTACGACAGTAAGGTCAAATCGCCTAAAAGGGTTGAAAACTATACCTGAAAAAGAAAGGGCGAGGCACATATACCGAAAAAACTGCTTATGTGGATGGTGTGAATGTTCACGCTGTACAGTGGTACGATAATCGTATAGTTTCCCTAATATCTACGTTTTCCGGGTCAGATCCAGTGACCAAAGTACAACGATTTTTCAAATCGGAAAATTGTAGAAAAGATATCGAGCGGCCAGATATAGTATCGGTCTATAACATGCATATGGGAGGAGTGGATTTGCAGGATTCTCTGTTGGGGCTGTATACCATCAAATTGAAGAGTAAAAAATGCGCATATTTTGTCATATGATCGATGTTACTGTCAATGCTTGGCTTCTTTCACGACGGATCAATAAGCAGCTAAAAAGAAATGAAAATATGTCTATTGGAATTCAAAACAGCATTGGCCCAAAATTTATGCTTGGCAGGGAAAACGACAGATAGAAGAAAAGGGCGTCCCAGTTCTAATACCCCCTCTAATTCACCCATACATTTTACCCCAAAAAGATGTCTAGAACCGCGTCCAAAAAACATAACACAATGTGACAATATTGGTCATTGGCCGTCCCATACCGATAATAGAGAAAGGTGTAAGAAGGTTGGTTGTAAAGGAAAATCGCGCATAATGTGCGACAAATGCAAAGTGCACTTGTGTCTCAATAAAACGAACAATTGTTTTAAAGAATTCCACTGCTGAAATGTTTTTCAAGCATCTTGTTTTTTCATATTTATTACTTCTTGTGCATATTGTTCCCATTTGGGAACATTTTTAAAATAATTTATATAAAATAAAATTTGCAAAAAACTTAACTGTACCTTCTTTCTAGTACCCCTTAATATCAAAAATAAATAAATAAAAAAAAATCGAAAATTTTAAATAAGTCATGCAATAGAGGGTTAAATTTTCGGTAGATTTTTTATTAAAATCAGATTTGATCAATAGATAAAGGGTTAAATCGGTAGATTTGGCAAGAGACTTCGTATGTTTCTCCCTCTCATATACGTATTATGTAGTTTTTAATATTCCGATCCGATTCCGTATGGTACGAATATCAAAATCTTCCGAATATTTACAACACTAGCCAGCAAATTGCTTGAAAAATTGATTACAAATTTAGAACCGGAAAAACACGAAGAAAGCAAGTAAAATAAAAGTTGGTAAAAATAGCTGTTCATTTCTTTTGGTTTAGATAATGGGTTTCAACATATTTTTTTGTTGTATCAACATTTCTTTTAGAAACTTTCAAATTACAGTATAGGACTGTTTGAAGCCATTAATTGACACCACTTTTTTAAATAGAAAAATGAAATAGCCTAAAAAAATATATGGTCAAACGGATTACTGCAACTAAAAAGATATAAATAACTTATATTAATTAAAAAGTGTTATTTCCATAACCAACTTGATACATTTGCAGGCCCGACGAATATTTTTTGTAGAAATCTTTGGACATCCCTGGAAATATTTGGAATTCTTTGTGCTTATCTTTGCATCTTGCATCTTGGAAGCCTTTGTACTCCCTTAGGCTTAGTGGTTTACCCCTCCTGTTATCATGCTGCCTGTAAAAACATTTTTTTCTTGACAAAACAGGTCAAATTTATTTTATTTATTTGTATATAATTAGTTTTTCCACTATACCTAGTAGTCCTAGGATATACAAGAGTCTCTTAATTTTTTTTATATATTAGCGATTTATTCCTTTATATAGGATTAATCTAAAGGTTCGAGACAGTTCTCTAAAGACAGAATTAATTTTTTTAAAGAGTTTAAAACGCTATTATATTTATTGCAAATAAATTTCAATTTAAGAAAACCTTTGACACACATATATATATATATATATATATATATATATATATATATATATATATATATATATATATATAATAGCAGAAATATATAATTTCTGCAGGTGCAAAAACGGCCTAAAAGAATATATATATATATATTTTTTTTTTTCTTTTTCAGATATTTACTTCCAGCAAAAGCTTTTTTTGCTGTCCATATTTAAACTTCAATTGGATAGAGTTGCAAAAATCAGGCTATTTCATTTAGAACCATTTTGGAGACTTATCTTGAAAACATAAAAGGGAATACAGTATTTCCGGGAAAGATGATTTTCCTTTCTACTAAAGTGGTTCATAAAATAATGATAATAAATTTTTAGTGGGATTTCTGATACACTATAAACATGTGTTATTTTAGTTACCACTTTTTTAGGAAATAAAAGAACTGCTCGTAGTCAATAGAAAATATCTATATTAAATATAAATTAAAATTCTGACATGTTGTACAAATTATTCAGTTTAAACTATTATGCAATCCTTTAGTTATGACTATTTTTTTATCCGCAAAGAATACTTACTGACATGAAATAAAAAACACAGAATATAGGAAAGCAAAATAACTAATAGTAGTATAGAGCAAATAGCAAACTACTGCGAACATAGGATAATATTTGGTAAATTCCTACCTACTTGAGGCTTATATTAAGTTGATAGTAGATATAAAATGGCCGTAAAATACATTATTTTATTTTGGATTTACTTAATCCGTCTGAGATATCTGAATCTCTTGCTATGAGACTAAGTCAATTAAAAAACGGATCTATGTGAGCATTTGTGATAGATTTCGTACATAGTCCACGTTTACATTAGGTGTTATACACGGAGGCTCATAACATTTCGATCTCATAAAATTTCAAGCATATTTGATCTAGTTTCCTGCGTACTCCACATTATGATAGTAATTTAGTAGCTAAGAGCAAATGTATATAAACATTTTGAATGGGTGCAAAGAAAGAAACAATATTTTTTTAAATGCGGCATTCTGTATATTTTAGTCTAAAAAGAAAGCATTATACCTAAATTATCTCGTCAAACATATAACAACCATGGATATTATTGGTTCTCTACACGTTCTATTCAAACTTTTTACTTTAAAACGTAGTAGGCCATCAAACAAACGCCAATTTCAACAGTACATATTGACATTTTCCGTTAATTTCTGGAAAAGCAGGAACACTATGAAATTTACGGTTTCCGTCCATTTACGTCAAACTTAATTTTTCTTTAACGTCTTTTATTATATAATTTTCTGAAATATAGGTTATAAACGATTTTATTAAAATTTAGTCCTAACATTAAAATTATCACCGATTTTTGTACCGTAAATGTGTAATATAAGTTTCGTTTTTGTAGGTTAGCTTTTAGGTAAAACGAATAGGAAGCTTATGACATTGTGTCCCGCGCGTTCAAATATCTTGAAAATTTTGATATGATATCCGTTTACATTGAAACTCGAAAAACGAAGAAGCAGCGCAAAAATTTATATTTTTTTCTTTATCAAGAAAGACGGCAACCATGTGACATATTCTAACCGTGATCAAAAACCTAGAATAAAAAAAAACAGAGAAAATGAAAAAATAGGCGTTTTAGGATTTATTGAGGTTCATAATCAGGTAAGAATGAAAGATATGCTCTATCCTATGATAGCTTTGAATAGTAGTTCAGCGCTTACAGAGCTTTCAAATTTATTTTATAAATTATTAATTTTATGTTTTTTTTTCAATTTTATGACAAAAAGCCTACCTCCGTCCGAAATTTAGAATTCCAACAAGTATTTTATAGAATAGAGTTATATAGAATTCCAACAAGTATTTTCCTTATGTTGTTATTATTACCCAATATTTGCATCCTGGTGGTCATGCGAGACTATAGGAATTTTGTCACTTGTTTCTAGATCAATATATTGCGGATTGTTTGTTTAATAAAAAACATAATTTGGTCAGATGAATGTCGAAATTACAAGTTGCGTATTTTTAACCAACATAATGAAAGACATAGGAAGGTAACCAATTTCCACATGTCACGGCCTTGTTCGTCAACAAGTCGATTTGAAGTAAATGTAAGTTGTTTTTTTGTTTCGAAATAAACTGGTGAATTCACTGTTTTGAAGAAAATTTTAATTGCAGATAAATATCAGGATATTCTCCAATCAAACCATTTCGATACGCTTGATGATGTTCCTTTAAAGTAATAGACATTTACTTTCAACAAGATGGTGTCCCTATGCATAACGCTATTCGAATAAGAGATTATGTAAACTGGATAGACTTGATGGTCACTAAGATCTCTGGATCTAACACCACTACATTTTTTCTTTGGGGTATGTTAGAAAATAAAATTTATAAACGGATAGAGTTATGACCAATGAGGTGGCCACCAAGAACTCCGGATCTAACACCCCTACATTTTTTTCATTGAAGTGTGTTAGAAAATAAAATTATAAAGAAACCATTTTAACACGAGAACAACTTTATTCAAAACAATATATGGGTGCCTGTCTGCTGTAAGTGCTCTATTTCAATAAAATATAAGTATAATATTAAATAAAGTTGATATTTTAGCTACATAAACATAAAATCAAACTTTTAAAATGATGTTTTTTTATTTAAATTTCTTTTGTTTCATGGCCTACTATGGTTTAAAGTAAAAAGTTTAAATAGAACCCCTAGGGAACCAATAATATCCATGGTGTGTTATATGTTTGAAGAAATAATTTATATTTTTAGACTAAAATATATAGTGTCCTATTAAAACAAACCGTTGTGTTAGATAATATTTTGACTTGACCTCGGGATAGTTACTTCGAAAACGGCATGATATTCTAAAAAATTATAGAGAATTCTTTATATAAAATATTTGTTTGTATCTCTTTTAATTAAGAAGTCATAAGATAATTTTTAAAACTGCTAAGAGCACCTATATTACTTTTTCCATATGACTAATAACGATTACGAAAATAAAAATATCGAAAATGGAACACCGTGTACCTATTTCTACGTAAAGAATGTGCATATTTCATTTTTTAGTACCCAATAATCGCTTTTTGTTTCTTTTCTTCAGAGAACATGTTTTTACAGGCAGCGACGTTTCTTGTAAACCACATGAATTAGTCAAACTATAGAAAATGACAATTGGACACACACTCCCTTTCGGGTTCAAGAATCCACCAATTAGAACATTGAACTCAATTTCTTTTCTTCTACGACCACTTACAAAATTGACAAAAAACATACTGCTAACTGGCTAGAAAGTGCCATATATCACAAGCGTGCGGAAAATCTAATTTTCAACACATATTTTAGTGTGAAAAATCTGTTTTTCAACACTAGTGCAGAAAATATTTTGAGCACTAGTGCGGAAAATATTTTCAGGAAAAGTTTATCAACAATATTCTCCGTGGACGCGGACAGCATACATATTATTATCATTTTCCATTAATTTATTAATTACCTTATAAAACTTAGGAGAGAGTATGAGAATTCAACTTAAGTCCGAGTTTTTTTTTCAACGTTTATAGTCCATATCGCAAAAAAAATGGATGTAGTTGAAATCTCAATAGAAGGATTCCCAGAGGAGATTATTGAGTCACCAAAAAATGTTTATTCGTTTTTACCTGAAAAATCGGAAAGATACTACAAAGAATATGAAATATTTAGCCAATGGTGCCTCCAAAAGAAAATAAGCAACTATGAAAAGGAGGAGGTAATTTTAGTTTATTTAAGCAACTAATTGCACTTTTGGGCTCTTGTAGAGATTAGGTATTTTTAATATTCTCACTCTTTTTGTATTCACTGTCGAGCTTACCGCGAAATAAACACATTTCAGCAAAAAAAAATGCGGATGAACCACTTTTTTGCAAAAAAAGAAAAACAAACAGTTGTAACTTTGTAAGGCACTATAAACGTCTACTTTTACTTTAATTATGTTAAAATTGGACGCAGAATAGATAATTAGAGTATATTATTATATAATAAACTCTTTTTTAATTTAACTTCTTAACTAACAAATGTTAAAAGTATATCAACAAAATATGTTAATGTTATTCAACTAAAAAATTCTTAAACAGAAATTTGACAGTTTTAACATTTCAAGATTAATCTGCCATTTCCCCCGTATCCAAGAAGCAATGTTGCCAAATTTAATTTCATTTTATCAGCGAAGAATTCATTACTTTTTATTAGGGTTGCTAATAATATCTTGTTGCATAGCTGAAACGGTGTTATTAGGAGCACAAGGTGAAACAGTGAAGGATTAGCACCAGGTTAGGCGCCGAAGACATCATCATTAAAGCCATAACGTAAAAACACCTACAGTACAATCACTGGGAACGTAGAGTTAAGTTTAAGATATTTACATCATAAATCAAGAACTGTAACGCAATTTGGCAACACTGTAACGTTCCTTTTATTTCTAATTTCATATTAAGTAAGGAGTTTTTGCACTGCAATGTTTTCAAAATTGTAGGAAATTTGGTCAAATCTAATTTTTTTTTGGGGTCAAAAGACATAGGTTTTCGTTTAAAATTTGAAAAAATCGTAAAATCGGAAATTACACTTACACTCAACAAGACCCCACTTTTGTTACAAATTATCATATAAATAAGCAATAAAATGTAAAAATTTCTACTACACATTTTGAGTGGTCGTAGAAAAAATAGTGTAAGTACATTATTCGTGTCAAAGTTATCATTTTCAAACGCGAAGGATTTTCGCACTGGGCCAAAGCCTCGTGCTTAACACCTCCTCGTTTGGAAACTGCCACTTTCAACACTTGTTATGTAATATACTATTTCATGTTCAGTTCATACCTCCATACGTATATCCGATCTAGCCCAACTGTTTCCTACGTTCGTAATAGTTTGTCGCATTTATAAATGTTTCAAACAGTTCAAGGTATTATGGTTATTTAAATATCATCAGTCTCTATTTTTACATACAAAAAATGGCGAATTGGTTACTTCCTTATCCACAGTTTCAACTTAAGACTATTATATTGGATATTCTGCATTTAAACCAATGATAATGATCATATATTCACTTTTTTAAAACAAATCTTACTATAATATATTAACTGTCATTGATAAGGACTCACTTCACGACTTATAGGTCAGTTCTGAGGCGTGAAATATTACACAATTAGTATTACAATGATTTGAATGTCAAAGATGGTGGAAATATATGGAAAAATCGCTTTAAAATCAATATTTTTATATAGGTACTTGTACTTGTTTAGTAGCGCAACTTGGAAGATATATACATCGGTAACAATTTAAAATTATTTTGAAATATACAGTCAGGTGCGTCAAATAATAGTGGCTTATCAAAGTTATATTTTTTAACGGAATATCCAGATTATTGTTGCATATTTAAATTCTACATGAAAAGTTAGGCCAACTTTATTAAGATTACTCTGTACGTAAATTATTGGGTTTTCAAAATATTTTTTTTTTTAGAAAATATTAACTTTTTTTAAACAGTAAATGATATCGATACTAAGTATTATTATCAAATGAACAACAAATGCTAGGAAAGCTAAAATCTAATTGGTCCACCCTGGACTTTCAACAATTCCTGGCAGCAGCTGTAGAATATTGTTTTTATTATCTTATTGCAATTATTAAATCTGGGATGTTTTGTGATTGGTGTTTCACTTTTAAGTGCTCATTGTAACCTCATTTTAATATTTTTATCCGGAGTTCGTGCCGACTAATCCAAAGTACAAAATCCTAGCAAACATATCGCGTAAAGGTCCGCACTTTTGTGTAGCTACCTAATATCATTGATTTATTCATTCATATTTTGTTTTGTAAGTCTGGACCCTTCGGCTTGAAACCTTTCCCATATTCGTCTTGAAGTACAAATTCCTGCGTTCAATGTAAGAAGGTCTATGCGGTTTTCATCAGCCCTCAATCAAAAAGTTGCTCAATGATTTATTAGGTTTTTCTATATTGTTTATAAATTTCATAACAGAATCTTGTGATATGTCCTGTATTTAATTATTATTTATATGTTTGCCTCAATTAACTTTCTGTGTATAAGCTTACACTTACACATTTTAACGAAAAATTATTGTATTTTTACTATATTCAAATTATTTATTCTAAAATTCAGAAATTCAAACCATTGCATTGTAGAAAAACTTTTTTCATTCCTTTTAAAAACACGCTGTTCATGAACCATTTTGTATTTTAACAAATTTATATTTAAAACAATTAGCCAAATATTCCACCCATCCAGTAGCGAATTTAAGGGAGTGCGTTATCTCCCCCGCCCCCAAAAAAATGAAAACTTGCTCGATATTTGTAGCAATGTTTTAGGTTAATGGTAAGTAAAAACAAACAGGTTTCTAATTTAGTACCTTACCCCCCCCCCCAATCCAAAATCCTAGATCCGCACCTGCACCTATCAGCATGAACGTCAACAAAAGATTGAACTCTGTGTTCAGGATTTTAAAAAATTTCTCGTTATTAATTTTCTACTTATTTAAAGTGCTGGAATCTGGTATTTACTTTTAGATACAGGGCACTGAAACAAGTATGGTATCACTTACAGAGTAATTTTCCATTTCATTTCTGTTTCATCTTAAGATAAAAATATAAATGTATTTAATTTCATTTAAAACCATACATTAGGTGCCTACCAGATGATTTATAATGTGGAAAAAGGAATAGTTTTTTTATAAACACAGGTATGTTAAAAAAACATAATTTCTTACATGCTCATATTTTTTTTGAAATTCAGCCAGAAAGCATAAAACTAAATTCTGAATACTTTTTCTAAGAACTTTTTTCAATATTTTATCTCTCAAACCTATTTTTTGACAGTTTATATCACTTTTTCAAATTTCCCGCCATAATAGTAGTCACGTGACAAGTGTAAAATGTTTTTATAGGTTATCAGATATGCACAACTGATTACCGGAAAACTTTTTTTTAATTTCTCAATAATAAAAACATTTCCCATTTGTTTCAAACTTTTTTACCCTGTATATATATATATGTATATATATATATATATATATATATATATATATATATATATATATATATATATATATATGAGACATATATATATATATAGACATATATATATATACATATATATATATATATATATGTATATGTATATATATATATATATATATACATTATATATATATATATATATATATATATATATATATATATATATATATATATATATATATATATATATATATATATATATATATATATATATATATATATATATATATATATATATATATATATATATATATATATATATATATATATATATATATATATATATATATATATATATATATATATATATATATATATATATATATATATATATATATATATATATATATATATATATATATATATATATATATATATATATATATATATATATATATATATATATATATATATATATATATATATATATATATATATATATATATATATATATATATATATATATATATATATATATATATATATATATATATATATATATATATATATATATATATATATATATATATATATATATATATATATATATATATATATATATATATATATATATATATATATATATATATATATATATATATATATATATATATATATATATAATATATATATATATATATATATATATATATATATATATATATATATATATATATATATATATATATATATATATATATATATATATATATATATATATATATATATATATATATATATATATATATAGTGTAGTTTTTTCACGAAGAGTAGCTGTGCCGCGAAAATGGAACCCCTCTAACTTTAATAAGTGAGATCCTCTGCTAAAGTATCAAAAGTGGGACAACCTGTACTACACATTTTTCTCGCCTGATACCCTGGAAATGGCACCTCGCAAAAAATAACGATTTTCAAGCGATTTTTACAAATTTTCGGCCAACCATGATCCACTATATCTCGACGACCGGCCATTTTCTTTGTTATTAAATAAATAAAAGTACTATACAAATTGGGCGCATTTTTGCACAACTTTGAGCACATAGTACAAAAATTAAAAAATCGTACTTTTCCAGTCAGTCCACCTTTAAAGTGTATCTCTATTACTAACTGTGTAGCAGGTTGATTTTCGGCCTCTGAGAACTGGCCTATTTTATATAATTTATACTATTAGAATAAAAATTCGACATCGGGATTAATTAATAATAAAAATTCTAAATTGATAAGTTTACGTTTTATATTGGTTTATCTACTGTATGTTTGCACTTATCTTAGAAAAAAACCCATAAGGTAAATATTTAATTGAATATACCCATATTGCTCTTATCAGCTATCATATAAAATATAACAAAATCATTTTGCTTTCAACGATTACGAAACGCCCAAAATAGACTGGGTAGACTCGTATAAATATAGATGAACGGAAATAATAAATTCTGATTATATTCTTGTTAAATCTAAAGTATGGGCATGATCCCTGTATACTCAGCGAACTAACTTTCAAATTTCAACTTAAAATATCTTTAAATTAATTGCAATAATATATATATACACTATTTACAAAGAGAGAAATACCAATTAAATTAATGTTTTAAAAGTATTTAACGCAATGTTGAAGAGTAACAATGTTACTTTTCTATAAATGAGTTTTTACAAGACAGAGCAACTAGAGGAAATATTTGAATATGCGTTAGATACTTTTTAGTATATTTTCTGATATATTGTCGACACTGTAGAGTTTATAACATTGTTAACCTGGTTGATCCTTGAGATTATAAACTTTAAAAAAACACCCTAATTTTTGTGTATTCCAAGTTCAACTCTATAGAACTGATAAAAAATCCTTAATAAAATTCATGGTTTTCTATTAACTTTTGACTAAAATACTAAAAAAGGTAAATGATTTCACTTTTTTCTATTTTTCGATAGCTAAATGTTTTGTTTTCCTCCTAACCTAACAAGTAATTTAAATTCTTATAAATTGTTAGTAATACCATAAAATTTTATTAATATTCCAACAAAAAATCAGCTCCTATCTCTAATTACCCGTCCTCATTGACTCGTGCGACCAATCAAAAACCGTGGCCAAGAATAACCACCATAGACAAGCGACAGCGAGGCTTTACGCGTATACCAATTTTCTACGCACATGCTTCAGCTAAGTTATATTGCTGTCAAAGCAAATTCCTCCCTTCCTAACTAAAAAAAATTTTAAGCGAAAAATACTCTTCTAGTCCTATTTAGAGACATATAACAATTATTGTTAGGTTATTGTCCTTTCTATAGGACTTTTAGAAAAAACTACGGTGATCTCCACCACTATACGGGGTGAAACAAATTCTGCTGTAATGCTCACCATTACAATTTTAGAAACCATAAGAGATAAATAAACTTTAAATTGAGTAAAGTTGCGAAATTTGGAGTTTAAACAGTTAAAGTTTTTATGTAACTTTTTCTCCTCTACAAGATACCAGCTTCAGAATTTATATTCGAATTCGTTTTCGGATCATCACCAAATTTAAATAATTTTGTTATTTTATTTTTTAGGAGCTTCTAGTGGCCTAAAACCTCATATGTGTCACACTCATCAATACTGCTAAAGTCTAAGTCTAAGTCAAAAACTGCTTTATTAAGATCAAAAAACCTTGTTTACAAAGCCAGATACAACTAAAATTAAAAAAAAAGATAAAGAAAAACAGCTAAAGCTAACAAGTAGTTACAAGTTCTTTATATATACATATAAAAAAATAATAGAAACAGAAGATAACAAAAGGATATATATCATAACAAAAACACTACAATGTCACTCTTAAATCATAAACATTAGACTGGGGCATGAAATGTGGAGGTGGTAAGTGATAAAAAAAGCAAAGTTAGGAATGATTTTAGAGATAGGTGCAGTGTGGCAACGTCAGAGTCTGCTCGTTAAAACTGATCATTGAATAATTCCAGAAGGCTGTAATATGCCTTTTCCTGTAATATGTGCTCGACAGCAGAATTAAATCCTTTAACTTTTTCCAAAGGCCTCACACTCACAGGGAGGTGTATGAATATCTTTCTACCAGTATAAAAAAATAGAATCCTTTACCCGTGCAGTATTGAGCATAGGCAGTGGCAAAGCCCCAGTCTGTCAATGATTCTGATATTCAAAATTCCTAAATTTGTTAAATATTAAACAAGCCGTTTCAAGGATGAATATAAAAGTAAAGGTTAAGATTTTGTGTTGAATAAATAGTGGTCTGCAAGAATATCCAGCTTGTGCCCCGCACATATACCTAACTGCCCTTTTTTGTAAAAAAAAAAACTGGGTTTACAAGATACTGGCGAATTACCCCAAAAGCAGACCCCATAGCGCAAATGGGATTCAATTAACGACGAGTGCGCTGATTTTGCAATCTTTGCATCCAGTTCGTTGGATATCACCCTTAAGGCGTAACACCCCGATGCCAAACTACTGCATACCTTTAAAATTTAACTTGGTGTCTATGCATACAACCGAGAACTTAATGTCTCATTTAATAGACATCTGCTTGTTATCCAGGTAGATATCATCAAGCAGACAATTGAAATGCATGATGCTAGGCCTAGAAATAGTAAATGAACGACGGTTAGCAACGCACCACCCCTTAATTAGTTTGACGTTATGTGCAATTGTATAAATTAGTTCCTCAAGATTCCTACAATGCCACAATATTGTGGTGTCATTGTGATCATTGTGATCAGTGAAACTATCACACGTCAAATAATCTGATGAATGTGATACATATTTTGTTTTGGGAGGTCAAAAGCTTTAAAAAAAAATGAATAAAAAATCCAATCCCGTATTTAAAAAAAAAAGTTGATGGAGGAAGCCCGAACAATTTTGTTACAAACAACCTTATAAGGAATTACAAATACAATTTATATAAATAAAACATTAAAATTATTGCCAAATAAATGTATATATAAACTGTGTTATCTGTGTGTGGTGGAATTCGTTACGAGGGATGTAACGGAAAATTTTCAATAATTCAAATAAAAACAAATATATTTTAATAAGCCGCCATTTTGTTCCGCCATCTTGGGTTTGTTGCAAAATTTTACCAGTTCATCTCCTTATCACATTTTTTGTCATTTTATTAGGCTACCATTTTGTTCCGGCATTGGATTTTTAGTAAAATGTTACCATTATCAAAAAACTACTAATTCAACTACTTCGAATTTTGCACTAAAATCAAACGGTTAAATTGGTAAAACGTTAGTGATGAGTCATTATGGGAAAACAAAACGATGGCCTAATTAAATGCTTAAAATATCACTAAAACACTACTAGTTCAATAAAGGTGAAATTCTTTACAAAAAGCAAGTGTGAAATAAGGATGAACTGATAAAATTTGTCAGTCGTTATGCAAAAATTTACATATAATAAAAAAATAAATTAAAAAACAAAATTTAAAAAATAAATGTTGTAAATATTGTAAGTGAATGAATGTTTTTATATATTTATGTATATATGTTTGATCATGGCAAAAAAGTTGTGGAATAAAAAATATATATTTAATTCAATCTAAATGATTGTTAGATGTGCAGTACAACTATTCAATAGAACAGTCATTTTCGGATAAACAAATACAATATAAAAATGTGGCAAAAACGGTAGAAAATATATACAAAATGACTATGAAAAAAAAAACGAATTTAAAAAAATCGGTTAGCATCACACTCATATAACACTATTTATATAGATATATATTAATTTTGCAATAACTTTACAGATATTGTATAAATTCTAATAATATGAGAGTCTTATTATAAAGTAAGGTCTTTAAAATTTATCTTTATTATTTATTTAACCAATTTACCGATATTTTCTTATTTTATTGACGTATGTTAAAATCAAAAAAGGTACGAGTTTTTATTACAATTGTTTTTAGTCAAAAATATTTTTATTATTATTTTTATTTGTCAGTTTTTCCATTGTATTAAAAAACACAACCTAAAATGAGTTCTGGTCATCGTATTACAACTTACAACAAAAAATATGACGAGTTGCTAGTTCAGATAATAATGTCAAAATAGGATCGAATTGCTTGAGGAAAGCCTGAGTTCGGCTTCGGTCGGACTCTAATTATAATATTTCTTTGGTATACTCACTAACATACTCTTTTAAATGATGGGTTTCGCTAATTTAACTATCTGCCAGACAATGCTGAAAATTCGTTAAGTCTAAGAATTTATAGAAAACAACTTTTTCTGTAGTTACGAAATTGAAAATGTGCATTTTCCAGACCCCAATCATATCTTAGTTATAATACAAGATATTGAGAAAGGAAAAACGGATTATTATAGCGCTTGTTAGGTAGAATGCAATGGCGTAATTGGTTTTTTTTTTCTAGGGACCTCAAATATTGAGTTACAGACAGATGTACAGGTGCAAACTTAAAACACCTCATAATTTGACAAATTATTGCAGGTAAGAAAATTGATTAGTGTGCTTTGAAATAATAAACTCACATATAGTTACAATATAAATCAACAAGTTGTCAGTGTCATTAATTTCGTGATTATAAATCAAAATGGAATCTTTTGATTTAAAAAAAAGCAGCTGAAAAGGCGCTAGAAGATATTTTGCCGTCCAAATTAAGGAAAACATATGAAGCGCGATATCAGACATTGATATTGAGCGAAACGTGAAAAATTTCAATGAAGATGTGCTATTTGTATTTTTGACGGAGAAATTTAGGACTTTATCACTTTCTATGCTTTGGGCACATTATTCTATGCTCAACGTTAAAAATCATATCGACATTAGCAAATTTCACAAGCTAATTGCCCTGCTGAAAAGAAGAAACGAAGGATGTTCTGGTACGATTTAATACGTCTCGATTTTTGACCTTTTTTGAGTTTAGTCAGGAAGCTCACCTCAAATTTACTAAATTTTTCACAAAATAATACAAATTAGAATTGATTTGTCAAGTCGCGCTACGGCACTTTTAACACATTTTATATGAATATTTGAAATTCCGTTACATTTTATGCATTTGACTGTTGCTGTAAGTTAATATATGTATATTTTGAAAGATTTGTTTATTTCAACATTAACAAATGAAGTTTGTTTTGTATCTAAACTCTGATAACTTAACTGCATGCCATTTAGTCAGAGGGTAAGCGCTGTTGCCAAAGTAAATTTTGTTAACATCGAACCAAAGCTTTCACGGCTGTGGTCAATTAAGAAATCATGGTTCTTGGGATAGACCGTGTCAAAATGGAATCATTTTCTGACGTTTCGCCTTCGATTGCACGAGGCATCTTCAGGGATCTTTACTTCACAAGATCGGAACACTGAATGAGCTCGGACAGACCCAGGCCGGCTATTTATAGTCGACCTGAGTTTCCTGGAGCGTGACTCGGTGTAACGATCGGTTTCCACGTATGATGAAGACTGAAGCCCGTATCTCTATTAAAATTGTAAGGATGCTTACAAATTTCAATAGATTCTCTAATTTTGCGTTTATAGAATCCCGAAACCGGTGCAAGAACTTTGGTTTCTTTTACATTTGTAACATGTCCAGTAGAATGTTGGTGTTCAGATTCAACAGATTGTACAATTTGTTTCTTTCTGATACATCGTTCATACTCCTTAAGCCTAGTCGATATGGATCGTCCAGTTTCTCCAATATAGACATCACCACAGGAACAAGGAATTGCATATACTCCTTCCGTTTGGAAAGGAATAATGTCCTTTGGCGATCGCAAACATTGTCCAATTTTCTTGTGTGTGTTGAAGATTGTACGTATGTTGGACCGGCGAAGTAACCTTGCAATCTTGTCTGTGGTTCCGTGTATAAATAGAAGAACTACACTTCCTATCGGTAATTCCTTATTAGTATCATTTCGTGTAGTAGGATCATTAGGTTTTCTAATTGATCATTTACTATCCTGAGTGCAATATCGATTCCCTCTTAAAGTTTGAGTCAGTTTCTGTGTTTCCGATTGTAAAGAATTTTGGTCTCAAATCGCGAGGGCTCTGTAAACCAATGAATTAATAACTGATTGCTTATATGCTAGATAATGATGGGAATTTGCATTTAAGTATCTGTTCCTATGCGTTGGAACATCTAGAAAGGGACTAAACAGATTACGTAACGAAAATTGAACTATTTTTGGACGACAACACCTAAAGAGTAATTCAAGTAGACCCGAACAACAAAATTGAGAGACGGATAACCAACCGTATAAAAGCACCCAACCTACCAGCAGAAAAGAAGAAGATGTTAAGGCTAAGCAGCTCAAGGATCCCGCGGTTTTACGGACTACTTAAAATACACAACGTTAATGTACCAATTCGACCTATCGCAGTGCAACTGAATCTCCTACTTATAAAATTGGTAAATATCTTTCAAATATTCTTAATAATTTTACAGGAACGCATTCATATATTAGAAACTCTACGCAGTTTGTAGAAAAACTAAATTCAATCCAATTAGGTTCAAAAGATATCTTAGTCAGTTTCGACGTAGAATCGCTATATACGAACGTGCCTATAAATGATTCAATTTCCATAATATCAGACTTATTTCACCATAATAAAATTGACAATTCACTTTTAGATCTAACTGAAGCATGTCTTACATCAACGTATTTTGTCTTTCAAGGAACTTTCTATGAGCAAACCTCAGGAGCAGCCAGGATCTCCACTGTCAACCAGTGGTAGCCAATATTTTCATGGAAGCTTTTGAGGAGGAAGCCTTAGAGTCGTCTCCATTAAAACCAAAATCATGGTTCAGATATGTAGACGACACTTTTGTAATATGGCCACATGGTCGTGAAAAGCTCCCTGGGTTTCTTGACCATCTGAATCAACAGCATGCTAATATAAAATTTACAATGGAAATTGAATCAGAAGGCACAATTCCCTTTCTAGATGTTCTTGTATAAAGGAAGGGGGATGCTTCCTTGGGACATTCTGTATATAGAAAACCAACGCATACGAACATATACTTAAATGCAAATTCCCATCATCATCCAGCACAAAAGCAATCAGTTATTAATTCATTGGTTCACAGAGCCCTCGCGATTTGTGACCAAAATTCTTTACAATCGGAAACATAGAAACTGACTTAAGGTTTAAGAGGGAATGGATATTGCACTGAGGATATTAAACGATCAATTAGAAAACCTAATAGTACTACTACACGAAATAATACTAATAAGGAATTACCGATAGGAAGTGTAGTTCTTCCATTTATACACGGAACCACAGACAAGATTGCAAGGTTACTTCGCCGGTCCAACATACGTACAAACTTCAACACACACAAGAAAATTGGACAATGTTTGCGATCGCCAAAGGACATTATTCGTTTCCAAACGAAAGGAGTATATGCAATTCCTTGTTATGATGTAAAAGAAACCAAAGTTCTTGCACGGGTTTCGGGATTCTATAAACTCAAAATTAGAGAATCTATTGAAATTTGTAAGCATCTTAACAATTTTAATAGAGATACGGGCTTCAGTCTCCATCATACGTGGAAACCGATCATTACACCGAGTCACGCTCCGGTAAACACAGGCCGACTATAAATAGCCGGCCTGGGTCTCTTTGATCTCATTTAGTGTTCCGATTTCGTGAAGTAAAAATCCCTGAAGATGCCTCGTGCAATCGAAGGCGAAACGTCGGAAAGTGATTCCATTTTGACACGGTCTAATCCTAAGATCATGATTTCTTAAATTTTGTTATATTCTCTGATGTACCAGTAATATTTTTTTATATAGATGGGTTGGTGCAAGTCAGAGTGGAAAGGTATTAGGTGGATTGGTACCGGGTTGGCACCAGTTTAGGCGCCGGAGGCACTATCATTAAAGCAAAAATATTTAGGATCAGTTTCACATTAAGTAGGCAACCAGTTATTTTATTTACATATATTGTGTCGGAAGAGAAATGGGCATTTATTTGGTTTTATTATCGTTAGTAACTTTAGTATTTTTTGACTTATAATTTTAAAAAAATGCGGTTTAGGTTAGGTTAAGATTGATTAGGGTCGCTGTAAAGAAAGCGAGCGGTAACGCACCAACAAAATTCGGGGTTTACATTAAAACACTGTTTTTTTTTAACAAAACTTATACTGTTAGGTGGATGTGTTCCGTTAGCGTTAGGTTAGCCCAGATTCGTCGATAAAATCATCACTAAAGCCAGAAAATCACATGCTAAAATCATATACGCGCGGACTCTAAAGTAGCGTGTTTGACGATAGCGATTTAGGGTCCTGTGATTCATACCGGGTTACGTTAGCACCAGGTTTGTTAATAAAACTATCGTTAAACCGTTTTGTTTAAATTTAGGTATACTATTATTTGTTGTATATTTGAAGAAAACCAAGTTAGTTTGGCAACAGTGCATATAACTTAGAATCTGTGTTTTGTCAAAAACTTCATAATTGATAGTTTGGCATTGGAAAAGTAGTGAAATTTCAGAAGTTTTTTGGTTATTTATGGAAAGTTTAGTGATTTTTTTTGCTTAAATATAGTAAATTTAAGATAAGCTCTCTAACAAAACAAAGAAAAGTAAAAAATCGAGATGTATTAAATCGTACCACACCCACGAAGGATATAAGTCAAAAAACCAAGATTCTGGCTGGTGACCAGGTTGATGAATTTTTAATGGATGCCCCAGACAACCAGTTTTTAATGATGAAGGTAGCCCTTATTTTTGGTGTAGAAGGTGCCTGTAGAAGTTAGAAGTTAGTGGAGTTAACGGTGTAAGATATAACTCATTTCGATCACTCAATAATCATAATATTACTGTGAACTTCAAAACAATCAATGTAGTACGCAGCCAGTTGTTGAAAATAAGTTTGGAAAACTACCCCAGAAAGTAAGCAACATTCTTAAATCTACCAAATCCGTCATTATACATATAAAGTCTGCCACACGGTTCTAGCCCTGCGAAAAGAATGTGGACAAAAAATAATTATTTGAATTCAATGTTGCCAAGCTATTTAGGCATTTACAAACTGTAATAGAGTTGATATAAGTAAAATACTATGCGTATTTAAAACAAAATATTGGTTTCCGCGTATTTGACAACTGCGCCCGGGAACTGGAAACCCAGCTCCAAACAGGTGGACAGTTTTTTTCTGATTGGCTGTCGCGAGGAATTCGTCTCCCGCTCAGTCTTTAAAAAAGGCGTTTCGGTTTATAGTAGGGTAGGCAGTAGCGTAACGAATGCGTTTTTGTGTGTATTGTGAGCTATTGACATATAATACGATTTTACGTGTTTTAATCACAAAATAAACTCTTATACCCGGGGATAAACCCTTCACAGTCAGGCTAGGGAAGTAATAGCTAATGTTTATAGAGTTTGTGAAGAAGAAGGTACCAGTAATGCTCTACGGTTACCACTGAAGCGGAAAATTGATAGGGCAGCACTGTATACGGGGGTAAGTGCCGATTCAGTAAAAGGAATTCGGAAAGAAGATGAAGAAAGAAGAAGAGAACGCCCAGATTAGTTGCTCCCATCCCCTGGAAAAAAGGCCTCGCCCCTCGATAAATGATAAATTTGACGACGGTAATTTCAGTATAAAAGCGCACCATAGAAAAGTTTTATCTTGAATGGAAAGTTGTACCAACAACAAGAAAACTATTACAAAAATTGCGGGAAGTTATGGATTTTCCGTTCAGTAAAGAAACCTTAAGGAGACTCTTAAAGGCAAACGGATTTTATTTTCGAAAATGTGCCAACAAAAGAAAAATTTTAGTGGAGAAACCTAATATTTTGCATTGGCGCTACAAATATTTAAGAGAAATTAAAAAATATAGAGAAGAAGGCCAAAATATAATATATATATATATATATATATATATATATATATATATATATATATGAAACATGGGTTGACAATGATTTAACGTTCAGAAAATGTTGGCAAAGCAATGTAGTTTTCGGTGTATTTAGCAATATCAGCTCAACTGGTATAGTATATTACATAACAAGTGTTGAAAGTGGGAGTTTGGCACTAGTAATGTACACTATTTTTCCTACGACCACTCGAAATTTTCAGTAGATTTATTATTTTTTATAATTTCATCACCCTTTATGACCACAGTGACTTTGACACAAGAAGGCTATGCTTTTCAACACTAGTGTTGAGAAATTATTTTTCAACACGCATGTGATATATAACACTTTCCAGCCTAGTTAACAGTGCGATTTCTGACACTTTCATAAGTCGTCGTAGGAAAAATGTTTTAATCCACTTCACATTTGGCGTTTTGTTACGTTGGATTTTGTTTTTTTAGGTCGTCTTATTATTGTCCATGCAGGTCCGGAGAAAGGTTTGGTGACAAATGCACTATTAATTTTTAAAGCTGGGCTTAGTACTGGGGATTATCAGGGCCAAATGAACAAGAAAAATTTTACGAAATGGCTGGAACAAAAACTGCTGCCTATTATTCCCGAAAATTCTGTCATTGTTTTAGATAATGCGCCTTATCATTCTGTTCAGGACGAGAAGACACCCACAAAGTCATCCATAAAAAAAGATATAATTTCTTGGTTGACAAAACAAGGTAAAATTTGTAACTATGTATATATTTTCAAGTAGCAAAAATATATTTGTATATTCTTATGTATGTATGTGGGCATGAATGTATGGGATTTTAGTACAAAAGCTAAAATATCTGTATAATTTATTGTATCTAATAAATTACATACTTATATAAAAAAAGTGCTATGCGAAAATAAGCGCTATGGTACTTTTTTAGGCATAGAACATGATCCGAAGCTTAGAAAATGGGAACTTTTCTGAGTTCAGTGACCTCAAACCTCCAAGTGACCAAAAAAAGTACGTTATTGATAGAATTATTAGACCACATGGTCATACACCGTTAAGGAAACCCCCTTATATGTGCGAACTCAACCCAATTGAGTTAGCATGGGCACAATTAAAATATTTTGTAAGAAGCCGAAATACTGCAGGAGAGTTTTCAATAAAGATATTAAAGGAGATAACTGAACAGGGTATTGCATCTATAACACCAACAGATTGGCTGAAATATTGCAATCATGTAATAGAAATTGAAAATAAATTTTGGGAAATAGACCAAATTATGGAGGAAGTTGAACCATTAATAATTTCACTTGCCAATGACAGTAGCGACCACGGGACTGTTACTGACAGTAGTGGCAGTGATTCTGAAGACATAGGTTAAACATCACTACCAAAGATTATTGCTATTGATTATTGTGGATCATGAGTTATACTCTATCGACTGCACCTTCGCCGCAAAAGCGAAATGGAACTGAGGACAAAGCTACTACTAATCCAAACAGTAGCTAGGAGCCAACTCACCTATGGCTCCACAGCTTTTGCTTCAAAACACAACCTTTTGAAGCTAAAAAGGACAGAATATACTCAAGGATGGAAGTGAGTGAATCGAAACTCCTGAGTCTCCGTGCTCCTCAGGAATTACATCTTACTCATGGAAACCTTTGAGTATCAACAAAGAAGCCAAGAAGAACTCCAAGAAGAGGACACCCGGGTAACTCAGTTGGCTCCGGCAGCGGCGTGAGCTGCAACTGAACCTGAGGAAAAGAAAAGGAACCCAGGGGCCTCAATTGGCCCCGACGTGGGCTGCAGCTGACCCTGAGGAAAAAGAACACCCCCGTCTCAGTTTCTACTGAGGGCCAAGAAGAAAAACCCGACGAAGACCACCAGACTGGACGAAGGCTAGGCACACGGACGCGGACGCGGCAACACAAACCGGACATACGAAAGGAGGACAACAGACACTACACCACCAAGAGGACCAAGTCCTTTATAGGTCCTAACTAGGAAGGACGGATGGCACTTACCCCATCGAAGGACCCTTTGGTAGAAAAATTATGATACACTAAATATGGATTTACTTTAATTATTCACTCGCTACATATTCATTAGCATTTTTTGACTTCTTACTCGTTAAAACCTCATATTACAAATTATTACGTTTGTAATTATTCTTTTAACGAATATCTGTGTCTTTATTAGCTGACCCTGGTGCATCTATGCATGTTTCAAAAAAGCATGGAGTATGTAAATCGGCAGCCGTCGCCGAGAGGTACGTCGAAAACTCCATAAATAATAAAACACTATAGCCGAAAAAATCGACATGTTGATATGAATACATTCCAAATTGTAGCGTCAAGAAACTCTTCCAGACAAGGTTATAACGAAGTATCTAGAATTGTCGCATGTACTTCTACAGATAGCGTTATTGAACATACTGTGAATGAAACAAATCGATGATTTATTAGTGTAAATTGTATTGATGTAAATATTCGTCTAAATATAAATAAATAAATTTGTTCAACGTAAACCTTTCTTAATTATGTGTTAGTAAGATACATTTCTGTCCCTTGGGACTAAAGGAACCTCTTTAGTCCCTATTAGGCGAGACTAAAGGATATACTTTAGTCCTGAAAGTACAAAAAGGTATTCTTTATTATCTGTCATGCTTGAATACCATTTTTCAATAAATTCCTACGCGATATCTTTAATAAGAAAAAGGGGGTTTGGAGGACAATAAAATATTTAAATACACCGAAAGATTTAAGATACCGAAAAATAGAAAAGTTAAAATAAGTTAATAATGTTTTAACGTTTTCGGCTACTGGATAATACTCACTCGAAAAATATGAATTTTATTTCAAATTTTTGGGCAATCCCTGTATGTTAATTATATCTAAGTATGATTAATTTGATACATTGTGTAGTTTAGATATTTTGTTCAGCTATTAAAGAAGAGTAATGCAGATGTAAAATTAGTAAAAACAGGAAAATTACCATAAGTCAACATTAAATAACGATTTAAGCTGTACGGATTACCTTACAAATTGTCGTAACTTGGTGTTGTTCATTCAAAAAATAGTTTAAACCTAATTTTTTTACATTTACCTATTAAACACTTCCCTATATTTTTTGGCATTTTCCGCGTTTTGTATCACACTAGAGAACATTTATATCTAGGGAAAAATATCAATATCATAGTAAATATTATTCATTTAAATAATGCACTTATCTCTAAGCCCCAAAAAAAAAAACAGAATTCCATCAGCAATAGCAAAAATATAACGATACTAATGTAAACTATAAATAACGTTTTGATTGCTATAAGTCGTTTTGTTTGCACGTATTACAAATAGAATTCGTTTTTTAAACTCTACAAACTTTTGTATTTCTAAAAAATATTTAAAATTATTTTAAACGCAGTTATTGTTTTTAAATTTGGAATGGAAAACAGCCTATCGAGGGCCTTTAGACTGACGAAAGAAGAATAAGCAGTAGAGGTTAAAATATAGGAAAACTGATTTCCAACAGTAATAAAAAAATGTAAAAATTATTTGTTTTACATTGCGCAAGTATATCAGAGACCCCATATTTTGTGACAAAAAAAAAACAAAATCTTATAAGACATTTCGACTTGCAACCCTGTATATTATAAAGTAATATACACTCCGCCAAGAAAGTATCGCATCACTCGAAAAAACGGAAATATTTTTATTTTATCTTCAAACATCGACTGGTATTTCTTGATCTAAAAGATTAAAATTCCATTAACGCAAGTAAAAAAGGTACGCTTTGTGTTCAAAAAAGGCATATAAACATCTTTATCTACATTCATTGCATTTAGTGTCTTGTAAGTCGATATTTTGTTTCGTTCAAAACTACGCTATTTATTTTGTCTAAGTGAATTTTGAGAATCCTATTGAATATGGAAGGTCGTGCGAACGTAAACTTAAATTTGCCAAGAGATCTAGTGGTTAGAATTATTTCTTTAGTTGAGGATGGGCGGAGTCAGCGATATGTCGCTGCCTTAGTTGGAGTCAACCAGTCGACAGTATCTCGAGTTGTTGCTAGGTACCATGAAACAGGAGGGTATGAGAGACGACCAGTACCAGGCCGGCCGCAAGCAATTACGCCAGTGGACCGTCGATTTTTGACTCTCCAAGCGCTACGTCGAAGACATGTTACTGCAACACAACTCCAGCAAGAGTTAGTTGCAACTCGAAATGTGCGGGTATCTTCGGAAACTGTTAGAGAAATCTTAAGACAGTCTGGAATAAGAGCTAGAGTGGCTGCCACTGCCCATCGTCTCACTAGGGACCACCGTGTAGCACGATTAGAATTTGCAAGGGAACATGTTGAGTGGAACATTGATGACTGGGGCAACGTACTCTTTACAGATGAGTCAAGATTTTGCTTATACACATCAGATCGCCGAATACCTGTGTATAGACGAGATGGGGAGCGCTACGCCCAATTTAACATAAGACCTTCAACCAATTTCGGTGGAGGGTCCATTATGCTTTGGGGAGGAATATCTTTGAGGGGTCACACAGAATTGGTACTGCTTGACGGGGGTTCCATCACTGCTGATAGGTATATAAGAGACATTTTGGAGCCACATGTTGTCCCTTATATGCCATTTATCGGTGACAATGCTATCCTAATGCATGATAATGCACGTCCCCATGTAGCTAGGATAGTTACTGAATACCTTCAGGAGGTAAATATCAGAGTTTTGGACTGGCCCGCGTGCAGTCCAGACTTAAACCCAATTGAACATGTTTGGGACTATCTGTACAGAAGGGTTAGAGCTGGAAACATCCCTGCAACCGATCTCCAACATCTCCAACAACTCTTAACTGCAGAATGGGAGAATCTGGACCACGGGTATTTGGAGGCCTTGATTGGGAGCATGCCAGAACGTTGTCGGGATGTTATAAGAGCCAGAGGAGGCAATACAAGATTCTAAAATGATATTTTGTTATGTTAAATGGTTTTTTCTTTCGTAATGTTAAATTTCGAATTTTCCTTAATTTACATTTAGTTCAAAAATCTAAAAATTAGAAGTTGTTTTATGTTCTTTATTACATTTATTCACAAAAATAGATTGAAATATTTCTAAAAAATGGATATCTACCGAAAAAAAAAATTAGTTTCTTTTTAATGTTAAGAAATTGTAGTGATGCGATACTTTCTTGGCGGAGTGTATATAACATTATTAAAAGTCAAATTAACTTACATATAAAGTTGGCAAGTTGCAAAGACAAACTGAGTATTTCTAGGTTAAAGCATTATCAAATAAAATTTCAATAACTTTTTTTTATTTTCATTGAAAAAAATTCTTTATTTATAGATTTACGAAAAAAAAACGCACTTTTTATAAAAATCTTTAATTTTCCTATAATTCGCAAAAAAACTTCACATTTAATGTACAGGGTGTTCAAAATAAAAAAAAAGTCAATAGTAAAGTACCTTTATTTTTCAAAATATGCAGAAAAGTAATAATGAAAAGTTGTTTAGGATTTATTTTTATACCTAAAAATGTTTTAATTTTATGAACTACCTTAAGTACGCTAAATTTAGGATATGAGACGCTTTTTCACTCATTTCTTAGATTTCTTGAGGTTGTTCATAAAATCAAACAATATTAGAAAAAGTCAAAACTTGAACAGTTAAAAGTTATATTTAAATATAAAAATTAATTAACAATTTTTCTGCATATCTTTAAAAATAAAAATACTTTACTTAATTTTTTTGAAACTTTTTCAAAATTTGAACTGCCCAGTACAGGGTTTTCTTGTATATTTCGATCCACTAGTATTTTCTTTTCTCTAGCAGTCAGAAGGTAAGTTTAAATTTAAAAGTTGTTTTATTTTATGCTAACCATAAGGATATGTAACAAAAAAAAAAGGCAAAAAGGCGATCATAACCATACTATTTCATGACAGACTCCGTTTTTTTTTAATGGAATAACCCATACATTTTCCAATTTTTTCATAGATACAATTTTTGAAAAATATATAGTTTGCTTAACATTTACAACAATAGAGCAAAATACAAGAGTTCTAACCACACTGCACCACAACTTGTTACGTTCTGGATGCGCGTTTCGCTAACCAAGTTAGCATCATCAGCAGATGATATAAACAAAAGTAATTTATCCTAACCGAGCCTATTTATAGGTAAATGTGGTCACACTTGGTTGCACTCTGTCTTTATTTAGTGTTTTCTTACCACATTTAACTATTTCTATACTCTCAAATGCATGCAATAATCTATTATTAAATACATTTTTAATTAGCTTAAGATTATTTATTCCTATTTTATGATTGTTTTCTAAAGCATGTTGGGCAACGCTTGAGTTTTCTGTTCTTCCGTAAAATCGTCTAACCTGTGAGTTAAGAAAAGAAATGCTGCCATTTTGTGTTGACAGCAATGAAATGAGTCGGATGTTATACACCTATCAGTATTAGTAAAATTCCTATAAATATCAAATTCTAATTTATCGTTATTTCTAATAACTAACGTGTCGAGAAAAGGTTCTCCTTTTCGTACGTAAAATTAATGGAAGGAATTTTAACAGAAAATTTCGACACTTTCTTAGAAACATTAAACAATAAATATCCTTCCATTAATTTATCATACGAAAAGGAGAACAACGGGCAATTACCTTTTCTCGGCACGTTAGTTATTAGAAATAACAATAAATTAGAATTTGATATTTATAGGAAATTTACTAATATTGGTAGGTATATAACATCCGACTCATTTCATTGCCGTCAATATAAAATGGCAGCATTTCATTTCTTAACTCACAGGTTAGTCAATTTTCCATTAAGTAAAGAACGTTTTAACAGTGAAATGAATCGGATTAAAAATATATCTGAAAGTAATGGATATAATGACAATTTTTACATAAATTAGTAAATAGACATAAGCATAATAAAATGTCAAAAGAGGCCACTACTCTTCAAGCACCTGAGGCTCCCAATAAGTTCATAGTAATCCCACATGATTCAAAATATACGAGAGGTCTAGAAAAAGTATTTAAAAACGTAGTTTTAGAGTAGCGTACAAAACGGAGAACAGTTTAAAAAATCTCCTTGGAAACCCTAAAGACAAAGTCGACTTGAAGGAGAGGAGTGACATCCATGAAATTAGCTGTAATGACTTGGATCTAAAATATGTTGGGCAAACTAAACATTCGTTTTAAAGAACACATGGCACATTTAAGATAAGGAAGAACAGAAAAGTCAAGCGTTGCCCAACATGCTTCGGAAAACAATCACCAAATAGGAATAAATAATCTTAAGTTAATTAAAAATGTATCTAATAATAGATTATTGGATGCGATTGAGAGTACAGAAATAGTTAAATGTGGTAAGAAAACACTAAATAAAGACAGATTCCCTATAGTCCCCTCTATTGCTTACTTGACAACGGTGCAGTCGGGTGCAACCAAGTATGACCACATTTACCTATAAATACTCTCGGTCACGATAAGTTACTTTAGTTTATATCATCTGCTGATGATGCTAGCTTGGTTAGCGAAACGCGTGTCCATAACGCTGTGGTGTAGTGTGGTTAGAACTCTTGTATTTTGATCTATTTTCCACCACACGTTCCAGTGTTAGAAATTTACAACAATATTACTAATAGAATTTTTTAAATGTTACCTTATCTTATAGTACCTTAAGAAAACATGCTCAAATTGGACTGGATTTTAAATCTGACTGATACAAAAATAGAACAAGAGTCTTAAGGTCTGGACTGTTCCCAGGCTATCCTATAGAACCATTTCTTCCGATCCATAAACCATATCTGTTCTTCAGAAAATTCCTGACAGGTATAGTGTTGTGTGCTGGTCCTCATCTCGATGCCAGATAATATTGCTGTATTGCGTAAGAGGAATTTGTTCTAAAAGTTTCTCAAGGAATTCGACATAAGTTTGGCCTGTTAGAATGCCCCGAAAAACGAATGGTCCGACGATAACTCTATCAGCCAGAATGCCACACCAACCGTTCAGACTATTGCGCCCTTGGATTTTTACAGTCTGTATTTATGTGGATTTCAAGTGGCTTTCGATTCAACAATTCGTTAGCCTCAAAGGTGGTTTCCTCCGAAAAAATAATCGAATTAATAAAACGTTGATTAACTCGAAGCCGTTCTTGAATTCCTTGGCAAAACTCAAGTCTCTGTCTCATTATGATCAGCAGTTAGACCTTGCACCCAGAATAATGTATAGGGATGATATTCCTATTTATGTAAAATCTTGTAAATCTTTGACCAGGATTTATCACAATGACGGGCAACATCTACTGCTGACCATTCAGAATTTGCGGTAAACTAAAAATATAATAACTGCTTATAGGATATAACTTTTATTGATAATTCCTTCAATAAATAGCAGAACATCTAAATACTCTTCATTACCAACAGCCGACTTAGCTGATCTTTTCTTCCTTTTTAGGGTATTTCTTTGTTCAACTTATCTTAAAATATGTATTACAGTCCATTTGGATGGAGTTTGCTCTTTGGAATATTCACTGGTAATGAGCGCGAGCTCTGTTAGAACTATTAGATTCGAATTATACTTCTCCTTCTTCGGCAGATTAGCCCCCTCATTCTAGATTAAAATAAAAATAATAACATATGTCATTAATTGAATATTTGAATTTTGACATTAGAATTAATGTGCACAGCAATATACCTTAAAAGTTGTAATATATTACTGATAAAGTAACGTTAAAAAAAATTATTACAACTGTTTTTGCAAACATGGGCAAACTATATATTTTTATATCAAAGAAATCGTCTCTATGAAGAAATTGCAAAATATATAGGTTGTTCCATTAAACAAAATGGGTTTGTCATGAAAAATTAGGGTTACGATTGTCATGTCTTTTATTGTTACATATCCTGATCGTTCACATAAAATAAAACAACTTTTAAATTTAAATTTACATTATACGACAGTAGGAAATGAAATACCGGTGGGTCGAAGAATACGAGAAAACCCTGTATATTGAATTTGAAAAATAAAGTAATTTTTAGGAAATTAATTTTTATAAAGAAAAAAATTTTTCTTCGTAAACCCACAAAAAAAAATGTTTTTACTATCGTCAAAACAATCAGATATATATAGCATTAATACAAAATTAATTGTATTTTTTATTCCAACAAGGAGCAAATTGAACAAAAAGTTTGAGACAATTATCATTGTCTTGTCAAGAAATTATAGAAATAGTTTAAACAAAGCAAGTTATATATATTTTAGAACGTCTATTTAAAAAAAAAAAACATATTTATTCTTTAAGCGTAAATATATCTGTTATGACCCTCATTAACAAAACGTCAATCTAAAAGACTTAAAACACATCGAACTTGAAATGAAAAATCTAGTCCCCAATACTAGTGTCTGTTAACAACGTATCATACAGGGGTTTCTTAAATGCTAATAATTCAAGATATGATTATTTGAGTAATTTTAAGTACAAAAGTTCATATATATTGTTCAAACACGCATATTTCTCAAGATACAGGATGTTATGTTTTTAATTTATATTCTACATTTTACGTTTACAGACAGTTTGCGAGTGTGGTGTATAAGACAATTTTGTGTTAAATTTTGGTCACTAAATGTGAAAATGATGGTAAAAACTTTTTAACATGTAAGATTTTTTCAGCAAAAATGAATAAGAATTTTAATCACATTGTTTTAAAAAATAATGTTTGTTGGATTTAAAAACATAGTAATAAATTCGGGTTCCAACGCCCCTGGCAAATTGGGAGGAAGATTTAGAAATATATGATTATAAGACAGAACCCGATAATATAACAGAAAAAGACGGTTCTTATTTTCCCAAAAGTAAAGAAAGCGCATTACATTTAATCGAGCAAGCTGAATTAAATGATCTAGTTCGGGATCTCCACTTGTCCAAGGAGTATTGTTGTAATATGAACTATCAAGTTCAAGATTACAACAATGGAATTTACTAACCACTGGAACCAAAGTTACAATATTTAGGAACCGTGACCAGAAGTTATGCTCGTTTTTTACTATGGAGAATAAAATATTTGTATTAATCCAAATAGTGTTATGGAAATAACTCGGACGAATGGCGCTTGTTTATAGATTCTCTTAAACAAGTTTAAAAGCAGTTCTGCTTCATAATGGGAAAAAAAAAACCACTATTCCCCTTGCGCATGCAGCTGACGAACTTATGTCACTTAGGTGACCTAAAAGTCATAGGACTGTGACTAGGGCTTCAAGATCGAGTTACAAGGTATTTCTGTTTTCTTTGTCTTTGGAACAGTAAAGCAACAAAGAGCCATTACCAAGTAAAAGAATGGCTTCAGAGAGATCAATTTATTCCAAGAAAAGCTAAACTAAAGAATATATCTCTTGTTCATCTTAAAAAAAGTTCTGTTACCTCCATTACAAATTAACCTCGGATTGATCGAAAACGATGTAAAAGCATTAGATAAAAAAGGAGATGTGTTTAAATACCTTAAACAAATTTTCTCTAATCTAAGTGATGCTCAGCTGAAGAAAGGAATATTTGTTGGACAACAAATTAGAAAAATACTGAGGGATAAAAAAGTCTGATCAAAAGCTAAGTGATGTTTAACTAGCTGCGTGGACGTTTTTTAAAAGAATTGTTTCGGAGTTTTTAGGAAACAAAAAGTAGAAAACTATGAAAAACTTTGTGATAAGCAAGGAGAAAGGTTCCACCAAGATATACTAACAATACTAACAATGGAGCAACGCTACTAAGGCAGATGGGATCTAGCAATGACGGGAGATTATTGTTGCTTTCATATAGGAGAAAGCGATTAGGAATATAAACGAAAGTCAGCATTTGCAAATAAAACATCTTGATTTTTTCTTGGTTTGAGATTTATATAAAAATTTTGAAATAAAATAAAAAAACGTATACATTCTATAACTCAAAATCTATACATGGTGGACAATTCTGGTCGTTGAATTAGTAATCAAGATGCTTTAAACTTCCCTGTACAGCCATTAGAAAACCCGTCGCAATATTATTTTCGTATTTGTTGATTAGTGTTAAATGAAAATTGGACTATATATTCCTTTTTGTAGGACCTATAAAATAATATGACTGAAATTTGGAAAAATCCACCAAATTTTTTTTCGGGGTAACACCCTTTTTAGCGTCCCAATTTTTTTATATGATGCGACACTGATCTAGTAGCTTGGTTAAATTCCCCGCCCCATTTAATTATCTTGCAATCTAGATATACAGCACCATCTCGAAGCAATTTAGCAAAATATGTATTCGCCCATAGCAAATATCTAGAATTTTAGGTTTTATTCATATTTACAGGATTTTGTACAGAAATGTCATATGAACAGAAAAGTACTTTGCAAAATAAGCGGTGCCACATATAAAAAAATAATAGGCAAAAACGTCTCCTAATAGAATTGAGAATGTGATGAAGTTTTACTAAAGAAGGCCATTGTTGTCACATAACAATGTTTGAGGCTGTAGAATGGGTTGTGACCCAAAAACATAAATCACCCTATAGATTGTTTCAGATGCCGATGATACTATTTTAAGTCCTATAAAAATTATGTATGCCAAGTTCTATTTAATGAACTATCTTTAAAAATGTAGAAGATAAATTAAATAAAAAAAACTAAAAACAAAATAAAATTTTACCTCCTTGAATCCTGAAAAATAAGCGTTTTGGGTTACTAACTTGTATACTTAAAATTAGTCAAAGAATAACATCATCAATTATTAGAGTACAATTAAAAAAAAAAATATATATATATATATATATATATATATATATATATATATATATATATATATATATATATATATATATACACCTGAAATAAAAAGTTTATAGAGTCAATTTTATATGGCAGCGACGAATTGTTATCTCTAAACACAATTACTTACTACCTATCATATTTACACATATTACATAGCATTTGGTGTTCAGTAACCTATTTTTTCAACAAAAACATTAACCTTTATAAATAAATTAACAAACATTATTCATATAGTAACGCTTTTACCTTAACACACTACATCAAATCGGGAAAAACAACATAAAGATACACCCTACAAACGTAATAATTATGTAGAGCATAATTTTCATCAATTATTCTTAATATATAAGTATTTCCTGCACGTCAAAGGAATATTATAAAGAAAATAATGGACTGTTTTATTTTAAAAAATTTGCGTTTATATTTTTTTCGCGTAAACAAAAGCTAATATTTATATAGGTAACTAGCCAAATAAAATGAAAAATTTAACTTTTTATCGTTTCATACCAGATCTAAGCGTGATTTGCTATTGTGAAGTAATTAAGTTAATTACTGAGCAAAAAGTGGTGCTGTTATTCCTAACTGCGCTGCGTTTTAACAAGAAAATTATCAGGAACACTTTACTTCGTAACATCATTTTATTAACAGCCATTTCGGACTACACTGGAACATTATTTTAAAACGTTCTCTGGAATCGTTGGGTAGATTTAAAAACTATCCTTAATTTTTGTTTAGGTAAAAAAAATAGTGGCTGATAGTAATTAATAAACCAAAAACATACAACAAATGCTTTTCATTTTTATAATGCAATCATTTGTGATAAATCTCCCAATCTAGCAGCACTGTTGTAAAATAAAAAATAGCTGTTTATGAACGATCTTGACAGTCAGTCGAATTACCTCGATGTGCCAATAAAATCCTACCAAAAACAACAAAAATACTTTGGTAACGGATGTGGAAGAAATACATACTGAATTGTGCAGTTCACGTCATGAATAGCAGAAAATCAACCTAGTCAATCTACTGTACATTTTCGTGAAAAAGGAACTGCTTTTTTCCTCTAGTGTTTTTACTGGTGTTACAGAGGAAGAGAATCTTGAGTTTTTGCATTGCACGACGTCTGTAAGTCAATATTTTACATTTTTTTTATTTTACAAAAGCATAAATATTAGAATCTTCTATTTGGTTTGGAAAAACACAAACAAAAAAATCCCAAGTTCTTTTTTCACGAAATTTCCAGTAAAAACGTTTTAAAAGCCAAAGAAGTTCGAAAAAAGGATCCAATGACTATAAGTTCGTTTACAAAACATTCGAAAAACAAACCATTTGATCAAGTGTAACTTGAATTCGTGGGTTATGGGACTGCAATAAGATCTAAAGTGAAACCACTATTTTCAATTGCAACGTTTCGTGTTACATTAACACTTTTTCAAGCTCTTGAGTTAGTGGTTTCACTTTAGATCTTATTGCAGTCCCATAACCCACGAATTCAAGTTACACTTATTCATTAGGGACATGAAATGCCTACTCAAACCATTTGACGTTAAGTAGTTTACATACTTGAAATTATCTTCTATGTGAAAGCGTCCTTCGTGGAATACTTTTTTATTTCCAAATTGGGTAGTAAAAGGCATATTCTAAATAAAATTAATATTTGGACAGTTACCTTGATTTGCGTCAATGGAAAAGTCAAGGCTCTAGAAAATAAACAGGTACTGACTTTTACAATAAACAAAATCTTTAATTTTAAATTAAGCCGAAAAATCAATTGTATAATCTTTCATTCGAAGATATACCTGAAAATATTTTAAAAAATAAACGATAAGGAAAGAAAAAAAACATCTAATTTTAATAATTCGAACTTTTTTCATTCAAAATAATTAAAGGTTTTTCGAAATCCTGTGTCAAAAATTGTTTTCAAAATTTATACAGTCTTCCGTTGGCATCGGATACTAATATCTATCGGATGGATATTAATAAGTTTTAAATCTTCTGTAAATTAGTCTATAAAAAAAGTGTCGTTTTGTCATGCTACATGGTTTGATTGCAATATTAAAGACTTAGGTTTTCTATAACGGTGCATTCTTCTCAGTGCCAAGTAACTATTGGTTTGTCTTAATAACTAACGTTATGTATTTTTACTTTTTAATAAATCACAGCAGTTTTTCGCAGCTTTGATATCATAATGAATAATTTTTCATAAATTGCAAGTCTGTTGTAGGACAACATTATTATGTACTGTGGGTTTCTGTAAAGTTTGAAATGAATTACTACTTTCAAAGACTGTATGTACATTTATATTGTTTTTGAGAGTTGACAATTTAATGAAAAAAAGAAAACCCATGTTGAAGGAACAATTAAAAGCACTCGTACAAATGTAGAAATAACAAGTACTACCTAACTTCACTCGGCAACATCAAAGAAAAAAACTCTTCTTTCCTATTTATTCGATTCTAGCAATACACCTAGAAGAAAATGTAACTTACACAAAAAAAAGTTAAATTTTTCATCTTGTGGCAAGTAGTAGATTTTGTTGATAATACAGTCAAAATAATCAATAAATAATTTTATTTACATCTGATACTATGCCAATAAAGTAAAATTATTACCTTTCAATGTATATCTTGAATACTTTTACACGAAAACATTCCTGGTACTTTACTACATAGTGCCTAACAGTATATTAAATACCTGGGAACTAAAATAGATTGTTTAATTACCAGAGTGTAATTTGATATAGGTGAGAGCACAAGTTGCTTAAGACTAGAGCAATATATGACACTATTTTTTGCACTCCAAAAAATATTTACAAGTTATTTATATATCTAGTATGAGCATTTTTACTTTTCTACATATTAATCTACTATAACATATCTTTTTCAAAATATCAGAATGATCCAAAAACAAATTATTCAGATAGTTAAAAAGTTTTATGCTACGTTAAAAAAGTATCAAAGATATAAATATAACTCTTTTTAACTAAGACAACCTGTACATTTTACTTTCTATAGATAAGTCTCTTTCGGTGCTGTAAAATATAAAGGTTTGATATCTTTATATTTAAAAATAAACCAGGAAATAGGGAAATTCGCAATAACAGACATATGGTGAAGAGAAAAATAGAATCTTTGTCACACACATTGGTCTTGTAGCACAAATTTACTTTATTTTCTCGTTTGATTTTTATAACGATATCAAAACTGGTATATTTAGAATCAGGAACAAGATACCTATATTGAAAGTAAAATTTACATGGCGGTCCACTTAAAAAAATACAATGCAATTTGACAATGCTTTTATTTTTTTTATGTTACAAAAACTTGATACCTAGCCATACAATTTGTTTTTGTATTATTTTGATGTTTTGAAAAATAAAATGATTATAGCTGATTAAAATGTGGACAAGTTAAAATGACATTTGAATGCACTACTGAAGGTGAGCCACTTTGTACATACAATCTTATTTTACGGCTGTTTATGCAGTGCTTGACAAAGCCAATAGTACAGTTCTCTGTTATTACGTCCAATCTTAGAGTAAGATTGGATATTCCTTTACCACTGTAGAATAAAATACCCTAAAAATCCATTTTCCTTAAAATACATTGTATATTTTCTTCTAAATTTACAAAAAAAAATAACTGCGACATGTCATACAATAAAACGAAGAATAGGAGCGTCAGAGAAACCAAAAATCTGAGTATTTAAGTATTTTAAGACATTGTTTGTCTAACAATATTCATTTTGTTAGATTGCTTTGATCTTTAGTATTGGCAAATCGCTTCTGGGTGTAAAAGAGCTTACTAGATAAATTAATTAATTATTACAGCTACCGTCAACAAAACTTTATCGTCAAAATGACGAAACCAGTCCAACCCCATTGATTTCATTGAATAATATGTATGCTAAAAGCCTGTTAAAAAAAAAAAACACTGAAAAACTGTATCCCAAAGTAGAAACTTTAAGTTTTGGAAAGCATCCTATACCTGTTGGCTACACCTATGAAATATCTCTATTTTTATAAGAGAATTGGCTAAAGAAATTTGGAAAATTGTCATAGTGACACATACAACTGCTAAGTTACAAACAAGTTCCAGTTTAATCAGATTTTACTCCCACCTGGTTACTTTTATAGAATGGTGCTTTTAAAAATAAGATTATAACAGCTTGTCATTTTAAATTTCCTGTAGGTTCCAAAGCTAGTATTTTTAAGTTGTTGCAAAATTTAGCAAAACATTTTGGTTAGTATATCATCCCAAATAAGAAAATACAAAAGCAATGTGGACTGTTATAAACTGAACGTACTCACAACACATGAAAAGATAAGAATTTAACTATATGGCATATTTTTTTATACAAATGCCTGTCTGAAATATCCTTTGATTGAGATAAATAATTCGGATATCATTCGTCTAAAGGGAAGAGAGATATGGCATGTTTCAATGCAATAAAGAACCGAATTAAACTATCCTAACTTAAACTAACTTTTTGGCTTGTTTGTTTACAAAACCTAATTTACGAAAAATAATCTCTACGAGGTGGAAAAAGGTACGGTCTTCCCACGCCGTCAAAGAGAAATCGAAACACACCAGACCTCGTTTGCCCCCTTCCTTATAAAAAGCGTAACACTTTCCTTATTCCACTTTACCCGTACGAAAATTAGCTTGGGCTCTCGGCCATGTCATGGTCACCGCCTTTGCCGACCAGCATGGGCTCTCCCTGCCCGCCACCCTGCAACGTGGGAGAGGGACTATCGACAGCCCGAAACGCAAAGCCAGAGCCGGGCGAGTCGGCGCTCGAAAGACTCTCGGGGGTCCCTACCGAACTGAGAGAACCTGAAAAGAAAACCAAATCAATACTATAATTTCTCAAATAATCGATTACAAGGTGTTTCAAAAATCATGCGCCAACGTTTAACGGAAGATTCTTGGTAAGAAAATAAGACAAAAAGTTCATAGGAACATGGGTCCACAGTTGTCTGGTTTTCGAGACAGAGGATGTTAAAGTTTTAAAAAATATATGATTTTTTTTAGTAATTCCGAAACAGCAAGAGCTAAGAATTGGCCAAACATCATAAGTATTTAAACTTTATATGTTACACGTTACAGTTTTTATTTCAATTTGGGCGTAGTTATAGGTAACCATCTTTGACTTTCTTAATAAAAAAATGGTACGCCACTGATTTAAAAAAAAGCTTTGCTTCATCGTTTAGGGCAAGTAAAAATACACAAAAATGCCTGTTAGTATTTTGTGATACGTCAAGTCGGTTTCGAGAAAAAAAAAACTCTATTTTGACGCACGCCTCTAGCGCCTCTTGACCAGTTCCGGTTAGAGTTAGAATTGCTCAAAACTCAAAAATGTTATCCCTTCGATCGTTTAAAAAAATATTAATAAATAATGTCCGCAAAATCCGTATTTTTAAACTACAGGGTGTTGAAATCAAAAAAAAATATTTTATTTTAACTGTAACACACTATATGTAAAAATAGGGTATTTGAAGACACTGTTTATATAAAAATGTGTTCTTAAAATGATCCAAGGAATCACATTTGTAGAGTTTTGAGCAATTCTAACTCTAACTGAAACTGGGCTAGAGGTGCCAGAGGCATCAAAATAATTTTTTTTCTCAAAAACAACTTTTTGTATCACAATAATACTAAAAGGCATTTTAGGTGTATTTTTACTTGTCCTAAACGATAACGCTGGTAGTTTTTTTAAAAATCAGTGGCGTATTTTTTTTTATTAAGTCAGGGATGGTTACCCATATCTAAGCCTATGGTTGAAATAAAAACAGTTGAATACTGTCAACAAATAGTTTTTAAATACTTATGAGGTTTCGCTAAATCTTGATTTGTTTCGGAATTACTAAAAAAATATTCATTTTTAACACTCTGTATCGAAAAGCAATCATCTCGCGTTAAAAGTTGGAACATGTTTTCCGAAACACCCCTGTACACATTTAATGAATATATTTTTTGATCCATCAAAATAATTTTTATTTCTTCCATTAAAAAGTATACAAGATACAATAACAAAAGTATGGGTCAAAAAGGCTCTTATCGATTAGTTACATTAAAAATAATTAAACATCAATTATTTATTGGATTATCGCCCAGCCATAGTCATGACCAGGGAGACTCCCTCTAAACTGACTTCTTCAAGGCTTTTGACAAGTTTATTCACCAGATCCTCTTACCTAAAATTCAATGTTTTGGGGTGCATGTTCCTTTTTTTGGTTGGCTAGCATGCTGTCTATTCAACAATGAACAATATACAAAAATGTAAGCCTTTTTAAGTGTAAATAAATAATGAAATGCTTGTCACCACCAGGTGGACTCCACCTACCCAGACTTCTCCAAGGCCTCGATATTGATTGATCGATCACCAGATTCTTGTGAGTAAAATGCAAGGTGTTGGCGTAAACGGTGTATTTCGCAACTGATTGTTGCAGAATTCAGCAAGACCTTAATAAGTTACCTTTGTAGAGCTGGGAAAAGGATCAAATTAAGTTTACCCTAATATGGACGGCAAGATCTCAGTACTTCATGTTTAAAATCAGTTTTCTGTTCTGGTATAACGTCCAAGTATATATTTGGTTGCCGCACTATGTGCATAAACCTCAGGCAGAACGGGTCCAGAATATTAAATTTGTAGCTATCAAGCAAAGTGTTTATAACAAATTTCAGGGCAACTATGGGAACTCCTTTATCACCTGTGGTAGCCAATATCTTTATGGAGGCCTTTGAGGATATTTGCTTTAACATCTGCTCCACTAAAATCATAATATTAAATTGACAATGGAAATTGAATCTAATGGATCGATTCCCTTTCTAGATGTATTTGTTCAAAGGAAGGAAAATGTTACATTAGGACATTCTGAGTATAGAAAATCGACGCATACAAATAGATACTTAAATACAAATTCCTAGCACCATCCAGCACAAAAGAAATCGGTTATTATCTCATATTAGTATTTAGAACCATTTAGATTTCTGATCAAGATCTCTAACATCGGAAATATCGAAACTGACCGAAGCTCTGAAGATATCGCGCGTTCAGTTAAAAGATATAGTAATCTGACTCCACGAAAGGTGAATGATATACCATTAGGTAGTGTTGTTCTTCCCTACATACATGGCACTACAGACAAAATAGGACGATTACTTCGGCGGTCCAACATATGTACAGGGTGTTCCAGCGAGGACTGAACAGGGACCTATTTTCAAAATAGCCAATCGATGTATTTTTTCTTGTAGAATCCAAAAATATCATCGAAAAAATATTTGAACCAGAAACAAAAGAGTTACGCTATGCATCAGTTGTTTTTTTAAATGGAATGTATCGTTTTTTATACGATTTTTGGAAAGAGTGATTTTTTTTATGTCCGTTCTGATTAAAAGATTTGATTTTGCGATAGCTGTTTATATTACATTTTAATGTTTTACAAACTAAAATTTTAGCTTCATCTGTTTAAAATATACAATAGGTTGGTATAGGTGATCAAGGTAAAATGACGTTTGAATGCTTTGTCAATAAAAATTGACATTATTTTAATTATTGTCGAAGCCTTCACCTAAAAAATATATATTTGACTCTGATCGAAATGAAATACTCTTTGGACGAGAGACTACAGATTGTTATGCTATTTTACAAGTGCCAAGAAAATGCAAGAGAAGCAAGAAGAAGATTTATTGCAAATTTTCATAGAAATATATCCATCAATACAATTCTAAGGATAAAAAACCTATTTGAGGAAAAAAAAACTTTACATGATAGATAAAGAAATATACAAAGAAGAAGAAATCGAGACCAGGCCATTATAAATTATTTTCAAGTTAATCCAACCAAATCTATTTCGGATGCAGTTCGGGAAGTTCAGTACGGTGGCGGTGTAAGGCGCAGAAGAGTTACCCGAGGGACTGTTCACAGGACTCTGAAAATTCATAAATTTAGGCCTTTTCGTATCCTTCCACTTCAGCACCTAACACCGGCACAAAAAGAACTTCGCTTCCAATTTGTTTCTCAAATGGTAATTCGGCAAGAAAACGAAGACCCTGATTTATTCAAAAATATTGTGTGGACCGACGAAGCTACTTTCACAACATCGGGAGTATTCAACAGACATAATAGTCACCACTGGGCCGTTGAAAATCCAAAAAAGTTCCAGACTATTAAATTTCAAGGGAGGAATTCTATTCATGTTTGGTGTGGGATAAAAAACAATAAAATTTTGGGACCAATATTTTTTAACGGGACTTTAAAGGGGCACAGATATTATGAGTTTTTAGAAAACGAAATTGAAAATTTTTTGGAAGACTTACCATTGGCAGAATATCAGAATTTAATTTGGCAACATGATGGGGCGCCTCCTCATGCCGTGCATGATGTGGTTCAATTTTTACATCGGCGCCATAACGAATGGATAGGGCGAAATGGAACATATGCTTGGCCGCCCAATAGCCCCGACCTTTCAGTTTTGGATACATTTCTTTGGGGCCATTTGAAGAACGTCGTATACAGACAACGAAACGAAAATATTCAAGAGATCATGGGAAAAATTGTCGATGAAATAAACCGCCTTAACCAGGAAAATCATATTGTAACAGCAAGTTTAGAAAGGCTACAAAGGGGTTATCGATGTTGTTTCGAGAAAAACGGCGGTCACATTGAAAACTTATGTTATTAGTAGTTTTATTTTATTATTTAATAATTATTTTTTATTGAATTTCTTTTTCTATCATGTAAAGTTTTTTTTTTCCTCAAATAGGTTTTTTATCCTTAGAATTGTATTGATGGATATATTTCTATGAAAATTTGCAATAAATCTTCTTCTTGCTTCTCTTGCATTTTCTTGGCACTTGTAAAATAGCATAACAATCTGTAGTCTCTCGTCCAAAGAGTATTTCATTTCGATCAGAGTCAAATATATATTTTTTAGGTGAAGGCTTCGACAATAATTAAAATAATGTCAATTTTTATTGACAAAGCATTCAAACGTCATTTTACCTTGATCACCTATACCAACCTATCGTATATTTTAAACAGGTGAAGCTAAAATTTTAGTTTGTAAAACATTAAAATGTAATATAAACAGCTATCGCAAAATCAAATCTTTTAATCAGAACGGACATAAAAAAATTACTCTTTCCAAAAATCGTATAAAAAACGATACATTCCATTTAAAAAACACCTGATGCATAGCGTAACTCTTTTATTTCTGGTTCAAATATTTTTTCGATGACATTTTTGGATCCTACAAGAAAAAATATATCGATTGGCTATTTCGAATTTTTCCAAAATACAAGGAAGGTCGAAAATAGGTCCCTGTTCAGTCCTCGCTGGAACACCCTGTACAGGGTGAGTCAACGATTCGAAAAAGTAAATTTACGTCGAACAGGTAAAATCTGGAGACAAACTGTTTATGCTGTGGGATATCTATGTAAGTCGTGCTCATTTTAAAAATATTTTAAATTATACGGGGTGCGTCAAAAAAGTAGGGCTACTAAAAGTTGTATTTTTTTAAATGGGCACCATATATATTTGACTTGATTTTTGAATTCCACATAAAATTTTTTGTATAACATGTTATACGGCTAAAAATGATATTTTCTTTTAGCTTTAAACAAAAAAAACTTAAATTTGATGCACATCTCTGATTAGCAATATAACGCCTAGTTGTGCCACTAAAAATAAAATATTTTGCTTCTGCATAAAATAAGCATGGAATAAAAGACTTCGTAATATTGAAGATATCACATACAGGTTGTCCAAATTTAAATGGCCAACTATAACATTTTCAAACCAATTTATTTCAGTTTTTTTAAATGGAACCCTTTGTATATTTTTATTTAGACTTGTTAAGAATAAAAAAATCAACAACTTTTATTAAACATATTATAATATGTATCTATCTTCAATAGTTTTCGAAATATTTTCAAATTTCCTTTTTTTTTGCATAATTTAGAAAATCAATAACTCGATCAAAGTAGCCATGGAAAAAACAGTCTATAGCAACTGGCGACTAAATGTACGAATTGTCAAAAACGTGTTGTTGTGTGCATTGTATTTCGTATTCTCGTCTAATTTAAAATGAATTTTTCACAAAATGAAATGATAGATATGGTCTATATATTTAGCTCAAAAAAATTGCCTTCTGGCCAAAAGGCTATATGAAGCAAAATATCCGAATCGACACGCGCCTTCTAAAGTAGCCTTTCAAAATGTCATGGAGAGATTTGATGCTAGTGGCAATGTGGCATATTCGAAGAGAACAGTTGTCAATAAAATTGCTACAAATCCAGATAAAGAGTTGGAAATTCTACTTCATATAGAAGAAAATCCCAGTTTACGTAGTCGACAACTTGCTAGTTTAACTGAGACATCACAATCTACAGTAAGCAGGACCACAAGAAGATATAAATATCATCCATATCATATGACATTACACCAAGAGTTGCACGATGAAGATTTTGAAAGGCGTGTTAACCTTTGCAACTTAATGATAAGGCGAATAGAAGCATATCCAGACTTTTTAGCGAATATCATGTTTTTCGATGAAGCTACATTTAGAAGCAATGGAGCCATAATATGCATTATTATGCAATATCATAATATGCATTATTATGCAATAACAAATCCCCGCTGGGTACGAGAGATACAACATTAAAATCACTGGTCATTAAATGTTTGGTGTGGAATCATTGGAAACCATATTATAGGGCCGTATTTTTTTAATGAACCACTTAATGGACAAAGATATTTAGATTTTTTGAACGTTGAGCTGCTTATTCTTCTCAGACCACTCAGCATAGAAGAAAGAAGAGACATGTGGCGGCAGTAAGACGGTGCACCTGCTCATTACCATCGGGACGTTCGTGAATTTTTGGACGCTAATTTTAATCAAAAATATATTAGTCGTAGCGGTTTTATCGAATGGCCACCCAGATCTTGCGATATAACTTCATTAGATTTTTTCTTGTGGGGTTGTATTAAAGATCGTGTTTACACCCAACCACCTACAGCAAGGGAGAACATGCAGGAACGAATCAGGGATGTATGCGCCACTATATCACCAGACATGCTAGTTAAAACTAGGCAAAATATTATTAAAAGATTCAACATGTGTATTCGTGAAGGCGGACGCTGATTTGAGCATCTTTTAAAATATAACTATGAAAATATTTGATTAACTTTTAAAAGCGATTTTTTTTAGTCTGATAAGTGTTTTTTTCTGTATAACTTTAAAAATTAGTACCTATTAATATGTTTTCGACTATCTAAAGTAAAATGTATTCCTTCATTGAAGTGTATTTACTTATCTGCAAACTAGACGAGTAGACCCCTTTTTCAACACAATTTTTAAATATTTATAATATTATGCCAGTTCACGGATCCTTTGCTTTGAAATGTAAGATTCATTCCAAAAACATAATATTGTCTAAAAAGTTCGGAAATGGCCCTACTCGCCTTATCATTGGGTTAGAAAACTTAACACGGATTTTAAAATGTTCAGCGTGTAACTCTTGGTTTAATGTAATATGAAATGGATGATATTTATATTTTCTTGTAGTCTTGCTTACTATAGATTCTGATGTTAAAATCTTAAGGTTAAGATTGTTTTTGTAGCAATTTTATTAACAAATTATTATCTTATCTAAATTTTCACTGGATTAATTTTAGATAATACACTATTGTATTCATATTAAATACTTTTGTTTTACTGACAGCTGCTATGGCTACTTTGATCGAGTTGGTAATTTTCTAAATTACGCAAAAAAAAAGGAATTTTAAAATATTTCGAAAACTATTGATGATAGATATATAATATATGTAATAAAAGATATTTTTTTATGCTTAAAAAGAATAAATCAAAATATACAGGGGGTTCCATTTAAAAAAACTGAAATAAATTGGTTTAAATGTGTTAAAGTTGGGCATTTAAATTTTGACATCCTGTATGTAATATCTTCAATATTACGAAAGCAGTCCTTTATTCCATGCCTATTTTGTGCAGAAGCAAAATATTTTATTTTTAGTGGCACAACTAGGCGTTATATTGCTAATCATAGATGTGCATCAACTTTATATTTTTTTTTTCGTTTAAAGCCAAATATCTAAGAAAGTATCAATTTTACCCCATATAACATGTTATACAAAAAGAGTGTTGGAATTTTATGTAGAATTTAAAAATCAAGTCAAATATAGGGTGTCCCATTTAAAAAAAGAAGACGAAACGTCGGGTAGTAATTACAATTTAACACGGTCTAATCTCAAGAACCATGATTTCTTTATTGACCAAATCCATGAAAGCTTCCGTTCTATATTAGCCCTGTTGCCCACTATTCTTTACCCTATTTATTATTGGAAACGTCACGAACCATTGAGAGTATGAGAGTATTATCTGCTAAAGACCTGAATATTTTATAGAATAGAAAATATATGTAATATGGAATGTTTTCAAAAGAAACTAGATCATATGATGGTGAAAAAAAAACAAATCCTTAAATTTAAATATGTTCTCTTGGTCTGAAGAGAAATATTAGCTGTGGACAATATAGCTCACAGGTTGAGTCAACCTACTTTCAACAGTCATCTGAGAAACCTAGGAATTGTTACAGACATAGCAAATATTTTCACCTAATAGTTTCCAGTGGTTGTACTGTTTAATGTTCGGGAATATGCTTCAATGGTTTTGGCACCATGTTATCAATGTAATATTGTTGAGGTTGGGGTAGTACAGTGCAGAATCGTTTAAAGCTGAAATAAATATTTAAAACAATGTTAATTTTTACATAGATTATGGTTTAGTAATGAACTTGTTAAGTTAAACGCAAAGATCTTGTTTTTTTTCTGTCAACTAAATGACTAATATCTCCCTCCTGACCATTACCACTACGAAATATATGTAGAATATTTACACTATTTACACATACTAGAACAAATGATTTTTTTTTGAAAATCTGTACAGGGTGTCCCATTTTCGTGGGTTTTACGGGGTTTCCAGCTTATGAGTAGAGATAGAGAGATGCGGTTTTCGCGACACCGTGCTACTTTTCGATGAAACTAAAGAGGCCGCAAACAGATTTGCCCTAACCATTTTAGTTTCCGTGCTACAGGGTGATTTTGAAAATTTGTCATTTTCGGACACCCCCTGTAACTCAGCTATCGTAAAATATATTTAAAATGTTTCAACTGGTATTTATAGATTTTTTCACGTAGAATTCAGTGGCATACTCAGATTTTTGCTGAGAGTCATAGTTTTTGACATATTGGCATAACCTACTATTTTTTAAATGGGAGACCCTATATATTATTTTTTCATCTTATTCTTCGTGTCGAGAGCTTTTCAAAAACATACCATAAGTCATATTTATTTTCATAAATAACATGAAAAAATGCATTTTTCTTTAAACGGATTTATGGCATAGCAGATCAATCGAAATAAGAGAAGGTGGCTGTGGTAGCCATGGCAACGCCAACAAAAATATGATCAGGCAGCCATTACTGCTGTCATTTTTGGCATTATTGCGTTTAAATTTTTCTTGACGTCTATTATAATTATTGTTTTTAATATGGCTCAGAATCAAAAAGTTGAATATTTTGAGAAATATGATATGAACGCGTGTTTTATATTGTCTAATGAAGATGCAGATCAGACGGCAGAGCTTTATCTGAACAGGTTAGTTCTTTTTTATCTTCCTGCATTTTGACTTTATTGGTTCGCTTTATTTTATCTTAGATATCCCGAGAGAAGACAACCAGAAAAAAGAATTTTTCAAAAAATTAAAAATAATCTTTGCCAATATGGATCTTTTAACAAGCCTCGATCGCGAACTTACAATAAAGACAACGAAGAATCTGAGGTCAACGTTTTAGCCCTCGTTCAGACAGCTCCTGAAACATCTTGCAGGAAAATAGACGAGGAGGCGGGTGTACCGAAAACCAAAGTGCAGAAAATTTTGAAAAAGCATAAATTCAAACCCTATAAATACAAACTTGTGCATCATCTGCATCCTGGTGATGCAGAGCGCAGATTGGAGTTCTGCAATTGGTTTATAAATATGAAGGCAGAAGATATCGATTTTGAAAAAAAGATTATTTGGTCAGACGAGGCACATTTTACTAGTTCAGGGATTTTAAATAGACACAACACGCGATTTTGGAGTCAAGAAAACAACCATGTTATTTTTCCTAGGGAGCGTCAGGGCAGATTTGGATTCAATGTCTCCTGTTTTATTTTCAACCGAAAAATAGTTTACCAAATATATGAAGGAAATCTGAATTCGCTTGGTTACGTGCGAATCCTAGAAGACGCATTAGGAATTTTGGATGATGTTCCCTTGGCTCAACTAAATAGGATTTATTTCCAGCAAGACGGAGCTCCAGCCCACAATGCCAGAATAAATAAATAAAGTCAAAACTGGCTTAACGACCATTTTCCTGGAAGATGGATAGGAACACACGGACCTGTTCGATGGCCACCACGATCCCCTGACCTCTCAGTTTTAGATTTCTTTTGTGGGGTTATTTAGAAAACAAGGTTTATGTAAGGCGATACGAAAACTTAGAACAACTAAGAATGGCCACCGAAAACGCTTTTGCAGAGTTACAAAGACAGTCATTTACAATAGAAAATGCATTAAAAAGAATTTTTAAAGTTTGTCACACTTGTAGGACACATAATGGTCTACAATTTGAACAATATTTGTAGTTTTAATGAAATTATAATTATTACCTTTTACCTACTTCCTAATTTTTTCTGATGCTGTTACTTTGTTATTTCGTTAATAAATATTTGTTAACTTTTTCCATGGCTACCACAGCCACCTTCTCTTATTTCGATTGATCTGCTATGCCATAAATCCGTTTAAAGAAAAATGCATTTTTTCATGTTATTTATGAAAATAAATATGACTTATGGTATGTTTTTAAAAAGCTCTCGACACGAAGAATAAGATGAAAAAATAATATATAGGGTGTCCCATTTAAAAAATAGTAGGTTATGCCAATATGTCAAAAACTATGACTCTCAGCAAAAATCTGACTACGCCACTGAATTCTACGTGAAAAAATCTATAAATACCAGTTGAAACATTTTAAATATATTTTACGATAGCTGAGTTACAGGGGGTGTCCGAAAATGACAAATTTTCAAAATCACCCTGTAGCACGGAAACTAAAATGGTTAGGGCAAATCTGTTTGCGGCCTCTTTAGTTTCATCGAAAAGTAGCACGGTGTCGCGAAAACCGCATCTCTCTATCTCTACTCATAAGCTGGAAACCCCGTAAAACCTACGAAAATGGGACACCCTGTACAAAGTAGTATTTTATATGACGAAAAACGAATCTAGAATTTTATGTAGTATTCAATGGTATAATAAAAAGAACGGCGTTCTATTTAAAATTAATAATTTTCAAAGAGGTGCTTCTTAAACATCCTATTACTTTTATCGTATTCTGTATATCAATAATAAAAGAAAAGGATGAAACATGAAATAAGAATACAATAAAGAAATATTTACCAAAAAGTAAAAGATTAAACTACCAAAACGAACTTGGTAGATAAAGACGTCAACATAGGGAGACTTTTCATATCAAAGCCTTAAAATATTTATTACGATGTTATTATTATTGCCATTTTATATAGTTCGTTTCTGTGTTTTTATAAATTTAATCTTCACATCAGTCCTTTAAGGACAATATTTTTTTGCATCTTTTGTTGCTGGTAAGTACTGCCATTAGTTAAGATCCAACAGGGTATTGAACTTTCTGTAACTTTGTAAAGGGTTCTTGCTAGGAGTTTGCAGATAGCACTGATATTAATACTCAGGGTAAGTTTCAGATCCTGATGGATTTGCTAGAGAGTACATACTTGCAGTGCTTTCCTGAAAAGTATAACGTGTGAAAAGATTTTATTATACCACCCAATAAAACATATTAAATATCGAAGCTAGGTACGGATGTTCACAAAAACAAACCCAATTACAGATCCAGATCCTCATCCTCAAGAAAGGATTCGAATCAGAGAAATCAATTCCTTTCTTCTGAATCAAGAACCTGTATCACTACCGTATTTTTATTTAAAAAAACACTAAAAGCAAATAACAACTTGGATATATAGAGCAGTAAATTGTTTTATTGTTTATAGCCTATTATTTCAATTATCAAAAATACACAATAACGGTAAATATATAGTAAGTAAAGTCTAAAAAGTGAAACGTTTGATAAAAATTTATAAACTTAAAATTTGCTTTCATGTTATTTCCTATACTTATTCCATGGAAGCTCTAAATGGATTCGGATAATTTACAAACATTTGGAATAGGTACCGCTCAATATAAGTAACTTTAAAATTTTTACCTGGCAACGAATTGGACGTTGTCGTCAGAAGGCCCCTACTATCGCTGGACGAATAACTGTACACCCTCTTGGGCCGAGGACTTACGGGGAAATCGACGTCCCTATCTTCGAGTTTTCGCTTGACACCTCCTAGAGGACTGGGACGCAGCACGAGCACGGGACTTTCGCTCCGCCGCATAAACGACTGTCTGGATCGGGTGGGACTTTGAAAGCCGTAGCCCCTGGAAAAACCACTATCGCGGTATTCAATATATCTGTCACATATATATACGTATAATTTTAAATAACATTTTTTCATTTGTTTTATTTTTACAAAAGTCAATACCCCTTGTTTATACGGGATATCCCAGGAGTTATGGTAAAAAATAAAATGGTTAAAATAATACTTTTTTGTTCCACAAATATAGGTCCTAAAATACACCCATTCAAAGTACAGCCTTTGGATGTTTTTGAAAACAAAAAACAATATTAATAATTACTTGTTAACAATAAGTCAGAAATAAACAAACTAAATTAAGTAAACTTCAGTTTTTAAATTTGCTCTATTCAACTCTGAAAAAAAATTAAAAAATCAGGTAAGAGCTTTACAGAGGTTCTAACTACCTTTGGCTGCCTAAGAGAAAACGCACTGACATATCACAAGACTAAACTAAGAAATCACAGCTAAAAATAAGTGTTTCTATGGTCTTTTGCATTTTTCTTCTACAAGCTGCCGCGTTTGAAAAAATATAGCATGAATAAAATATAGCTTGAATCTTTTTACCCTTATGTGTTAAGTATTGTAAATTTTATTTACATTTAATTGAATTATAGGTTTAGTTTTTATAAAAATTGTTGTAAGGTGTCCCCTCCTGCTGCAACACAGAATTCCATTCTTCGTCTCACAGAAAATCAAATTCTCTGAAACACCAACTGTCACTATCTTTTCAGAAAAAAGCAAGGATTTTAAATATGCCCCAAAAGTAAAAAAAATCCAGTTGCAATCCACTCTCAGAGATCAAGGTGGTCAGGATACTGACTTACGGCCTACCTCTTCTAATCATCGCCATATGAATATCTACAACCTATGCATCGAATAGAAAAGATAGTATAATATATATATATATATATAAGTAGTATAAAAAAAATCAATTATCTCGCTTATTTTAAATGATATGATATAGTTTTTATTATATTTTTCGATTTTAAGAGAAGTTCTTTTGTGTAACATAACCTAAGCCTAGCTTTAACTGTTTTAAAGATATTCATTGAAAATTGAAAATTTCTAACTTTCAAAGCCTGTAAAATTAAGTGCAATCTCATGCCCTTCAGCCTCACCCTAAAAACAAGATCAACTAAGGATAGCTTTTTTGTCAGACCAAACTGTCTGGATCTTTAGCTGACTTAACATATGATGAATCAAAGTTGTTAATAGAATACGTATTTTTTTTATTTATTAATGGTTAAAACCGATTTACAATAATATTTAAAAACATTTAACTAAATTAAATTATACTTAAATCCACATCCATCAATTATACTTAAGTCTACATCCATTTAACATCACAATAGGAAAATATATCAATTCAGACAGAGCAAAAGAATCAGCATAAGGATAAGAATCTCCTAAGTACACTCTTAAATCTAGACAAAGGAACATCTAATAGTAAATCAAATTCTACTTGTAGTGCATCTTTATTATAGTTGTTCTGCATCTTTATCAATGGACTATGCAAGCCATAATTTGATTTGTAAAATAAATTATTTGAACTTATTCTATGGACTGTTGTCCAAGAAGGTTACTGCATTGATAATCCCCCCATGAGTCTAAATAAAAAACACAGAGCAGCCTGGACCCTTGTTTTTTTCCAACGAAATTTTATTATAATTTGTATGACCCAACACTGGGGAGAATCTTTAACTTAATAATAATAATAATAATAATAAGCCGTTTATTTCCAACGGAGTCACCCACATACAGGAAATACAAAACAATAATTATAGGTAAATTTAGTATTACAAAAATGTTAAAGTAGAGAGGAAATTAATAAAAGTAAATTAATTACTAATTTAAATAAAAGGAAGTAATGGATCTTAATTAGGAACAGTATTAAAACTATAACTAACCCAATCCAGAAAGAACCTGACCTAAAGAATCATTGAAGATATCCTTATAATTACAATGTATATTAAAAAGATTACATATATAACATAAGGGAGATCTTATTAAAATGTTTGATTTTGGATGAGTACAGTAGAATGTTAAACTATTTCTTGAATTTAACCTAGGTACAATGAGGCGAATCTGATTAAAAAGGTATATACAGTCTATTTCGTTTTTCAACAATTTATATAAAAACGAGATAGCCAACATATGTCTTCTTCTCTCTCTAGTGATATAATTTGAAATCTATTAAGTAACACATCATGATCCGCACTCCTTTCTGGATAAACACCATCACACTTGTACGATAGGTATTTGAGTAACCTACGTTGGACAGATTCAAGAGCGTTAATTCAATTCCAATTTAGACCTCACAACGCTAAAGTAGAGTAATTTAATTGTGTTTGGATCTTGAAAAGTTTTACAGATACGAAAGATAAACCCTAAAGGTTTAGATGCTGATGAAATTATATTTTTCATGTGTGTCTTAAACACAAAATTTTGATCAAATGGAATTCCAAGATCTTTCATTTCACTACATCTCAATAGACTAAAACAATCAATCTGATAATCAAACATAGAAAATACTTTTTTACGGCAGTAAGTAACTATGTAACATTTCGAAATATTTAAGTATAGTTTATTCGTACTACACCAGTTGTTGACTAAATTTATTTGCTCTTGGAGGTCTTGACAATCCTGCAAGGTATTTATGCTCTTGTAAATTTTAGAGTCATCCGCAAAGACAAGTTTATCAGTGTTGAGTATTTTGGCTCGTTAACTAAAAGAAGGAAGAATAGTGGTCCTAAATTGGATCCCTGGGGGACCCCCGAAGTGACTGTATAGGTATTTGATTTAAAACCCTCAATTTCGACAAACTGTAGCCGCCCATTTAAGTAAGATATAAATATAGCTGTGAGGATAGTATGGAAACCCATAAGTTCTAGTTTGAACAAAAAAATGTTTTGATCAAGTTGATCAAAAGCCTTCTGGAAATCCATATAGGCTACATCAACTTGACCCAATTGGTCCAACACTGCACTCATGAATTTCAGAATTAGGCAAATAAGTCAAGGCTCTCTCCCCCACTATTACAAGTTGTATTGTCCAGTGACATAAAAACTGGCCAACCATGGTATTGTCTTGCATTTCCAACATGCCTCCAGTAACTAAGTAATCACTGTAATGGAGCTTTCTTAAGTTAGAGCAAAATAAGCTGACGTAAAAGCACTTGCTATCATTTAAGAAAAAGTTATTTTCCGGAGATCATCGCCAAATTTTGGAGACATGCTGCATCCTCCAACTGTTTAACAAATCCGAACATTTTAAAAATTATCAGAAAACTAAGACACTGCGTGTGTTATGCCATTTTCTTATAATCAATTTTTAAAAACACATACACAAGTAATAAAATTATTTCTTATGAATATTTATGTTTCTTACCTTGTAGGAGATGGTGAATTGCACATAAAACTATTCGGTGGCAGGTTAACGTGGATGGGCCCCATCCTGCTGCCCTTTGAATCACCAGGAGATTCGGCCATCAGAGATATGTCCTCCCAGGATTGTGAGATTTGCATCGCATTGTGGATTTCTTTTTCGTGGGCTAGTTCGCGGGAATTCGATGTGACCTCGTGCTCTTCTTGGCGTAACTGATGGATGCGACGCACGCCCGAAACCTAGCAAAAATGCTCACTGAATAAAAGGGTCAAAAACTAATCTCAAAACTGTTTCATCAAAAACTTTACGTTTAGTGTATTAAACTATAAAAAAAAAATCGTTTACACGCTCCTCTATATTTTTTAACATAGCCTCAATATGTATATACTCACAACAAAATGAATAAATTTTTTGCTTCCCTGGACTGAGATAAATACATAAATAAATTACTTTATTAAATTAAATAAATTATAAATACAATACATGAATGGTGTAGATAGTTTCCATGTGTATCTTTATAGTGCACAATGGTCTTGAAAAGTCTGTGTGTGCACTTTTTAGTTAATTTAATTGTCCTTACAAAATCTTTCCCATCCAATAGAACTCTCACAAAACAGAAAACACAATCCAGAATATCCTGCCATTACAATACAATCTCGGAGATAGACTTAGCAAGGTAACAGTGTTATAATAAAGATGTATTATTTTACAATAGTTTACAATATGTCACTATACTTCAATTCTGTTTAGAAACATCCAAACATTAATTTTATTCTTAATTGCCCTGTATGGCTTAGTTTTATATTCTAAAGGTAACTTATTAAATATTCTTGGTGCAACAACAACAAACTTTTTTGAATGGCCGAGAATGTGTTCTGGGAACTTTGCATGATAAATTATGCAAATTTTATTTGTTAGAAGTTTTATTACTTTTTATGTAGTGATTCAATTCAACAACAAAAAAAGTAATATTTTTAATACTTTTTTGAATATAATGAGAGGCGTTAATACTGTAGCACTGGCATTTCCCCAAACACAAATTCCATAGTTTAAAACGGACTCCACAAGAGACTTGTACATAGTGATCCGAGAATGGTGTTCTGGGAACAGTAGCAGAACCCATTGCATGATAGTTACTTATTATGCAAATTTTATTTGTTAGAAGTTTTATTACTGCTTTTATGTAGAGCTGATTCAATTCAAGTACCTGGGCTTCTTGGTATAGATTAACTGTTGGGTATCTTTTATTTTTAAAAAGTAATATTTTTAATACTCTTTTTGTAACTATAATGAGAGGCGTTAATACTGTAGCACTGGCATTTCCCCAAACACAAATTCCATAGTTTAAAACGGACTCCACAAGAGACTTGTACATAGTGATCATACTTTTTCTCCTTAATATTTGTCTAAGTTGAAAAAATCTATAAAATAATTTTCTTATTTTAGAGGTTATATATTTAACATGGAAATTCCACTTAAAGCACTGATCAATTATAACACCCAAATATTTCACTTTTTCAATTGAAGTTATTTTCAAAGAACAGAGACAATTATCAAATGTTCTACAATTATGATCATGTATGGTAATTGCCCTATTAACAGGAATATTTTTTTTTGGTTAAAGAAAAGCAAACAAAACAGGATTTGTCAACATTCAATGTCAGAAGGTCAGCATCTAGCCATTTTAGCCTCTTTATCCTACTCAGAGCTATTTCGGAATTTTTTACTACATTTTCCCAAGTATTTCCCTTTACAATAATGGCCGTGTCGTCAGCATAACACAAGACACTTTCTCGAGTCAGAAGTCTTAATAATGGATCCACATATATAGTAAATAAAACAGGGCCAAGCACTGTACCCTGTGGCACACCATACTCTATCAAAGAAGGGCTGCTGCCTTCTAGAGTCCATAAAAAAAGAACATGAACGTTATTTTCATATACAGCTACTTTTAGAGCGTAAAACATAATTTACTTTTAATGCGACATTTCTTTTTCCAATCTACTTATTATGGTAAGCGCCAGGTTTTTAATTTCTTAACGGTTAATGACGAAGGCGCCCAACCTTTTTAAAAGTAAAGAACAATATTTGGAACTGGAATGGAATTAGCTTATTGGAAGATGTTTGATTTAGTTGCCTCTAGCAGATGAAATAGATCTTAGAGGAATAAAATGCTTGCGACTGATTCATAGTGTTTTAGAAAAATTATATAAGAATTCCAAAAATTGTTACTTTTTGCTTCCCTAATAAAAGGACTGACTTCAAATTTTGGTCAAAAATTAAGGGTCATATGATGATGGAATATTTTGGTAAAAATCCAATATGGCAAAACAAAATGGCGACCTAGTGAAATGTTAAAAAAATTATTACTAAAAAACTACTTATCCAATTTATCTCAAATTTTGCGCAAAATGCAGAAATCAACTGGCAAAATTTTGGTACGAATCCAAGAGGCCGAACAAAATGGCGGTTTAATAAAATATACATTCAGCCAGAAAAAAATACTTAGTGAACTGATTTAAAATTGTGTGCCGTAACTAATTGTAATATAGAGATGAACTAGTAAAACTGTGTTACTAATGCAAGATTGCGGAACAAAATAGAGGCCAAGTGAAACGTTAACAAAATTATTACTAAAAAAGCTAATTATCCAATTTTCTCAAATTTTGCACACAAATCAATTGTTTCATGGGAATAAACTGGTAATAATTGCATCGAGTTCCGCGGCCAGCTATTTTCATTGTTATTAAGTAAAGAAAAAAAAGTGATCTACTACTTTGGCGAATTTTTGAACAGTTTTGAAGACACAATGCAATAAGGAAAAATAAATTTTTCAGCACTGAATTAAACCGTGCATTTTTAGATTATCTCAATTCATACCTAAATGAACACATTAATCCATAGAATTTCTCTAATACTAATTGAGTTGTGTTTGGGTAAATTTTTTGTCTTTCTTACATAAAAGTCAATATCAGATTAGATCTCGTGAAAATGGATACATTTTCGGACGTTTCGCCGTCGATTGCACGAGGTATCTTCAGGGATCCTAACTTCACGAGATCGGAATACTGAATAGACTCACAGATTTAGGCCGGCTATTTATACCCGACCTGTATTTACCTAACCCTGACTCGGTGTAAAGATCGTATTTCACGTTTGATGTATACTGTATCGCGTATCTATAAAAATTGTTAGGTTGTTTATAAATTTCAATAGATTCTCTAATTTTCTGTTCACGATGCAAGAACTTTGGTGTCTTTTACATTTACGACATGGTTCAGATACAGCAGATTGTACAAATTGTTTCTTACTAATATATAGTTCATTAGGTTAAGTTCTTTAAGCCCTGTGTATATGTATCGTCCGCTTTCTTCAATTTAGACATCACCTACCTCAGAAACAAGGAAATGCATATACTCTTTTCATTTCGAAAGAAATAATTTTCAATTTTCTTGTGTGATGAAGACTGGACATATGCAAGTTATGTTGAAATCTTGTCTGTGGTTCCGTGTGTAAATGGAAGAACTACACTGCATATCGGTAACTCTTTATTAGTTTTCTGTTGTGGAATAGTATTATATTTTCTAACTGACCATCTAACATCCTGAGTGCAATACCCATTCCCTCTTAAAAGTTGAGTCAGTTTTTCTGTTTTCGATTGTAGACCAAAGAATTGTTAACTGATTGCTTCTGTGCAAGATGATGATGATGTGAATTTGCATTTATGTATTTATTCGTATATATGTGTTGGTTTTTTATATACAGAGTGTCTTAAGGAACCATCCCTTTTCCTTTGCACAAGAATAGAATAGAATAGTTTATTTGTGAAGAATACAAACACAATTTGTTTACATGAGTCAAAATAATATAATAAAAATATAGATATAAAATACATTACAATATGACAAATATATATATTAAAATTTAAGCATTCCTCAACACTGTAGAAAGCATTTAAGATGAACAGTGTTTTACCTCAAATTTAAAATTCCTCGCTGGTACAGTTTTATTTTTTGTGGCAGCTTGTTGAATAATTTCACTGCCACAAGTTCAGGGCGACTTTAGCTCTTGCTCAGTCTACAATAGCTGACTACCAGGTCCTCTTTTCCTGTTGTGGTGTTGTGGGTATGCATGTCTCCTCTCTCCTGTATCTTGCAAAGGAATATTTTTTTCTTTTCTACATAAAGCAAGATATTCAAGAATAAAATGAGATGAAAAAGTAATTATTTTTAATTGCTTAAATGCTGATTTACAATCCTGCCTCCAATGCAGACCACTGAGAATCCTAACTACCTTCCTTTGGAGTACAAAGATTCTATCTGCCTGCGCTGCACATCCCCAGGCTAGTACTCCGTAGGTTAGGTACCTAGCGACACATGGCAAAATATACCATTCTCAATGTGGCATTTGATAGACATCCATGCAGACTACCGATAACAAACACACCACCAAGAAGCTTTTTCGCCGTTGCTTCTATATGTACATCCCACTTTAACTTTATACCAAGATGCAGTCGAAGAAAACGCACATCATTCATGTTTTCATTCTCTCCCTCATTTTCTCTCAAGGTGAACACCATCTTACCTATCTTATTGTTGTTCAGAAGAAAACCATTTGCGTTGAACCATTCAGCTACTCTCAACTGTGCCTCGCACAGTATCCGCTCCACATCCTCTATTGATTTTCCGGCAACAGAAAGCGTCGTGTCATCAGCAAAGATAGCGAACCCCGCATTTGAATAACCCATAGGTAAGTCATTTACAAATATCAGGAACAACGGTGGGCCCAGGATATGTCCAAAGGCTCTCTCACTTGATTACACTCCACCAACTCACACACTCTGAGTGTTGCTGATTCAGATTATCAAGAAACCCAGGGCGAATTTCTGGACAATAAGGCCATATTACACAAATATCGTCTACATACATGAGCCACGATTTTGGCTTTAATTGACTTCAGCCACGAAAGCTTCCGTTCTATGTGAACATCATAAATGATTTAAATTACTTTATACTCTATAGTAACAATCTGTAACACACAAGCCAGCTAAGAACTTCTGACCTGATTGGATTGAGAAGAAAAATTACAACAAATAAAACATAAAAATGATTTGGGTTCGATAAAACAGTGCGCTTCCAAATATTGCCATAAATGCAATTTAGAGACGTATGGTTGCAGTTATGGAAATTCAGAACATTCTAAGTTCTATTCAGTTTGGTTTTCTAGCTAAGAAACATTTACCTGATGCGATTTTCACTTTTTTTGCGACTTAAAACATCTATTGCTGGTGTATAATAATATTAAATATGACATATTAACTTTCCTCCAATAAATGTTTTAGTATGTTTTTACATACAAAAAAATACTTACTGGTGACCCTGGAACTTGACTGAAACTTGCACTGTGCCGTCGATTTCTGGTAGGATTTACTAATCCAAATAGATTTGCGAATGAAGTTTGACTACTGCAAAAGAAAAAACTGATTGGAGATTTTAATTAAAAACATAATTTCAAGTTTTTAATTGTTTAAAAATAATTAGTAATTCATAAATTATACTGTACAAATCGGATTCTTACGTAATTGAAAGACTAGTTTACCGACATAAAACTTATAAAATTAAGTGGATCATAAAACGACAGACATAAAGAGCACGATTTAAATGTAGCACACATAATAAAACAAACTTAGAACTCTATTATTTAACAAGAATAAGATCGAATTTAATAGCTTTTTGTGATTTCTTTCCTCAGAAATTAATTTTACATATACATTTCTGATGAAATAATATTTTTAGTAGTCCCAATTTTTTTATAGATTTTTTGCTCAATATATTTAATTTCCATTATAGTTTTAGGTATAAGGTAGTCCATTCAGGTACAGGGTTAACGATTATATTTAGTTCAATGGATGTCTTAAATTTCGAGAGCTAGAAAAATAAGTTTAATTATAAGAAATCCCAGTGTTTTTTCGGAATTGTCAGAATTTTTCTTCATATAAGGCAAATAAACACAGAAAAATAGTTAAAAAATCGCAACTTTTGGGTTTTAAATGGAACATCCTGTATAATATTGTTTCATGAAATGAGTCTCTTCGTAATGAATATAAATATATCAGCTTTGACATCTATATCTTTATAGAAAACCGAGCAGAAAACTGAAAAAGTTTACCAAAAATTCTACCATAAAAGGCAATTTATTTCTACTAACTCCACACTTATGAGATAAAAGTTAAAAAGTCACCTCTCTTTCTAACCTACCTGTTTGTTATGAAAGGGTTTTTGATAAGTTTCTTGGTTGTCTAATATAAGGGTATCAAACGCAATAATCAGTCAGAATACACACAATTAATGAAACAACATTAATACAGGGAGTTCAATTTGACAGTTTTTTTTGTTCACTTCTTTTGACAAAGTCCTAGAGCTTTCAGAATGCATCCTTTTTACTGCTTTTTTCAAACACACAAGATATCAATTGGGTAAAATATAACGAATAACCCTGTAGAATTCGCAGAAAATTTAATATACCTACAGCGCTTCTGAACAGTTTGGGTTAAAACCTCAAGTACTAGTAAAGATAAAAGATTAAAATTTAGAAGTTACATGTGTACTAGCAAATCAGGTTTTTGGCTGTCTAACCTTTTTTCACCCCTTCGGCGAGTGGGGATTGGACTTTTGAATTTCAAATGCAACCCTACATCCAATTTTACTTTATTTTGGGATACCTACCTCCAAAAGACTAGGGGATGGGCGACAAATCGAATAACAATAGGTATATACAAAATTATGGGTAGTTATGGATGGATAAATGGATTACATATTTACAGGGTGAGGACTCTACTTTCTCTTTGACATATTTGCGTCCCAAACTTTGCCTTTGTCGCAAATATCCATAGGTAGCAATGTATTTAACTTCTTGGCAATAGTCTACTTTCAAATTCCCTTCTAACGTTTTGGAGTATTTCGGACGTGTTATTTTTTGTGTTAGTTAGTGTAAACTATTATGTTTTGTAAGAAAAACTCCCTCTTTTAAGTAACCCCAAAAAAAGAAATCAAGTGGAGCAAGATCCGGCGACCGTGTTAGCCATTCAAAAGCTTCACAACTTCCAAACCAGCGCCCATTTAGTATGAAGATACTCTTTGACGGGTGAATAAAAGATATTACAGTTTCTTCCAAAACTTGCAAGTATAAGGGTCCGGTAGGAGTAGGAAAAATGGGCCATAAAAAAAATAAAAAATAAATAACGTTTTGAAGTATTTCGGACGTTACGTTATTTTTTGTGTTAGTTAGTGTAAACTATTAGGTTTTATAAGAAAAACTCCCTCTTTTAAGTAACCCCAAAAAAAGAAATCAAGTGGAGCAAGATCCGGCGACCGTGTTAGCCATTCAAAAGCTTCACAACTTCCAAACCAGCGCCCATTTAGTATGAAGATACTCTTTGACGGGTGAATAAAAGGTATCACAGTTTCATCCAAAACTTGCAAGTATAAGGGTCCGGTAGGAGTAGAAAAAATGGGCCATAAAAAAATAAAAAATAAATAACAGTTTTGACTCTCCGACTGGTATTCTTATTTCAGTACCTCACCAACTCACGAAAACCGGTCAAGATATAATTGCTTTGGTGATTTCCAAATTTTATTCTTTTTACTTTTATTACTAGTACTTGATTATTCGAGATAACAGCCCATACTAAAATTTTCTAAACACTGTATTTATTTAGAATTATTCTAGTAAAATTATAAATTCTTAAAATTATAACGATCATTTCGGTAAGTAATCATAAACATATAAGGCACTATTAAGACTCTAATAACCGTTATTATAATAGCAATTTTTTGCATTCTATTGGTAATTTTATTACGCATACGTTTAAACTGATTAGGTAAGGAGTACTGCACTTTTAACATTCACAATTATCGCAAATCCCATTGCAATCGATAACCTGGATTTTTTAGATAAAATGTGCATTAGTTGTTTTGATTACAGCAGGGTTCTCACAGTGGCTTTTCATGCATACTTATAAAATGTATATAACATAAAACTAAATAGTAAAATAGTACAAGATATCAATTTCAATGAGAAAATGAAAATACTGATAACAAACACAAACAAACATAATAAATATCATATATGTATCTCAAATAGTGTTAAACAAGTAAATCTATCCTACTATACATCTTTGTCTTTATTTTTAAAAGGAGGTTTTTTTTTTATTTTAAATAGGAGAAACTGACACATAAAAATAACAAAATATATGAATATAAAGGCGCCATTTTGTTCCGCCATCTTGGATTCGTACCAGAATTTTACCAGTTGAGTCCTACATAATACTTGGTAATAATGGTAAATAAATAAACTGTTATCTTAGAAGAAAAGCTCTGGGTAAAGACGAATTTGCATATTTTTGTATTTCAGAAAAAGGTGTATTTGTGTATCTGTGATTCTGAAACTGAACTGATATTGACACTAGGCTTAGATATACCATGTGAAACTCTGTGAAAGGGAAAGGAAATACATTTATATATTAAAATGCAATTTCTCAATGCCTCGTAATATTATTAGCCCATTAATGGGTATATGTAGTCGTATATCACATTATCACCATGTCGCCATATAAAAAAACAACTAACTTTTATCAGGAACGGTTTCCTGTTTAGACAGAAATGAATCAGCACAATACATTTAACAAAGTGGCAGAGATTATTCGCAATCCGAATATTATTTAATCGCACGTCACTTGGAGAAAATTCAAGACTTATCTTTCTTTTGAGTCTAATTTGTTAAGCAACAATTTGTAAGTGACGAAAATGACCCAACGTATAAATGAAGAGCTTGAAATTAATTATTACATAGACTTTGTACTATAGTACTACTAAAGTGTTCCTGATAAAAAAAATTGTCTTCTAAAACTGCCAAAAAGTAAAGACCATTTTAAACCTTCCTAAAAATGTCATTTACTAAAATCAGTGTAAAAACAGCAGCATGTTAAAAAATTATTAGTAAAAAAGTAATTACCAAAGGACTACGCACAAACCTTATGGAAAATCGGTTTTGGTGAAATAGGCTGATTTTTTTATATGTTGTAGCTCGTATCCCCTGAGCAAAAGATACCATGGGCACAATCTAATCCTGTGGCTGTAAAATGTTTCAGAAATGTAGAGTAATAAATCCTCATTAGGAAAGCAAAAGGATTACAGGGTGACCCACCAATAATTTATGCCATTTCCATAGTTTGGCATTGATCTCATTGCAAAATTCATTATTTTCATCAAGTGCAGGTAGTACCATCCGGTTTTGGGTCAACTTATGGGTTTTGCCTATTGTTATCCATTCATAAACACTAAAAATGGTAGGTCAAAGGCGTGCGGTTAGATAGATTATAGAAAGAATTTAAATTTAAGGAAATGTATTTACAAAAATATAAAAATTATATATAAATATAATAAATAAAATAATTATTATTACGTATTATTATACAACCATTATATTGTAATAGGTTATATTCTTCGTCATTTGAGGAAATGTCATCACCTCTTGACATTATCAAAGTTTACTGAATAAAAATATAAGTTGCAGCACTTAAACAGACTCGATTTACCTTTTCCTCGCGTCCCGCCCCGGCTGGTACATTCTGGGTAACGGTCGGTCGGGTCTCCGGCACATACATAGTTGGTCAGGCTCGGTGATCGCGCCAGTTTGTTATTGTGCTATATAGTGAGACAAAAAATGTTTTATTATGAGATATTCCTCTGTAGATGGTTGTAAAAAATTTGTTTTATCAATTCTGTCATTCCATCTGCCGGTCTGTCTATTAGTTCGCGACATAGCTTAAATACTACTTACCCGATTTACTCCAAATTTTGACCAAAAATTAAGGTACATATGAGGGTGACCTAGTAAAATGTCAAAAAGCAAGTCTTTTTTTAAATTGTCGATGTTTCCCAACTTTATTGTTGCATCCTGAGTACACATATATATTATATATCCTGCATGAAACCTATGTTATCAGTTTTTACCTACTCCGTTGGCCTGCAGATATTTCCCAGATATTAAGTGTCTAAATGGTTTTCGCTAACGATCCTCTTGTTATGTTAGAGTGGTGTATTATTTGGGGTTGGGGTCCAGTAAAAAACAACAGACTTTTTTAAACTGTCGACGTTTCGCTATTTTATTGTTGCATCCTCAGGACACATATATAAATTCTATATCCTGCATGAAACCCACATTATCAGTCTTTACCTACTACGCTGGTATGCAGGTATTAACTTTCTAAATGATTTTCGTTGTTTTGTTATGTTAGACTGGTGTATTATTTGGGGAAGGGATCCAGTAAAAACAAACAATAGACTTTTTTAAACTGTCGGCGTTTCGCTATTTTATTGTTGCATCCTCTGTACACATAAATTCTATAAACTTCACCAGAGCCATATTATCAGTCTTTATCTACTACGCTGGTCCGTAGTTATTTCCCAGATATTAAGTGTCTAAATGGTTTTCGTTAACGATCCTCTTGTTGTTATGTTAAAGCGGTGAATTATTTGGGATTAGGAAATATTTGCGGACCAACGGAGTACGTAAAGAATGTTAATAAGGGTTTCAATTTAAGATGGCGTAACGAAATGGCGGCTAAAAAATTTTTTTTAAAAATCCTCGTAAAAAAATTTGTTTAATTGACTTTAAATTTTGCACAAAAATTAAATATGTAAATGGAATAAACTGGTACGAATTCAACATGACGTTACAAAATGGCGGAATGTGTCAATGTAAAAACCATTTATTGGATTTATTTTAAATTATGCCCAACAGTTAAGTGTGACATAGGTAGAAAGAAAATGGTACAATATTGGTAGGAATCCAATATCATGAAACAAAAGTTCCGGGTAAAGGAAATTTACCGATTTTTTATTTATATAATAAAAATATTGTATTTTTAAATTGGACTAGCAGGTAAGTAACAATTTAATATTAAATTCAATATATATTAAATAATATTTAAAACTGTAATTATTAAATCTTAAACTAGTCCAATCACAAAATTCAACTCAAAAATGTTTGTTTATACTTTTGAAATTCCCTGGTAGGTAAAAATTCGTAACGCGAAACCAAACTACTTTTAAACAGCTCGGTAACAGGAGCCAGTGTCGATGGGGTTTGAAAAGAGGCGGCTCGCCTTTTATCTGTGATTTTCAAAGTGGCGACGGTCCTGTGCAGCAACTTATCTTTTTATTCAGTAAACTTTGACATTATAATTAAACGGTCGACCGTCTGATCGATCTGGTTGTCCAGATCCCACATTTTCTCCTCCTGTTTAATCACATGCTGGACTGCTTTTCGCCAGTTCTCTGGTGTGACTTACTTAACAAACAGTAGCTTAAAACATCTTACCTTTTAAATGTCATGTTTTGTCTTCCTACCAATCCTTTCACTCGCGCCCATACAAATTCTATAGGATATGGCGGTAAGCTCAGCTCAGTTACATTATATTTTTTTGCTATATCTTCCACGGCATATTTCTTAAAACGATTTTTATATAAATTTGCTATGGCTATTAGTTCTTTCTTTATCAAATTGGGTTCAAACTCAATACCTTTGGTAGTTAGCTAGAAAATAATTTCTTGTTTTCTCCAAGAAGGTGTTGTCTTCTCTATATGCACCGTGAATGATAGCTTGCGTTATCCATATCCACTACCGAATCAGCCAGGAGATATTTTATCATTTCACCAAAAAAAGTCGAAAACATCCGAATTCATGGTAATCTTCCGTCCAGCACGACTGAAAAGTAAGCAAACCTTTTAAAATTCCCTTTTCGCTTCCAATATGTGTAATTATTAAGTCTTCCCTTTTCCCGAAGGCACTTTAATACCCGTTGGCAGGCCTTCGATGAAAGCTTGGCGGGCACTGGTTATATTTTTGTCTTGCCACATTTTTTTGAACTATATAACCTTCATTGATCCACGTCTCATCAAGATAAAAAATTTTCTTTTGCTCCCTGCCGTAGGGCCTTATAGTTCTCAAGTATTTTCGTCGCCAACAAACAATTTCATCACATTCCAATAAAGTGCAAAATCCATATTTTTATAACGTTGTCCATAAGTGTTTTCTAGTTATCAAAGGAATACCGTCATCTTGGCCAAGCTCCATCAAAATTTGATCTAGAGTGGGTATTTCTATTTTAAAATAAAAAGAGTGAACTTTTCTTCGAATTGCACATTTGGTGACTTCATCAAGGACTTTTGCTGGTTTTCCTGGAAATTTCTTGGGAACTTCCACTTGACCTGCTACCTTTCTCTCCCGCAATAATTTGAAAACAGTTGTAGCAATTCCAGTCATTCGGGAACGTCGTTTAACAATTTGTTACACGATAAAACTAGGGTAATCGTGTTTTATGCAATCGTGTACATTTAAAATAACAACTTTTTCACTCACTGATAGTGGAGAATTATTAGCACATCTTTTTGTTGGAGTGAATGTCGTCATTGAATTAATATTCGTATAATACTGTTACTCAGGGGCGTGCAGTCCATGGAAGCAAGGGAAGGAATGCTTCCCCAAAAAAAAATTACAAAACATCTTCTAAAATGTAATTTTTGAAATAGGAAACCATTAATTTAGTTTATATTAAAAATGCTAAAATATTATCTTAATTATCAAGCCCATAATAAATGCGACCTTGACTCCGACCCAGCCACAATAGAAAATCGAATAGAACCTATGCGGGCCGCTAGCTTCTCTGCAGCCAAGTTCTGTATGCTTGATTTCCTGTGAATCGAGCCAGAGGTTATTGAACTTTCCACCGGCTGTTTGCAATTTTTGCATTTCAGTCGCGTGCTTTAAGTGGGGCGGAAGCTATCGTTGGAATACGTTCTTTGTTTGCGTTGTCGCGTCGTGCATGGTGCGATATGGAAGACAATAATATGGACGTGGATATGCAAATACCGTCAACTTCGGCTGTCGGTAATAACGTTGAAAATGTTGGAGAACTTAGTAAGAAGAGTGTGTGTGAATGTGTGGTGTGTGTCTTAATAATAAAAGGATTTTCAACATTAAACTTCGCTGATAAGCTTCAAATAATTTCCAAAGGAAGCGCAAAACCGCCTATGAAAAATTTAACCACAAAAATGAAAAACTGTATTAGACATTTTTATCCGGAAAAACAATACGAACAATTTAAATGGCTAACAGAGTGTGCAAATATAAGTTAAATTATTTTGTTGGCCATGATTACTTTTTGAAAATGAAAAAGGTCTCTGGAATAAAACTGGTTTTTCCGATTTAAACAATTTCCATAAAGCTGTAAAAAGACACACTATGTCCAAAGCGCATTTGCAGGCCGTCATAAAAGAAAAAGTCTTCAGCAAAACCAGAATTGAACACGCCCTTAATAAACAGTTGGAAATTAGTCACCGCCAACGCAATGAACTAGTCGATAAAAATAAGCAAATATTAAGAAGACTTATCGATGTTGTTTGTTTTCTCGGACAGCACGAATTGGGATTTAGAGGTCATGACGAAACAAGTGTTTGTTCAAATAGAGAAAATTTTCAAGTTTTACTTAGTTTAATGGCTAAATATGATGATTGCTTAAAAAATCATTTAGAGCAGTCTAGCGTTTTTCGCGGAAAGTCGAATCGAATCCAGAATGATTTAATTCCCGTTGTTGCAACCATTATTCTAAAATGGATTAAGCAGGAGATTGGCGAGGCGCGGTTCATTGCTATTGTTCTGAACGAAACAACTGATATCACTAATTTTAGCGAATTATCTACAGTAATACGCTACGTTAAAACAGACGGAAGTATTTTTAGGTTTTAAGAATGTGTTCGAAAATCGTACAGTAGATGAATTATATACCGTAGTTTATAACGTTAATAAATAAATTAATGAAGAGAAAAAATTAGTTGCTCAGAGCTATGATGGAGCTGCAGTGATGGCAGGACAATTAGGGGGTCTGCAAGCTAGAGTTCGAGAAACTTTCCCAAGTGCTGTGTTTGTCCATTGTTTTGCTCATAAATTAAATTTAGTTTTATCCCAGTCCATCAATCACATTAAAGAGTGTAAAGTATTTTTCGTAACTTTAAGTGGCATGGCTGCTTTTTTTTCCAAGTCAACAAAACGTACACTAGGTGGAACTATAATGGAAGACACAACAGTATAACAGTATCTGAAAATTGTGAATCACGGATTGAACTATTTAAGAATATAAAAGAAAATATTGAAACGTGGGACTCAGAAGCAATAAATAGTTCGAGGGGGTTTTTTGGACTGTTTGAAACGTGATTTTAATTTTAATTATTTGTTGAACATATTTTCAGAAATATTTCCATTCTCGGACAATGTTTTTAATATATTACAAACTAAAACAAATGATATTGCTTTTTGCCTAAAAAAAGTGGATGATTTTAAGTCCATGTTAAGCCAAAAAAGAGATGACTTTGACCTATTTTGGGAGAAAACGATGACGTTAAATGTAGAGCCACAAGCCAAGCGTCTTCAAACAGACAAGGTGGGAGATGTTCAAACATCATATACACGCCTCTTTTATGAAATAATCGATCAAATTCAGCAACAAATAAACTGTAGATTTAACGGTTTAAATGATTTTAAATTCCTCGAGCTCTGCAATTTTGATGCATTTAAAAGAAAAACTTTTCCAGAAGATGCGTTTAAATCTCTTCTCCTTCATTATGGCCAGTTCTTCGACTGAGTGTTACTGCGATCTGAACTAAAAGTTATTTACGAAACTGATGACACTAGGGCAAAAAATAACGCTAAGGAACTAATGCAATTTTTAAAAGACAACGAGCTGGAAGATGCTTACACCGAAGTGTCGAAATTATGTGAATTAGTATTGACAACACCTGCCACAAGTTCATCAGTAGAACGCAATTTTTCAACACTTAAACGTATAAAAAATTTCGTGAGAAATTCAACGGGGCAGGAGAGACTTTCGCATACATCGCTGTTATCCATTGAAAATAAACTTCTCCAAAATATGTCGGAGCATCGACGTTTTTATGATGACGTCATTGACGAATTTGCAAAAAACGATCGAAGAATCGAATTACATTACAAATAGGTAAAAAAAAAAAATTGCTTCTCTTTGTCAAAATTTCACCGCACGCCCCTGACTGTTACTATTAACAGTATGGCGTAATAGCAAATACTAACATTTTTAAAACACAATTAAGAAGTATTTATAATCTGTGTTTTATTACCTGCCCCCTTTAAGTATTATGTATGTATGCATTGAGTAATAAATGTAATCTATATAGTAATAAAACCGCATTGGGTATCAGTGGCATGGCGGCTCCTCCAGATGGTCAATGACCCCCCAATAAATATTTCCGAACAGAAACAAATAAATAAAATAATACATAATTTATATTTTTTCAATTTTTTTTTATTTGGAAATTCCCTCTATTATTCTAAGCGTTTAAACTCGTTGACCGTTCTCTTAATTCCGCGACACACTATCCATGCCTCGCACCACGATCTCCGGAGAGATTTCGTTTCATTTGGAATCGATCACGGCTGGCGACCCGCGTTGACCTCGTGGTTATAAACAGAGGCGAGCTTTTCCCGAGTGTTCCCGATCAAATTGGCATAGGTAAGATATTGCTTACGTTGGCAAAGTTTGGGTCAACAGCCGCGCCGAGGAAACTTAAATATTTTTGTCAGTTGATGTGTTTAATGTGGACCGTGTGATAGGATGTGGTTACGATTGCGTATTTTTATAGATTTTACGTTTTGTTTGTTGATTTTGTGGTTTAAATTAATGTTTTAAAGAAAGGAAGCCATAGTGTTTTAGAATATTAAGACTTTATAATCCGTTTTCAATTATATTGGCGAGTTGAACTTTGAGAAACGACTCGAATTTAAGAGCAGTAGTTCTACCTTTGCCGAAATATAAAATTCAGCAAACAGGTAAAGACAAAAACAAAGAAGTAAATCATTATTTTCGTAGAAATATGTACGATTTATGTGCTTGGACAGGCGACTACGAAGTAACAAAGGCATTTTATTGTTTCGTGTGTCTGATTTTTTCAGATGACTCTTTGTGGTTTATATGTATTGACTCCCCTGAAAAGTTGACCACGAGCCGCCACTGTTAGGTATGCAAAAGGACAATGATTTAAAAAGATCTTTATTATTATTTCTATAAACAAAAGCGTATAATTTTTCAAAATAAGAAGTTTTATAACCGCAAATGCTTTATTCTCGATATACAGATTTTTATACTGTAAATCCTATTCGTCTTATATCTCGGAACTAAAGGGTTTTCAAACTTATATTTATATAAAACTTTTATTTTCTTATTTTAGGAAAAAGCATAAGTTAAATATGTTGAAAAAAAAATTTAACACCATATACATTAAAAACTATTTTTTTTGCTCAGGAGGTCAAGAACAACAACATACAAAAAATTTAGCCAATTTCGCCGAAACCTGTTTTGGTGTGTGCGTTGTCCTTTACCTCAAATTTTCCGCAAAAATCAACTCGTAAAATTTTGGTACGAATCCAAGAAGGCGGCCTAATAAAATATTAACAAAAATCAGCCTAAAAAAACACTTGATGATTGATTTAGATTTCAGATTTTATCAAAATAAAATGTTTGTAATCGTGAAAAAAATCACCCTCCCAGGTTTTATATATCTTCACGTTTTGACGGCCCCTAGATGCCAAAATACATGTTTTACTCAATTCCGTCGGACTATCTGTCAATTCGAAGCCTAGCTAAAAAATTACCTATGCAATTGACTTCAAATTTTCGTCAAAAATTAAGAGTCATATGGGGATAACCTGGTAACATTTTGTGTGTTAAAACTTTATTGTTAAAAAACTAATTATCCCATTTACCTCAAATTTTGCAAAAAAATCAAGTGATTCTATAGAAATGAACTGGTAACATTTTGGTATGAATCCAAGATAAAAAAATAAAATTCCGTCCTAGAAAAATATTTAAAAAATCAAACATCAATCCAAAAATGTATTGACGTAGATACATTCAAAATTCAAAAATTTTTAAAATATTTAATGTGACAAAAAAAAACACAAAAGGAGAGGATACATTTTTAAATGATTTCAACCTAGCCCTATTATCAGACAAAATAACATACAATTTTCCTAAGTAATTAAAATAGAATACAAACAAAAAAACAATAAAGAAAAAAAACCAGATTGCAAAAGCAAAACTAAATACTACTAGTAAAATACAATTAGACTAAAATCACAATTATGTTATCAAATCATTAAAAGGTATTATTCAAATTAAAATGTATTCAGGTTTAGTTTAGTCTTTATTGTTGGGACCGAAAGATGCCTCAGGAACAAGAAAGTAAAGTAAAGTAAACCACCAAACACAAAGGAAGACTCGAAGGAAGAATGCTGAGGTCCTGTGAACAGGAACATGCAGACAATCAGCTATTCCCCTAAACTCCCTCAAATGAACTTCGGTGCGACAAGTTAATTTTGTCCTTAAATAAGAAGGAATACCACAAGGCGAGCAAAATGAATGTAACGCATACCGTGTTCACGGATGTAGGAAGTAATTTGAGAAAATCGAGGTACAGGAGTTATAAAACGAACACCATGATTTATCATTTTCTGCAGCTGATGATGAACCGCACCATTAATACATGGACCATACACAATGTCACAGTAATTACATTACAGGCCCAATGTCTTCTAGACTATTGTGCATACTTAAACCTCTGTCAATTAAATAGCATCTCTAATGAATCAAATAATGTGCTTGATCTTGTATTCACGGATAACTCATCAATATCTGTACTTCCTGTAAATGAAGCTTTAGTCAAAAGTGACAAATTTCATCCTGCATTGTCGTTTGATCTAAATGTAAATTTTGATTCTGAATTTTGTCCCATGAATTTTGACAATGAATACTTTAATTTTTAGAGACGCCTCATTTCGTGAAATTAACATATTTCTCAGAAATATTGATTGGGACAAGGTTTTGAATGGAACGGATGTGAATGTATTGCTGGATGGATTTTATTGTATTATCAATTCTGCAATTGAATTGTATGTGCCCAAAAGTCGCGCTAAAAACCGTTTATTTCCGAAATGGATGAACCATGACCTAAAATCCGCCATCATTAAGAAAAAAGTAGCTCACAAAAAATTCAAAACCACCAAATGCTTGTCAGATTATGTTACTTTCTCAAACATTAGGAAAGAATGCAAGAGCCTTTCTAAAGCATCCTATCAAGAACATATTCAAAATATAAAAGTTTCAATAAATAAGGACTCTAAAGAATTCTGGAAACACATTCGTGAAAGGAAGGAAACCCGCATTCTCCCAAATACAATGTTCTTTAAGGACTCCAACTCAGACAAACCTGAGGAAAACACAAATTTTTTGGCTTCGTTTTTAACGAATCAAGCTACCTAACGGACCGAAAGCAGGTCGTCCGAATAATCCCAGCATCATCAGGAATGCCTCAGGGTGCACATCTCTCCCCAATCCTCTATCCTCTTTAATTGTTTCATGAGTGATGTAAAAAATGTTATACAACATTGTTCTGTTTTACTCTACGAAGATGATCTTAAATTATTTAAGACCATTGAATCAAATGAAGATTGTGAAAAACTTCAACAAGATTTAGATAACTTTTTAATCTGGTGTAAAACTAATGATCTTTTGATCAACTCAAAAAAATGTTTCGCAATGATATTCTGAGCGGGCACATGCATTCAATTTGGAGCTGGTCTCAATATCATTGAATAATTTTTAAACGTTATTCATGTTCTTTTTTTTTTTTTTAGGAATTATATTTTTATGTCTACCATATGTTTTTTTGTTAAATTTTGATATTATATTAGATAGAGTAATACCTATAAGAAAAAATTGTCAATTGTATTGGTTTTATACCGTAAATATATATTTCATTTTCATTTTCATTAAAAAGAGACTTCAATAATGGGACAACAAGCATTTTTTTAGTTTCAATATCAAGAAGATATTTAAAAGGGAGAAAATGTCTGAGGCTAAATTATGCCTTTTGGAATATAAGACGGACATGCTTGTCAAATTTCAGATTAGAATCAATAAAAGTCCCATATTTTTTGCGGATTGTACAGTAGGAATTGGAATTCCACAAACATGGATAGGAAGACTACTGCAAAGATGTAGCATTTTTGAAGTACCAACAAGGACATGCAATGATTTTGAAGGGTTTAAAAACAAGCAGTGTTTATCTGCCAATTTTTTTGTAAGCCTTAGATCATTATTAATATACAAGCAAGCATCATTGCTCTCCTTAGGAGCAAATTGAAATGTTAATTGAATGTCGTCAGCGAACATATGTACCTGACAAGATTCTTCAACCTAACCATTCAATGGGTTCTTTCCAGACAAGATAACTAACATGCACCACTCTTATAGTATAAAAAAATTAAATTAAATATATTAAAACTTCATATATAATTACAATGCGGATCCGAGTCATCTAACGCATGTACATAATTTCCAACTTAAAAAAGTTTTATTTTATTTCTCACTTAATCCTGTGTTTAACGTATCCAAAAATGTTTAGATTTCACCAATGACAATCATAATTCTCTATATTTTAATGCATGTAAGCATGTTGACTGTGCCTTCCAACTTAGATCACCATGTATAACGTGTTTACAAAAAATGAAGCAGTTGGATTCTTGCTACAATTTTTTGGCATAAACTTAAAAAACTTCACTAATCCTTATGTAAATTTTAACAAAGAGGGCTGCAAATTTTCATTAAAAAATAAATAGTTCCGGAGATATCAAAAAAACTGCGAAATTGGAGAGAAACTCCAAAAATAAAAAGATGTACCATTTTATTCGAGTAATTAATAAAAACAAACTTTTGCATAATTTTATATAATATCCTGTATACTAAGACTTGCAAGACAAGTAATTAAATACAATTGTCAGATTTTAATTAAAAACAAAAACAAATTCCATATTACTGCTAATGGGGCTTATGCCTTAGCAAGTTATATTCAAGTACTAAAATTACTCTGAAATACTTTTCACCAACAAGGTGAAAATGCCACTCAAATCCATACCAGAGAAAATTGAGGACATACATACATACATACACACACAGGTCGAAAACAGAACCTTCGTTTTTTGAAGTTATTATGAATACTAGAAAAAAATAATATCATAATTTGCTTAGTACCTAGTAATCACACAGTAGTTTGAAGTCAACTTCAATATGTCAAATATTTAAGATGTTTTAAAATGCCATTCTTTACTTTCTGGCGCTTTTTTTAAGTTGATTTCATTTTTTCAATATTTTTTATAATCTTAATTAATTTTAATTGTTTATTATCTTGAATTTAGTTCTTGAGAATATAGTAAAATAAATACATTCCAGTCAATCATCAAACCATCTGTACCAAAATTTATTCTAAGTAAAATTATTTCTTTTTTTTAAATGTTGTTACACCCATGCCTTGAATGGACATTTAGCTAAAAAACTTCTAAACATAGCAAAAAAATATCGAAAAAACTTAAGAGATAAAAAAGTTGCAGAACAAAGATTAATGAGGTACATTAAAAAAAAATTAAAAATATGAACATTTTAGCCTCCCTATCCTATCCCTATTCTATATATCTATGTATCTCTAAAATCTTTATATGACCTTTTATTTTTATTTTGATGAGATAAATCATCTCCCTAATGCATATGAATTCATTTTCACCCTGAATACAAAGCTGCTCTGGACACGCGTTTTTTTTTGTGTTTTTCCAGACAATCCACAAAAAAAATAAAAAAAATAAAAAATTCAATAAATATATGTGTTTTTAGAAAGCAAACAAATTAAAAAAATGGCACAAAACAAGTAACAAAATATATTCTAGGTAATTCTAGGTAATTATTAACCTAACTGAAAGAAGAAACATTAGGAGCATAAAAGAAAATGCAGATCGTAATATCCTTTAAAAACAACACGAGAGGAAAGTATTTATTTGTCTATCGATTTAGTCTATTAATATTCCCAACCTTCATCATCAATCACATAATTTTATTGTTCCAAACTTTTTTCTCTAGACATTCTTGGTTTTGCATATACTGAAAAACCTGTTAATCTTGAGTTGTATTTATTTGGCTATAGCAGTTATAATCATTACCAAAATTAATAAAAAATGTATTGTTCATACTATATGTAAACGATAAAGTTTGTAATACGAGTCTATAAATATGATTTATGTTGAATCTGTGTCTACTGTAATCACTGTTCAATAAATAAATAATACTAACAATATTATATTAATTACTCAGTTCAAATAATTAGGTAAAAGTAGATCTGAAATTTATACTCACAATTTTGAAATTTACAGAATATTTAACTGATTTTCTGGTTTAGCCTATCTTTTTGTAATATTTTATCATGCACTAATGCCTTAAAATCAAAAATAAGGCTCGTTTACGACTATTATTGACAAACTTTCCTCAAATTATAAAATCTACTTTTTTTAAACACTAGTAGAATCCAAACAATTTGAATTAGGGTACAATTACACACTTCAATCCTAGTCAAAGCAGACATAAAAGATTTCTTGCTTTTGAAAAAAAAAATAGGGAAAAAGCATAGTAGGATAAATTGGAAAGTAATGTATGTAATAAAGATCATAAAACAGATTAGGAAGTTGCGCTATAAGTCAAATTGTTTAAATTTTACAGCCTCCATAATCCTAAATTAGCTATGAAGTGACCTCATGGTTTCATGTAACACATGAATCCAGTCTAGGACTTCATGTATTCTGCTAAAAAAAAGGGCATCTTAGGTGGTTTTTTGTTATATAACTTTATGTTTTTTTTAAATTTAAATTTAGCGTCCCCCCAAATATACAACATAAATGCAGGCCATTGTATGTAGTGCCCCAGACTAGGTCCCTTTCGCCCACCCTAGTAATAAGCTGTATTTTCATGGAAAACCCGAACCTACATTTCATTTAAAATGGACATAAATAAAAAACCTTTCTTGTACACTTTTAAACAAAACAGAAAAACAATTTCTTAACTTTTAATTATTAGTTTTTATTGCTATACACTAATTAATTAATAAAATGTCCCAGCAGGACAACACAAAGATTTTACGAAAAACAATATAAGACACAGAATTATCAATGAAACAAACATTAATTGAAGCATTAATTGTCAGTGATGTAAGGTATAATACAAAAAAAAGTCTAAATATATATCATACAAATATGAGAGATATGACAAAACAAATAAATTAGTTAAATGATTGGTCTATTCAGGATTAGCACAGGTACTGAGTTAGCTAAGAATTACTCCAAAATATAGTTTGCACACTTATGTGTTTGTCAATGTTTTTTTGAATCTCTTGCTATCAAACCACTTTACTATAAGAAGAATTGCATTATACAACTACTAGAGGTTCTTCTTATCATATTCTTAGAAGATGTGCTCTTTGTATGATGAAAAATTAAATTAAAGAACAAAGACTGTGATAGTATCCATTCCGAACTAGAACTTGTGTGTCAAACCCGTCTATAGATCACACATATAAAAGAAAAACAATAATTATTCAGTTTCTTGTGCAAATAGCCCACTAGGCAGTAATCAAATTAGTCCCTCTTCTTAAGTTAGAGAAAAACTATTTTCGCAACTGATTTTTAAAAAATATTTCTAGATGCCTAATAGTTTTTCTAAAATTCAAAACTCACTACTTTGAATATCACAGAAATATTATATTGCATCTATATTTCAAATATTATTTTAAACTATAAGCATCATGTACCAGCATCTGTATCAACAATTCTTGGTAATAAATGAATTTATTTATTTACTGCTATAGATACCTTTACAAAGTATTAACATGGTCAAAACTTAGAATAATATACATTAGTTAAGACTTACTAGTTATTAATAAACTGATATACTGAATACTTACCAACTTAAAAATTCAGTTCTGAAACTTGTACATTACTAACATTAAGAATATAGAAACTGACATACATACAATCTAATGACTACAAAATAGTTTAAACTAGCAAGTATTCGCCTATTGAGTAAAAGATGTTCACTTTCAAATGACTTTTTAAATTTTTTAACTGAAGTAATATTTATTATAATAGTAGTTGTGAGATAACTTATTAAAGATATAACCTCAAAAACGACATGGACTTTTCTTATATGTACTGTTCTAAAATTGCGAATTAAAATATCAGTCCTACTCCTAGTATTATGATCGTTTTGAGTATACCCAGGAGGGAAATGGTGTTGGTATCTTTTGACATATACTACTGCGTCAACAATGAGGATGCAAGGCAAAGGCAAAATGATATTACTGCCTCAAATGATGATCTACATGAATCTAAAAGATCCAGAGAGAATATCTCGGAGAATATCTTACATGTTTTGAAAAATAAATATCTTGTCAATATCAGTAGCCTGACCCCGAACATGACCATATATTTAAGATTTTTCATTTCTTGAAGATCAATTTACAGTTAATACATCTATATACACCAAGAACATTTTTACCGACGTTTCGTACTGTTATATTCATCTTCATGTTTCCTTTTTCTAGTACAGCTCTGGATTTTCACTGAAAGAATAGGCTTCTTCATAAATATCTTTATTTAATAATGTGAATCCTGGAAAATACAATTAAAATTTTTTTCCGGTTCATCAAAAACCAAAGTATAAATGGAAACCTGCTAATATTAAAATGGTTTATGTTTTAAAATTAATTACTCAAGGTATAAAATAACAAGTAACAATTAGAAATGTTGGAAATGTCGGCCTTATTTCTTAAGCACTCTTGGTGTTATTTTATCACATGCCAACTGAATTCATACTTAAGATCATCCAAATTTGCAGGAGTTGTTATATACACAAAGTCCTTTATATATCCCCATATGGAAAAACCCACTGAAGTTAGGTGCGGGGAACGAGGAGGCCAATTCAGACCGTTATTCCCAATCCCATGGTTAGGTTAGGTGTAAAATTATCGGAAGGAATCGAGAACAGCGACGGTAACGATGTGTTGGAGCACCATCTTGTTGAAAAAACTCAAAATTTCTATGCACAGCCAAGTACAGGTTATCTAACATTTCTTGGAAGTCGTTTGTCAAAAAATTCAAGTACATGTCACTAGTTAAATGATCCTCAAAGAAGTAGGGACCCACAACTTTAGAAAATGCCATCTCTTTAAATAAGTAAATAAATAAAATAAAAATATATTTATGCACATAAATGAATTTAGCATCATTAGAAACATATATATATATATATATATATATATATATATATATATATATATATATTAATACAAATTAAAGAAATCTATACACTATAGGAAGGTTCATCACAGTTTAATAAAATTTAAATAGTGTTGGTTTCCTTGTGTCCAGCGGTAATGAATATTACGGTTAAACCACCCATTATTACAAAATCGGCTATCATCTGATCACAATATTTTCTTGCAAATATCAGAATCAGTTATGTTTTCGAAGAATCCATCTACAGAAAATTCGCCTTTTACGGAAATGTGTAAGCCTTAGATGTTGTACTTTTCGGCAACAATAGTTTCTAAATTTGTGCGACATAAAATCTTTTTGGATGAATCTTTGTTAACACCGGTTTCTTTCTCAATTTCTCACAGGAGATACCTCTTGATTGTCATGATTTTTATAATTTACGAATGCTGAAACAATATTTAAATTAAAAGGCGACAATTTTTACACCAAAGAGGACCTTACCTAATACATTTACTTCACCAACTCCTACTTGGGCTGTTACAGTTGGAGTATGGCTTTGCTTTTTCTGAAAAGATCCACGTCGTAAATTTCTTTGTAGTCTATGGAAAATGTGAACACTGGGAACGGCTCTTTCAGGATACATATTATGGTACAAACAGCATATCTACTTTCTTGTCATTTGAATAATCCATATTATTTCAATTATTCAACAACAGACCAATAATTACCACAAAATTAAAATAATTTGGCAAATGTATTATTTGATGGTTGCTCAGTTATAATAATGTGCATTATCAATTTAACTGTTTTTTCACAATCGCCTTACTGTAAGTAATTAATTTTAAAACTCAAATCATTTTAATATTAGGTAGATATTTAGTTGTAATTTTGTTTGTGGTGAACCATAAAAAAATTTTAATTGTATTTTCTGGAATCCACATTATTAAACAAAAATATTTATGAAGAAGCCCATTCTTTCAATGAAAATCTAGAGCTGTACTAGAAAAGGGAAACATGAAGATGAACATAACAGTACGAAACGTCGGTAAAAAAATATTCTTGGTGTATGTTGATGTATTAACTGTGAATTGTTCTTCAAAAAAATGAAATGAAAATGCAGGTCAGTATTTAAAAAAAAATTGATGGTGGTGGCCGGTAGACCAAACTTCGGATTGAAAATCTGAGGGTGCCATTTTGTAAAGAACATTAAAATAAGTAAGAGTTGTATAAAACTTTTTTCTAAAGTACAAACTTTGAGATATTTAATGAAAAAATTTTGGGGAATTTTTGCAAAATCCTCAGTATTTCAGGAACAAAGAAAAAAATAAAAAATCTGTAAATGGATTATTAATGTCCTCCATAAAGGACACTTTTTCTCTAATTTAACCATCACCGTATCTCTTGCCATTTAGGAGACAGCAACAGCAGTATACCCTAAAATAGACACTCTGTATATAAATAATAAAGAAATTAACGGCTATTCGGACAAAATATTCTGCCTATGGTAATCTTATTCAAGTATGGGGTCCAAAAATCATGGACCAATACAGTGACAAGCATAACCTTATTTTTGTGATGTTAGTGCGAGACAAAGGAGTATTTTTTTCTTGCTCGCCCCTCTGAAAAGGGGTAGTATATGATTATACTATTTTTTCAATAGCTTTTTAACTAAATGAGTGTGCTTCTAAAAATAAGGAGGTGAAATACATCTTTACTTTATTTTACCATATCTCTTTAACCAAATGAGTATTTAAAACAAATTCATTCTCGCCAGTATCTTTTAAAAATAATTAAAATGTTTCTGGAACTATAAATTCCATTCTTAAAAGGGTAAATTGTGTTTTTACTTTTTTAACAATATCTTTATATATAAATATATATTTTTAAAAATATATATATATATATGTGTTTTTAAGTTTTTTACAATATCTCTTCAACTAAATGAGATTTTTAAGACGATTCTTTCACCAACGTGTTTTAAAAATAAGCTAAAAACCAATTTCTTGATTTCTCGACATTTTGCACTTATGGGGTGAAGAGGCGCGAAATGTGTTTTCACTTTTTTAAAACATCTCTTTAAGTAAATAATACTTAAAAATGATTGAGTTGTCAACAGCTTTTGAAAATAGTTATTTAATATGGATTTCTAGATTGTTCAAAATTCCACCTCTTAAGTGATGAAATATATTTTTCCTTTAATACAATATATGTTGATATGTTTGCTTAATATACTCGACTTTTATAAGAAATTTAAGGTGATTTTATAAGGTAGCCTCTTCCAGAGTTACCAAAAGGTATAGTTTTTCTATTTAGGCACCAAAACTTAAAAAACTGTAAAGACTGGTGACTTTCAAATCTAAGACTTTAACTGAATTTAGGTGACTGTTAAAATCCTCTATAGTAATTTTAACTGACTTTGGCAGACTTTTAAGTATTTTGTGGAACTTTTAAGTCTTTTAAGGGATTTTTAAATCTTTTGGGTGACTTTTAAGTACTTTGAGAAACTTCAAGTGACTTAAGTCATCTGAAAGACTTTAGCCTACTTATACTACTTTCTACTTGCGTTTTTCTAAAGACTGACTAGTCTGTACACAGACTTATAGGAGTTATCCATCCCTCGATCTAGATTAGAATTTTTTTTCATTGTCGATAAAGTAATTTTAGTTCTTCAGAGATAGAGATACTACTTAACCAATATAGATTTTTTAGTTCTTTGCTTGCTTTCAGATTATCACCAGCACGTGAATAGTGATCTAAGATAAGTTAAATCCAAGAGGTAATCAAATCAAATAAAATATATTACGAGTTTAGAAAATACATTCTTACTCAAGTCAGAAACAAAAGGTAGTAAAATAAATATGGCCTAATGTCACATAATAATAAAACAAAAGTTAACATTAAAAGTAAATATTAAAATAATTAAAACTTAAATGTGACTTTCACAAAAGAAATCCTCCACTGTGTAGTAAGCTTTTTGGGTCAGAAATTCTTTAATACAATGTTCGAACATATTTGTTTTCAGGTTCCTTAAGTCAAGGGGCAATTTATTGTAGAACGTTGGGGTATGGTGAGGGGTTGCATTCCAAGGCCTACCAAGGCGCAGATAATCTACACGCAGATTTTTATACCTGGTCGCATAATCATCTCCATCCCGCACAACAGCATAGCACTGCAAGTTATTATTAACATACATTAAGCAGTCAAAAATATAACCGGAAGGTAATGTCATGACACCCAGTTCCCTGTATGTCGGTCTTACATCCTCACAGTAGCCCTTTTCGGCAACAACCCTCAACGCCTACTTCTGCAGTGCGAGCACCCTTCCAGCATGAGAGCAGTGACCCCACACAAGCAGAGCATGTGCACAAATTGATTGAAAAAGTGCACGGAAAGCCATCAGACACACATCCTGTTCCACAACAAGAGCTAGACCTCTAAGAACGTAGATGCCCTTACACAATTTAGGTATAATATTGTTGACATGCTGTTCAAAAGTTAGCCTTGGATCAAAGTACACACTCAAAAACTTGATTTGATCTGGGTTTTCAACAGTTTCTCTTCAAAGAGTAAAAATCATTTTTTCAGTTTTATTTTGATTAAGATTGAGTCGATTTGCCACAAACCAGTCAGTCACATTCACCACAGAATCACTCATTCGGTTTTTTAGATTCTTATGTTTGGAATGTTTAACAGTGAAGCTAGCCGCGAACAGTACAACTTTGCAAAGGAGAAGAGATGAAGTGATGTCATTTATGTAGACCAGAAAAAGAACTGGTGCCAGGATTAAACCTTGGGGGACCACATGATTCATATTTTTTACTACAGAAGTCTCTCCCTTATAGCAAGTTACCTGCCCCCAGCCACCAAAATAACTCTCCATAAGCCTAATGCTGTTAGGACACAATCCATAAAAACTTAATTTTCTTATAAGGAGCTCATGCGAGACACAATCGAAGGCCTTGGAGGGATCACAAAAAGTTGTCCCCATGAATAGGCCATCTTCAAAGCCTCCGATTATCACCTCGCAAAGTCCAATTATGGCCTCCAGTAGATTTACCTTTACGGAAGCCAAACTGCTGGTCATATAAAATTTTGTTGTTTTTAAGATATATATTATATTTTTGACATTATTGGTATTAGTGAAACTGGACTGTAGTTGTTTACATCCTCAATATAACCTTTCTTGAATATCAGAATTGTTTTTGAAATTTTAAATTTAGTATAAAGCTTAGTAAGAGGAGCTATCAACACATTTTTAAAAGTCTTAATAAAATTTATATCCAAATCATAAACATCTTTACTATGCTTTGGCTTTAGAGAGTTAATGGTATCTCTAACATTATTGAAAGTAACCGTTGCAGAAGTAAAAGTGGATGCTGACAACTGCAGATATTGATCTGCATTTATTACAGAAGATGGTAGACTCGCAAGCAACTTCTCTGCCACTCCAACAAAGAAATCATTAAAGGTATCAGAAACCATCCCCGCACTTACGGCCCCTATTGACCCATTTCTTACTGTATTAATACTCTCCCAAGCTGCATTAACAGTGTTGTCAGCATTTTTTATATAATTGGAGTTAGATTCTGTTTTAGTCTTAATTATAGCATGTCTATATTCCCTTCTGCAAAGTTTTACCTGCTCTGCCATGTCAGGTGTTCTAAAATTATGATAAAATTGTGTCAATAACCTTACACTCATTCTCACGAACCTCTCATCACATCATTCTCTCTTACATTCATTCTCGGTGTGATATTTATTTTTTAATTTTTTCATTGTTGGGAATGAAACATCCCAAATATGTCCCCAACCAGAGTAGTATGGAAAAAGTTCCAAGCATAAATGACATATCAATGCTTCCCAGCAAATAAATTACATTTGAATCGTTATATACATAAAAAAATGTTGCTAGTTGCTAGTTTCTTGGGCATGACAAGCAAACATAATTTTGTCACACTTCCCATGGTTATCAGCAATATGTGCATTAAAAATTTCAGAATTATTCATTATAAAGTAGTCCAACTCAGAAGGTAGGTTATTGGAAGTTACTCTAATACCAATATAACTTCACTTCCATTCATCCTTTTATTAATAAAGAAATATTCTTGGATATAATTCACACAGATTTTACCCAAACTGTATAGTACAATGCAAGGAAAAAATGTTTATTCTTAGGTACTTTTTTTCGAGTGATAAATCATCTAATAAAAACGCCATAATCAGCTTCTTAACAATGGATTTACAGAAATTTACTTTCATGTGGGTAGGGCAAGGTTTGACTTTAAAATCAGACACATTAAATAATTAAACAAGTTATCTACTGATTTTGCTCACAAATAAAAAATGGTTTACTAAATATTAAAACACATATTGTTAGAAGCAATAATGTATGTGATTTTATTATTCATAGTGTTGTGCATTTTATCCACCCAATAACTTATTTATTAATTGGCCAGCAATTCCAATTAATATTTTAATTTTAATACTATTATAACACAAATTACAAAACTACTACTACTACTACTTTTAAACATTTTATTATAAAAAATGTTATAAAAGTGGAAATAATTAAAATAATATCAAAACACAAAACGAAAATTAATATTTAGTAATGCTGTACCTAAAGCACAGTCACAACTATTGTAATCTACAGTAGATACATTTTGACCAAGTACCTATTTGACCATAGTGAATTGGCCAGAGTACAACCCTAAATATTCAATAAAATACATTAAAATCAATGTATCATATCTTCTAAGCTGCTTAAATAATTTAGTATTAATAAACTACTTTTCAAATACAAGTATGCCCCGATGTTTTATTAAAGGTAGATACAGATATGCAAAAGACAATACAGCCTTAAAAGGAGATTAAAAACTACACACTATAATTACACATAAAAGGTAATAACATCAGTAGAAACGACTGTGTAGAATTATTTGGCACCTCTACTATCTAAGGCTATGTTGAAAAGCAAAATTAACAAAGGAATGCGTGGATTTTTCAGACATGTCGAATACAAATTTCAATTATAAAACGCTAATAGATCTTATATAAAGATAGCAAGCCTGAGGAGCTATACAGCTTTCAAAACAAAATAAGAATTTGAACATGCCAAAAGATTATCTGAGAAGGAAAAAAATTACCTGGGTGTGGAACTACTAGAACTAGTAGCAGTCATGGTAGAACTAGAAGCTTCATTGATCATTGGTGCACTGGAGGACCTTTTCAAAGGGCCTGGGGCAGTTCCAGGAGCCCCATCAACGTCCATTGCTGAATTTGACGACGACATTGGGGAGCCTTTTTCTTACCAGCATTTGATCTTTACTTTCCCATTCAAGTTTCCTTTTCTCGCTACGATCTGAATCTATAAGATGGGTAAAAGTATTTTCAGCGTCTTCGACGATCCAAAAAGCTGCATCCAGAGCAAAAATGAATCTGGAAACCTTAGTCAAAAAGCGGTTTTTGACTTTTTTGAGCCACTGAAAGAAGTTCTGTCAAAAGCTTGACAGGGTTGCCACTTTTGCCGTTTCGATTAAGCGCATGCCTGCTGGTCGAAAACGATTTAAAAATTATTATTTTCTGTAATTGAAATTATTGTAGTTGTGCTATTTGACGCTAGGTGACAGAGAAATGTATTTCTTAATACAAAGCCACTTATTAACTATTGATTTTATAAAACTTTATTTTTATTTACATTTCGATTTTCCGCTGATGCTAGTTGCTAATGTTGCTATGCAATTCAATGCGATACGCTCATCACGCTCGCTAAGCGCTAAGACCTATCCTACACGTACACCTAAGACAGTAAATTTATAATTACCAAGAAAAGAAGATATTGGGCATTTTAATGATTATTCCATGTAGAACAGGACCGTAGTTACAAGCAGCAAACAGCATGATTTCAATACTTTTTTGTGTGTCGATTATTAAAATTTGATTTTTTGAATCTATTTTTTAGTTTTTACGAACAGTGATTCCTCATAACAGTGTATTTTAAATACATTTTTATTTCACTTTTTGATTTAAGGAATAACTTTTTAACGAAACACAAAAATTACGACCTGTTATAGGTGGTAACCTTATCTGGGATCAAACCAAACCTGTATAATCATAAATATTTGTACAAATACTTTCATCCTCAGTCCTCAGTCTTCCGGTTCGTCTCGTCGAATGCAGACCTCTGTGTTGTTAACATAAGTGGTGCCACGTGTTCGGTTTTGCTGCTTTATTTCGGGGGGAAACGGGAGACTCAACAGCTCAGAGTGGAAACTAACGACCCCGCTAGAAACGGAGCAGACGCTGTGAACGTGTGAGGCCTAGTTGTTCCTGCATTCTATCCCGTTCGTCTGCCGCAGTTCTACATAGAATATTAGCGTAACGGCCGCTACGTGGCGGGAGTGGGAGGGGTAAGGGGATAGCTTGAAAGAAAGGGTCATCTCGTGATATCAGTAGTACTCTCAAGGGGCATCTAGTGGAAGCCAAGATGCATTTCAAAAGTTAAAGAGGAAATATAAAAGAGCTTTAGGGTATTCGGAAGCTTCGAGCTCGCCATCCGGATATCCTACCGATAACGTCTCCAAACTGGATTAAGGTGCAGGGTCGACTTCGAGGGTCGCCGATTTAACGACTCTGAGCCCCGGACGGAGAGCAATCTGGCAAATGGACTAGTATCCGCGCCAATAATCTAGCAATTAATTAATTACTTTCATCCTATCGTGACTCATCAATGCGCCGATCGTAAGAGAGAAACATTATTTTTGTTTGTCAATCTAAACGCAGCAAATAATCTGAACACATTTAAAAATGACATTATAGATGGCGGCAAACTATCATTTTTTTTTTATCTAGGTTACATGTCAAACAAACTGATAAATTTTAAAATTTTGAAATCAACTCTTTTCTATTATTTAATGTTTCTCTCTTACGAAAAGTGACCGTATAAGGAACTTTAAATGACCGGGTCACGTTCATAAATTACATGTCATTTTTAAAAGTGGCCAATAAATAAAAAAATATTTTTTTTTAAAGAATCTTTTATATATAAACTATTGAATTGAGAAGTAAAAAATAATTAAACTTAGGTACTAAAAGCAGATCATTTAAAAATTTGAATGTTTCCCTAAAAGCTTGAGGCTTTATTTCAAGTGTTTCACGACTCATGTTTTTAAGGAAATATTCAAATTTTTAAAAGTTCTGTATTTATGTTAATTATTTTTTACTTTTCAGTTCAATAGTGTATATAGATCAATGCTTTTTTTTTAAATATTTTTTACACTTGTTTTATTTCGTACTTTTTGCATTACTTTTTACTCACCCGGGGTTACGTATGTATGCCAAATCTCAGTCAATTCCGATAACGGGAACAGTTTTGTACTTTTTGTCATCTTTTTTAGGCACCCTGTATAAGTCAATCACTATAATATTGTATTGCCAGCGGGTTCAGTTCCGATAACGTGAAGTGCTTCAAAAGTTACTTCGTTACTTGCAAGATATGAGCCAAACATACATATTAACTTAGTGAAGTTAAATAAAGGCTTTTAAAAATCAATTGAAAGCTTGAGATAAAAGCAAACTTTTAGGCATACATTCTAACGTTTCTAAAAATGACAGTATAAAAGGTCATACTGACTATAAATATAATAAGTGACCATACACCCTTTATATTACATTTTTATAAAAGATGCACCGCTTCTTGCTGGTTAGTAAATACCAGCCAAAAAGTGACTGTTAAATATGAGCAAAGTTCATTGTCTTTGGTGTGAGGTCTGCTAGCTTCTTAGAGGTAGTGTACTGGAATAATATTGCAAAGATCATGTGATCTTATAAATGCTGTATGTTTAAGTATTGGACTGCAATATGCCCATGCACCTTGGTGTAGACTGTAGCAAAGAAAATCTTAGGGAACGCATACACTTTTATCTATAGTCCATTCATATTAGCATATCTAGAAAAAAAAATATAAAGTTTTGTCACTTAGGAATTAAACTTGTCTAGTAGTGTAATTTCAAAATCAAAAGAGTTCCTAAGCAGTAAGTGGAAGCTTCATTCCTTAAACTCACCCCCCAGCGTGCAATTTAACAGTTTTTTCCGTTTTTCTCGAAAACCATTCGTCCTATAGAAAAACTATACTCACGATAAATGTTCGCTATAAAATTCTTCAAAGGTTTTATTATCTAAAATATTTAGAAAAGGGGTGTACGAGAATTCGGGTGTTAAAGTTGGGGGTGAGTTAACGATCACGGTATATCATGTATATTAGGTATGATTTCCGTACGTTGTGATTTCATTACTGTTGGATTATGGAAGAAGGGCTTTATAATGGTATATTTTTAGTTAAGGTAGAGAAGATAGCCTTTATTGACCAAACATCCCGAACGTATGGGGGGATACAATGCGCTAAGTTACCAAAGTGATAGGTGATGTCATATTTAAATTATCTGACTGTTTTATTTTGCCTGTGTTATATAATGAACAAGGGCAAGTGACATTGACAGAAAAAAATTAAGATATCTACCTATATATATAGGTATAGCAATGAATTTTTCCACCTACCTGTATTGTAAGCAACCTATTTTGACACTGCTTTAACAGACGTAAGTGAAAGTTTTTCAACATAAAGAACAGGGTATTGGTTGCCCTTAACAACTTACATCCCTAGAGAAATAATAATCTAAAATTATTATAAGTAGCTTCAATTTTTGATTTCATCAACATATTACAAAAATCCGGTGATATTAATTGAAATGAATATTAATGGTACAATTATTACAATTATTCACACTATTAATAAAATTTGGAAACACGTTTTCTCGTTTCTTCTCGATGTGTATTACATTTTCTGACTCCACACATCCTTCATTTCTAACCAATGTTTCAGCACTGCAAGAGACTTCTGGCTGGGTCTTATTGTATAAAATTTTATTCACTACTTCCTTTTTATTATTGAGGTTCTCATCTACGTAACTTTCCGCAATAGTAGCGGATTTCGATCCACCATGCCGCTTGATAGCTAATACATCAACTCCAGTATTTGCTAATAAAGTTGCCGACGTTCTTCTAAAATACGTTTTCGTCAATTCCAAGTAAAATTGCGATACTTCTAAAGTTTGAGAACTTTAAAATGTATACTGGACACTAAATCAAAACAGATTCTGTTTTGATTTAGACGATTAGGACTCAAGGATAAACCCTCAAGGCGTCTAACTCTATATAAGTGGTGATATAAAACTTTTTATAGAACCTTGTAAAAGCTATAAAACTTTTTATGAAACACTTCTTTGCTATAATTCATCCCTAATGAAATCACGAAGCTCTGAAATCATACCTAAACTACGTGATTATACCGTGTTCGTTAACTCACCCCCAGATTTCACACCCGATTTCTCGAAAACCCCTATTCTAAACAGTTTAGGTAATAAAACCTTTCCTATGCAGAATTCTATGGTGAACATTTTTCGTAAGTGCAGTTTTTTTTGTGAGACGTACGGTTTTCGAGAAAATCGCAAAAAACTGCCAAATTGCACATTGGGGGTGAATTTAAGGGATGAAGCTCCCACTTGCTACTTGGAAACGCCTTTGATTTGGAAAGTACACTCCTTGAGAAGCTTAATTCCTAAGTGGCAAAACTTTATAATTTTTTTTCTACTACGCTATTTTTTAACTAATATTAATAGCCTACTGTGGCTAAGATAAGATTTTCTCTGACTGTAGGTAATGGTAAAATAGCTGCTAGTCCTGAGCAGTAAGTCCCGTGTGTTGGTACTTTATTTTTTAATTTTTGCCCGTGAAAGAAAAATCCGTAGTTACTAATAATAATGTTTTAGGTTTTGTTTTCATGGAGAAAAGTGTATCAACAAATGAAGCTTTCCGAGCAGTCTATACAGGATGTTTTTAATTGATGGTTAAATACGAAAATTATTTTTGCCTCATTTTAGAACTAACTGGTCATATAGATAAACGGTAAAGATAAAAAAGATATGTCCTCGAGGCCGTCGTTTTTGAGATACAGGGTGTTAAAATGTTAATTACCTCGTACTTGCTAGATATTAATTATTCAAATTCGACACACTAGTATTATTTGAGCAATGTTACCGAAATGGCTATAATGCATTTAAAAAAAATCTACAGGGTGTTACTTTTTCCTGAACTTTTGCCCCCCTGAAATTTTTATTGCGCCGTCACTGACCATTTTTACAACAAATTTTTTTTCGATATTTTGTACAGTTTAGAAATTATTTAGAAATTGTCCATTCATTGGCATTAAGTTTACAACTTTACTATTTTTCCCCGTGTTCCATATGCCATGACCATGCCTAAATGTACATTTTACTAAATGTTCTAAACCTTGCAAAACATCAAGTAAAAGTGGTCGCAACCTGGAAAAATCTACCACCCTGTAGATTTTTCTAAAACGTGTTAATGCCATTTCGTAAACTTTGCTCACAGTACCTATATTGTGTGCCAAATTTGCACTATATATATATATCTGTCGAAATGTATGAGGCCAATAAAGAAACTGAAAAAAATTAACACCCTGTATATTGAAAAGGACGGCCTTCTGGACATATGTGTATACAAAGTTTGAGTCCTAGAATGAACCAAAAATGTACAACATTTATAAAGTGCCTTTCGGCGAGAAAGAAACGGATCCGACGGGCATCCGTGTCCTAAAAATCCTAAAATATTTCTTACAACTTATATTCCAAACAAACTCTCGGACTTTCTAAGAACATTGACAACGTCGCGAGAGAATTAAACAGCCGTTTGCCGTTTCATAGAACACAATTTGACAACTTCGCACGTCAGTTCGTTTCCGTCGTTCGTTGGGTTTTGTTTGGTGCTATTCATAGTTTCGTAGGTTTTTTTTACGTTTTCTCCCCCGAAAAAATTAATAGACTTTCACATTATCCTTGAGCGTGTGACGAGTGGTGTGTGCAATGGCTTCGCGTAAAAAACTGGACGAAAGCAACCTGAAAACTCTGAGGGAATTAGCAGCTCTGCCCCAAAATAAGTTCTGCTTTGATTGCGGCCAAAGGGGGCCCACTTACGTGAACGTCACCGTAGGGTCTTTTGTCTGCACGAAATGCTCTGGAATCTTGTAAGTACCGTTTTGGAAACTATATTAAAAGAAAGACACCTGGCTTTTGGGTCAGTTTAATTAGTTTTCTACCTGAAAAGGCATTTTATTGGTATGTATGTACAAGGACGAGACGAAAGTTCGTTAGTATCTGTTGCACGGCATGCACGGTCAACCTAGATCGTTTAAATCGTATAAATTAAAGGTTGCAAAGGTGCAGCAGCAATAAAAATATTGTAAAGATTTTCTATTCGGTAAATTTGAATTGCCTGTGGTTTTAGATTAGATGATCGACGACGCTGATATGTTAGTATTGGTATTTATACCTGCTCAAATAACAAATATACGATAATAATTGCCACACCAGTAATCAAAAAATAATTCTAGTTATCTTCAGTGAGCTTTATTAAAAATATCAAATTCCTAATAGACCGCAATGCGAGTAGGCATAAAAGCGGCAGTGGAACAATTTAATTAATTTTTTAGGATTTTCTAAATTGGGCCCGATTTATGTCCATAATCACAATTTCACTCATCTGTCAAAAGACTTTCTAATAACAAACTGGCAAGTTTTAGGGTTTTAGCTGTTGATTTAAACCAATCAACACAAAGTTAGTTACGTTCACTGCTTATTGGATAATTTACGCTGATAATGGCACTAGTGCAATTATCAGCGTAAAAAAAATATAGCTATAGGAATTTTTTTTTTAAATAGATTGTGTTAATATTTGCAGTAACAGTAATTATATAAAATTACATGTTTTATTCTTAGGAAAAATTATAAAAGAATTTCTGTTTTGTCGCAAGTTAGTTTTTTTTTAAAGAAAATTTAATTTATTTTTTAAAACGGGAGGACTCATGAAACAACGAGGGAAACGATTACTCCTAAGTAGTTAATTGTGTCATATAGATCCTTAGAGTAACAACTAATTGTATTTCTTACTCTTAATATATGTAGGTCCGTCAAAGAAAATTGTTATTTTTTCATGATGAGAGTTTAAAAACTGATCCTAAGTTATTGATTTACAATATTCTTTTTCAGGACAATTAAATATTTCTAAAAAAAACTATAAAACAAAGGCTTTTTATCTGCATTTGCAAGTAAAATAGGTATATTGTATTTTACTATTATGTATTGCTTATGCCAGCAACCTGTAACTCTAATAGACGTGTTACATGGAAACACGCCTATTTTTCTAAAAATACTTGAATTGGCGCTGGTTTTTCTTTTACAAAACCTAATTTTCTTAAAAATATACGCGCTCTTATTTCTAAAAAAGTCAGTTGGCCTTATGCAGCTTAACTTAATATAATCTAATGCAGTAGAGGTTCTCAAACTTTTTTCTCACATACCACTGCTGTATATCACAGGTTAGTAGCATACCTCCAAACTATTAAAAGTTTCATTAGCATAGAGACAACGCCTGTTTCTCAGAAAACGTAATCACTTTGTGTACCACCTAGAGAATATCTGCGTTCCACCAGTGGTTCGCGTACCACAGTTTGAGAACCTCTGTAATAGAGCATAACCAAACCTAACCTAACTTCGCCATTCAATAATCCTACAGTTTAGTTTTTGCACTTCAAGCACTTACGTGGTTGTTTTTCCTTAACAAACCTACTTAATTTAAATAGAAATAATAAACCCGCCTAATTTTTCTTAAAAAAACTACATAAAATAACCTTAATAATATGCGTGTAAAAATTTTATTATTTAGAGTATCCGGATAGATTATCGAAATTAAGGAACTTATGTAAAACTGAGTGTAAAACAATTACACAGGGGATAAATATTTTGGATCTATGACCTAAATCAATCCATATTTTTAAAAATACTAATTTGCTCTGGTTAAATCTATTACAAAGTATTAATTGATCTTCTCTAACGTAAATAAAAATTTCTGCATTACTGTTGCTAGACTAAATATATGAAACAATTGCCGAGACAATTACTTAGGTGTAATTGTTACTTATAAATACCCCAGTGATAAGATCATATTTCTAAAACTGACTAAATCTAATCTACATTAGATATTAATTTATTATTTTCCCTAAAGTTTTTTGTGTAAAAATTGATAATTTCTGAGGGCGAACGTATGTGAAACAATTACTTAGAGGTAATTGTTTCATATGCATTCTTTCAGTTCTAAGACCTAAATAAATTCATATTTCTAAAAATACTAAATTGCGCTAGATAAGTCTATTGTAACTTATTAATTCATCATGATATCTAATATTTCTTGTTTAAAAAACAATTTTTTTCACGGACCTATATGAAACAGTTATGATACTTAAGTATACTTACGAGGGTATATCAAAAATTAAAATGTTTGATTAATGAAATTCTTTCATGAAATACATTCAATGAAAATATATCTATATTTTTTGACAAATTTGCACTTTTTCATTTGACCTTTTTTTGATATAAATTGCATTCACTAAAATGTCTCAAAAATTATGGATAATTAATTGCACTCATTATCTCACCCTAAGTATAGAAAATCTGCCTTGAGGAAATCCGAGTGGAAACATGATGTCTTGATGTTAATGTATTTTTGATTACACCAAAGTCGCAACAAGGATACCTCTCGGGATACCTACAATGATCCTGTCTGGAACATGCCCTCCAATGACGCAGGAGCAATAATTCATTTCAGTCAAACAGCAATTGTGATTTGGCAAATGTCAATTAATATCCACAGTAGTTTAGAAGAATCTAGATATTCTTTTGTTTAATCACGTCTTGGCGATCTTACTATTTTATTTAAAACACATCTAAGGGAAAATTAAACAGTCGGTATCTTTGTGAACTGATTCATTGTTTTGTGTAAAAATAATGATATTATAAATGATTTTGGCAGAGATAATTCAGATATAAAAAATTAATATACAATTTGAGCGGCCTACTAGAAACTTGAGATAAATAGATTAACATTTCTTTAAATTGCCTTAATTAGTGGTATCGTATTGAAATAAATATCAAATGTTAAGTAAACAAGATGATTCAAGGTCGATGGTAGGTTAGACGTTTACGGAAAACGGGTGGTAGGATTGTTCTGAAAATTTGGTTTGTTGTGTAAACGGATCTGCTCTATCGATCTAAAATATTTTCAGTAATACAGTGTTGCCGCTTCTTCTTCTAAAGTCTGTATATTGTTACTTTTTTCGGAATGGCTGATAAATTCTAAATATTTTCCTTTCATTCTTTCCTATACCTATCTACCCGTTTTCGAAATATTAATAAATTTTTAACCTACACGATGAAAAACATGACTAATTAAACTTTGATTTTCCCTCGGATTTTCCGTACTTTTACTTCATATAAAATTGAGATTTGGGTAGTGGCTTAATTAAGTCCAGGGCATTTAGCTTCTATATGCAAATCGAATGGATATCATAAAGGATGATCTAAACTTATTGCTAACTCCATTACTTATCAAAGAGGGCAAAAATGCGTGTTTTGTGTTTAAAAACTGAAAGACAATTAGATTTGCTTTCAAATTATATAGCATTTTCCTATACCTAAAGTGTCAGGTTTTTCTAAAACAACACGATCGAGAACACGCTTTTTAATGAATTTATGAGATTTGACGTTTTTGTCATAGGTAGCCATGATAATTCGTTGCTAGGAGCCTTAAAATAGTGTGAAATAAATCCGAATAATACGCATTCAAACGAAGTTCTTATGAAGTTGTTTATTTTGCATGAGCATTGTGATCATATAATCTTGAAACTTGAAGAAAATTTAACGTAACATAACTTGAGTTAGTATAAATTAACGAAAGGTAGAACAGTTTCATAAATTATACAATTTGAAATGATCAAGTCATTTATTAAACGTCAATAATGACTCACTTGTCATCGTTCTAATTGTTTTAATACTTCTAGTAGCGAACTATCATGGTTATCTATGGCAAAAACGTCAAATCACAAATTCACTAAAAATCGTGTTTTTTAGAAAAACCTGACACTTATATCATTTGAAAGCAAATTTAATTGTCTTTTAGTTTTTAAAATAATATACATGGTGTTTCATTACAAAAAACGCATTTTTTTCTTCTTTTATAAGTAATGGAGTTAGCAATAATTTTGGTTACCCAAATCTCAATTTTATATGAAGTAAAAGTACGGAAAAGTACAAGTTGAATTAAGGTCATGTTTTTCATCCTGTAAGTTAAAAACTAATTAATATTTCGAAAATGGGTAGAAATAAGTTTGGGAAAGTACAAAGGAAAAATATTTATAATGTATTAACCATTCCAAAAAAGTAACAATTTACGGGGTGTTTCATTTAAAATAACAAAATTGCTACGACTTTTAGGTAGAAGTAGCAACACTGTATTGCTGAAAATATTTTAGATCGATAGAGCAGATCCGTTTACCCAATAAATCACATTTTCAGAACAATCATATCACCCGTTTTCCATAAACTTCTAACCTACCATCAACCTTGAATCACCCTGTTTATATTTGAGAAAAAATATGAGCGAAAACCAATTGTCAAAAAATATACAGGGTATTCCATTTGAAAAAAAGCCAACTTTGTACCTCGAAAACGATACCATATATCCAAAAACTGACTAAGCCACTGGATTCTAAGCAAAAAACTCTATCGATATTGGTTTTCACCTTTTCGATAAGTTACCGGGCTATCGAGATACGAGGGTTGTCTGAAAATTCGAGATCTTCAGTTTTACTCTGTATCTCAAAAACGAAGAGGGCTATGAAAATCAGTTTTTGGTTTTACAAACGTAACGTTTACGTAAACGTAACGGTTATTTTCACCGAATTCTTTGTTATGTCGCTGGATTCTTTGTACTGTCACCGGATCCATATTAAATATCTATGCAAAATGTATTTCAAGTGGTTCAAAATTAGATTAGATTCGAAAATTTGACGTAGACCCAGACGTAGACAAACAGGCAAGTAAAGGTAAATAAAAGCTTGTAAAGTACAACTTTAAATTGTTTTTCATGGGAAACTCCGTATTATAGTTATATGTAAAATGATATATACGTGACTTCATTTGAGCTATAGGACCTATAAGTGTAACACGGGGGTTACACGAGACTTGATTTTAATACGAGTTTTAATATTTCGGGTCACTTAGGTTAAGGTAAGTACTTTTAACTCGGAATTTTAAGTTTAAATTTCGTCTAGTATCCAGAAGTTTTAAAATGTGGGCTTATAATTCGACAATTTAGGAAATGTGGTTTGTAACTCGGTCCTTTACGAGGTTTTTTTTAGTTCCCCTTGATCCCGAAAAACGTGTTTTTCCATTCCGTTGATTTGTCTGTCTGTGTTTCTGTTCTCGGCGTATTCAAATGACAAAAATCAAATGTGAGGTAGGAATAACTTGTAAGATTTTGGTTCGACTCCGATATGACGGAACCAAATGAATTGGCGGACTAATGAATGGTTCGTTCGGGTATACCGAGGGTTATGCATCACCGATGACAATTATAACAATAATTGGCCATGGTTCTATAAGAATAAGTACTTTGAAAGCGTACTTTAGATCTCTCCGATAATGTCCCTGAATACGCTTTGTGAAATTAATCCTCAGTATTATCTGTGGATAATTCGAGGACATTTTTTTTTGCAATTTTCGATGTAATTTTGAATTGATATATCGGTCAAACTTAAAAAAAAATTTCCCAACTACTCTAGGTGCCAAAACGAAAATAACTTGACGATCACCGTCCCAAACATGTTCAAATCAAAACGCGCATTACTTCAAAGCCGAATTTAAAAACAAACAACGAAACTAAAAATACCAGATCTTGAATCGCTATAATGACGCCATATCGCGGAAGGCGTCTCATTGTTCCTTAATATTTTTAATATTTGGGTTCCTACTTCATTGAACACAATGAGATCCAAGATGAGGTCTATTAATAAAAGGTCGAAAACATTATGGAAGAACGAGTGATACAGCCTTAGATTAAGTATATTTAATGGTCGTTTTAATCTAGGGATATAGCACTTCGTCTGCTGCTTTCTGTTCTCGATTCAGTGTTATAAACGGTGAATTATGGGGTGAAAGGTCGAGAGTGATTAGGAAGTGGAAAAGAATTTGGAAATAGGATTGTTTGATTGCAGCAGTCGCATAATTTATGACTGTGATAAACTGGCGGACAATTGAACTGTATAATAGGAAATATTATTTTTATTAAAATTAATTATTATTGATTAAATATTCCTACTATCAAAGACAGATTATTCCGAAAAGACGATCCGTCCAATCTAAAATAAAATTTCCCTAAATGGATCCCAACTTTTTTCGTCGTAGAGGATTTCTTATAGTTGGGATCCGTCCAGAGATTTTCGCGTAGCTCCAGCAAGGCTGCTATAAAAACCATCTCATAGTGCTTAGATTTCTTTGGTGTTTTCCTGTGCTCTGTTTACGCGACCGTACACCATTCACGATGACATTAGAAGTACTTCGATAAGCAAGAATGTTATAGTATGCGATTTGCTGCTAAACTGGACGAAAAAAACGTATATAAGGTTTCTTTTTTGGCTAAAACAACAGCTTCTCTTGTGGAATCCAGGAAATTATGTCAAGTGATTGGATTGGACTTAACAAAACTATACAAGGATGATGATAATATGCGCTCATTTGTCACATCTTCATATCCGCAATATGTAGATAATGGTTGTTTCTAATGGAAACTGTAGCATAAATAAACACGTATTTTGTGGAACAGTGGCTCGAATGGCAACGAAAGAAGAACAACAAATTGGTTGGAAGTTTGGCACCGTCGACTAAATCAGAAGATGAGCAAAATTCCTCCCAAGATCTTTGAACTTTTTAAGTATTAAAATTCGTAAAACAACAAGTTGATTTATCTATGACACCTAAGGAAATTATACAAAAAAACGAGCAAAAAAACTTTAAATACAAAAGGTTTAGGATTTTTCTTTTATTATCTTCTAAAAATACAAAAAAAAAATTATAAATATATCAGGTTTGATACCTATGTCTTTAGAGGTACCGTAAGGGGCAATGTATTCCTATTGATTCCATTTTAGAAGAGAATATTTCTTCTCTCTCTAACGCATTGCTTCTTATTGCAGGGTTTTAGTTAATTTTCTCAGTTGTCTTTAAACATAAAGGTATTAGACCTGGTATATTTACAATTTTTATGCAAAGACCCATTTAATTAATTAATCATATACAGGGAGCTCCATTTAAAAAAAAAATATATATATATATATATATATATATATATATATATATATATATAATTATACAGGAAATGTCAATACTTCAGCTACATATTCAGGACCAAAAAATTAACATAAAAGTCTTTATAAATAAGTGTCCGCAAGGCCTTAGTTCTCGAGATACAGGGTGTTAAAGTTTTTATTTAATTTTCCTATTTTTTAAATAAAATCTATGATAATGTAAATAATGGAGTGAAAATTGATATCCGGGTTTTTTGGTATGACAAATTCGAATCTAATATTAGTATTGCTCTTACTTGTAGGGTGCGCCACCTACATGTCTTTCTACTCCTTTCGTAAACATAAGTAATAAGAACATAAATTACATAATATTTCACTTTTATTGTATTTTCTGACATTATTTATAGTTGCTATCTGTGTTAAGGAAATGAGAATAAGGCTTAGTTTATGACATTTTTATTTTAGCCCACTTCATCTGTTTACTTATATTTAAAAAAAAAATAGTCAAATCAGAAAACGGCGAATAAAATCGAAACTGTTCATTTTAGTTATAGGACATATATATGAGTAACGCTGAATCAGATGAAATAAAAATATACAGGGTGTTCCATTTGAAAAACCGGAGATTTTTACACTTAAAGTTCTGTTTGTTTTGCTCTCCATTCTTAACACCCTGTATATTAATTGGTAAGACCAGCATGGAAACTCGTTGAATTGAACCCTTAGTAATGTATGTTTAGGATATTAGTCAGTTCCATTAGAGGTAAATTTTTTTTTAAAATATGTTTTTTTTTAAATTCTAAAAACTCAATTTACTCAAAAACAATAAAGAATTCAAATATAGATGTTATTATAAAAACTTTCGCAAATTAACAGTAGAATCGAAATATGTAGTAATATATAGGATGTCCCATTTAAATTAAGAACGTTGACATGTGTCACGTCAAAACGAATTACCCTGTATAAACAAAAGTGAAATAAAATAAAAATTTAATTGAATCCAAACAACTTTTGTATTTAACTTTTTGTCATAACTATTAGGTACTGTATGACCATAAAATGGCCACCCTGTACAAAACCTAAAATGTACCAATTGACAGTGTATTACTACTTGGCGACTAACCCGATTGCTTAAACATTTCCGTTGTAATTAATTTGATCTGCTTGTGCTTCTCCCTATAAGCTACCACAAATTGACCATCCTGTTTACCTCGGTTTTACCGTAGCTAACATGTAAGAATTGGCGTATGGCCTGGTTGACAAAATTACTTTTTGGTCTATTAAATATTCCTTTCGAATTTTGTTAACCAAATTTATATCGAGCTTTCTAGAGAACAAGTACTTAATAGATCTTTGATTCATCTGCCTCGTAGTAAATCGATTGTCACTTCGCCAATTTAAAATTGAGGTCTGTCTGCCTTTTTCGCTTTGAATCGTTTTTCGTCCATATCGAGTATCGAAAGTGACAGTGTGGCAAAAATATCGCAAAAGTGAAACTCTTGCCGTGTTTGTGTGAGTCGTGCGCATAATGAAAAGGTAGTGTGTCGTATATATTATTGCTTGATTTACGTTGTATTATTGTTTGTGCAATTTCTTCTATTAGCGGATCGGTTCAAGTTCACATTGATTGCGTTCGTAGACTTTTTTTTTCGCGTCTGTTATATTTTCGTATTTTATTATTAAATCGATTATTAGTTGTCGCGCTTGTTTAAAATCGAGTGTACTGGTTTTAAGAAAAAATCTTGATTAAAATTTTAAGTACCTAAACATTTGCGTGACTCATTGGAATTATCCGGGAGTTATCAGACAAGGAATTTGATTAGTAATAACAGGTAAATAAAACAGATTTACTGTGAAGGGTCGCTTGCTCCGTCGCTTGTCTATATTATATATGAAATGTTGCAATGTTTTAGCCAAATTTTCAGTGCATTATTAAAATTCGAACAAAATCTTGATTAAATTCTATCCTTTTTACGTGGTTTTCAGTTTGACAAAAAAAAATAGTATTTGAAATGTAAAACCATGGCAACAAAAACTTGATTACTGGTATCTGCTTACGCTTACTACGGGGACGTCTGCGTCTGTTAGTTTTAAAGATTTGCAGCATCCTTTATAGTGATTTCCGAAATGTTTATTAAGAAAAAAATAATATGGCGCTCAACACACAGCTGATCCTATGATTTATAGGTTAGGTTCTAAGACTCTTTTGTCCGGATTAGGCTGTCGAGAATGCTGTCAAATTTGACATCCAAAATGGCCGTCTGTGGGCACATATCGATTTGATGCGTTATTTTGAGTAAATCTGGCTTCGTAAAATAATGACAAAAACTTGTTATCATATGGCAACAAATTCAAGTGTATCAATTCCAATTTTTACATGAAAAGAGTCCCCATTATACGCACTGAAAAATCAGGTAAAACACAAAAATATGTTTGTTTAAAAAAAATAGTAGCGTGTATACTGTCAGTGATTATTTAATTCCAAACAAATCTAATTTTGTTAATTAAAAAAAGGAAAATCGTGAATTTCATGAAAATTCTCGACGCATAGTTTTATCAAGGTTTTGTTATTATATACGACGCCAGATTCATTCGGTTCCCTAAACATAGAAGCGAGCATAGAAGGTTCAAAAATTATATTGCCTCTGACCTAGCTATTAAATGCTGAATCGTACCATGAATGGGTAATATGAGAAATTCTATATGTGTCATGGGTAACAATTTCAAAGTTAAGCTGATTGTATTTGGGAATTATCGGTTTGTATGACATTCACACAAGTGAAAATTGCACAAGTGCATTTTTCGCGGAAAATACTTTTAGCTAGGCTTTTGTTTTTTTGTGTTGCCACTTAAAAATGAACGGCAACCATGGAAATGTACCGCTGTAAAATGCACAAGGAAAATACTTAATATAAATTATCGGGGTTATAAAAATGGTTTTTGGGAATTTTTTTTTTAATTTTGGTAGAAAAAAATCCCAGTATTACAGACGTCAAATAAAAAAGTACCATTCCATTTAAAAAGTAGCCTAAAACTGCAGGTTTTGAAAACTTTTCGAAAAAAAAAGAACTTTGTAATCAGATTAAATTAAATGTGTCAACACCACTAGAAAGTATTTAAGCTAAGGTTTCAAATGAACAAAAGTTGATCAGGATATCTTAAATAAATAAGGGAGGGGCAAAACTTCGACGAGGGGCACCCTGCAGATTTGAAACTTTGTGCAAATATGGGCTACGTAATGCTAAATATGTGGGTAAAATATCGATCGTGTGGTGTGACTTCATTTATTAAGGAGCGATGTGTTTATCCCAGGAAGTATTGTTTAAACAATAATTCTGCTGCAAACTACCAACAAGAGCAGATTAGAGAGTTCTACGAATGTTGATTTTGTTCGTCGTGACTGATACAAAAATTTTCAATCGTTTACAATATAGATAGTTGCAAAATAAAACGTGTAATGAAGGACCAGGGGTGGTGTTTTGGAAGCCCCAAGTCGGGGATAAATTTAGTGAGTAGAAAAAATATTGTAATAAAGAAGAGAGAGAAGTGAAGTGGATACAACCAGCTTAAAATAAATTATGCTATTTAGTTACTTAAATAAATAACCAAGTAATTGAAATGAAATTGATTTTATTTGAAACAAAAGACATGCCGGTTTAGATGCAATGTAAAAATAGAAGTAGGTCTTTCGTGTCCGTATTATTTTCAGGTTCTATTCTCGGTTTCATTATAAATTCGATTATTAGTTGGACTTTTTAAAAACCGAGTGTGGCTGGTTTGTAAGAGAAACTATTAACGTTTGCAATTAGTGTTCCCGTGACTCACTAAAATTATCAGAATAATAATTTGATTAGTAATTTGAGCAGGTAAATGTAGCTGATTAAACTACAATAAAAAGGTAATTAAATACGCGCTGTAATATGTCATGTTTTATTATTTTCCATTTTATATTTACCGATTTTGATTCTATTACAAACAACACAAGTATGTGGGGAAATTTGAATTGTTTTTGTTTCGAATTTTTGGATAGGTTTTTTTGCTTATTAAACTGTTACAAAAAAAACTTTTTGAATAATAAACCAACTTATTAATTACCCTTTCATTAATCTAAACTCGGAAGTGGATAGGTCAAATTGTAGGTGAATTTGACACTTAAGTTTTTAACTGACAGGCCTTTTTAGAGATTTTTTTAGTTTAATTGACAAACTTCATAGTTTCAATAACGCGTCTACGTATAGACAAACTTTTGTTGTTCATTTTTGTTTCTATAGCAGTTACTTAATTTTTTCAAAATATAGTGACATTTAAATTAATCTTTTCACCATGTTTTCACTTAAAAGAAAGATCTTTGTCTTAGGTTTGTATTTTGTAGATAAAATAAAAGGTTCAATGATACGGGTGTAGTCAAGAACTTTCTTATATCAAAAAAACCTATCCATCTAAAATTTAACAATGATAAAAATTTAAAAATCAAAATTAAGCATGAATACTAGAACTGAAATGTTTGAGCTACATTTTCCCATTCCTCTAATAAGGCAACATCTAATTGTTGCAAGTTTTCGGGAACAATGGGCCTGGAATTACTAAGTATTTTCAGTTTATCCCAAGAGTGTTCGATTGGATTAAAATCGGGTGAACGTGCTTATTATTGCATTCTCCTACGTATGCGGTCTTACGTTGTCGTCTACGAACTCACAATTTTGAGCCTCAGTTATTTCCGAATATGTTCAGTTAAAAAATTTTGATTTATAAGAATTACAAGCAGGCTCTTGCAATTTACGTTAATTGCTGCATATACTGTTGGAGGAGAACCTCCCCCAGAAGGTATATTGCATACTTTGCAATTTTCGCAATAAACGCTCCTCAGTTTCCCTCCCTTAATCTGTTATTATCTGGATGTAACTGAAATATAGATTGATCTGCAAGAAAATATTTGTTCCATTCTTGTCCCCAACTCTGATGCTCTTGCGCCCAGGCAAGGCTAGCAACTCGGTGTCCATTAATAACTCTGGATGTCTGGCTGGGTAACGAGATTGTAAATTATTGCCTTGTAATGTTCTTTTAATGTTTTTTTTTTATGGAGAATATTTTGAGAAAATTAAATAACTGCCATAGAAACAAAAATGAAAAACAATAGTGTGTTTACACGTAACCAATATATACTATCGAATATTTTTAATATCTTCCAGCTTCTGTACCTACCACTCTTTAAAAGACGGTTTTAAACATGCACTCTTATTTTACCATGTAGAATTGACGTAAGGAGATTTTAAGCTTCTACAAGACGCGTTATTGAAACTAGTTATTCAATTAAACTAAAAAGAGTCCTGGTAGTTAAAAAGTAACGTAAGTTTGAAATTCGTGTACAATTCGACCTATCCACTTCAAGTGTCCCCGAGTGTATTTGGGGTTATTGTCCTTTAAAAAACACAAATGCAAAATAGCGTCAATCGTATCATTACATATCTAATGTGAAATTTTTATCATTTACGCACTAACCCAACAATCTGGGTATGTGAAGTATTAGATAGGGTTCTTAAAAATAAGAGCCATTTATTTTTGAGACTTATTAAAAACTGATAAAAAATCATATATTCTGTTGTTTTGCCTTGGTTTTTGACCCCCAATGTTAAAAAAATAGAGAGAGATTACCAACCAACTATAACAATAATAAAAAAAAACGAAAAAAAATAGAGAGAGATTACCAACCAACTATAATATATAATAATAATTAATATTTTTATTTTGAAAAAAGAAAGTGTTGACATTATTGTGCTTTTACATTTACAACAAAGATTTTTTGCACTATATTATTTCTAATTTCTGGCTGTTAATAGTACCTACATAGTATATTTAAAGTTTGTTTTAATCTTTATTGTTTCTACTTATAGAAAACCCGCAGTTTTCTTACTGGATTTAATTGTAGAGAATACTTTTTTTAGAATTTGATTAGAATAGTTTCCGTATTGACATCAGTTATAGCCTCAATAGCTTCAAATTGGGATGCAGACGATTTAAAATCAGTCAGCGTACATTTGGACCTTATCGTATTTAATCTTTATCTTATCTTTTATAAAAAGTATAATTAGTAAAAACAAGGGGTGAAATTTAATGATAGACCTCTGAATAACCCTCCTGATCTACCATAAACTAACGGTGGTGAACACTTTGTTTCCTGTCAGTTAGAGAAGACTTAACGTATTTTTATGAGTTTCAATTGGTTCTAGAATTTCTAACAAAGTTAAATGATTTATGGTGTCAAACGCCTTACAGAAATCGAACTAACTAGAGTACTTCATCAAGCTCCAAAAGCTTTAGCTAATGTTTTGCCAATAAGAAAAATATTAAGACAATGTGATTTCAATATGGCTTCCGAATAAAAATTACAAACCTCCTTAATATTGTGTGTGTGGCTCCAATTTATATATTATATATATATATATATATATATATATATATATATATATATATATATATGTATATATATGTATATATAGGTACCCAGACACAAAACCATAATTGTTCATAGCTATTTTCTGTACAATGTCTATTGACAAATTAGTTACATGATTGTCGACTTAATGCAAAATGGCTCCAACTATATATCGCCCCTATCTTATTATAAATTCCTCTCACTAGCCTAACGGCGTCGTTTATACGTTCAAAAATAGCCGCGGAAAAAAATTATCTAATTGCGAATTTTGCAGTCATTACTCTCGAACTGGGTTCCGTTTTAAAACTTTCCAATTTCATGCAAATACGCTCGTCGGTCGCAGCAGAAACCGACGAAATAACGTTAAACGAGCACTTTAGCCGAGGCAAATTATTGTGTTTAGGTTAGGCACAAGAAAAGGCCGTAATAAAAACGCAATTAACTAAAATGGTAATAACCGTTCTATACGTTCTACGGCATTATCGGCTACTTGTCTGTTGGCACCAAAAATATACGCGGTCCTGTAAGCGGTTGTGGGCGGTGACGGGAAAGTTAATGTTTGAAATTGGCAGGATGTCGTTCTTATAAATTGGTTGAAACTACCAGCCATTTTTTAGCGCTCTTATTATTTTAAATATTAAATGGCAAAATAATAGCCATAAATATAAATAAGATGGCAACGTTGCGCTGTGACTACATTATTTATTAGGCTAACTACTCGAAGAATTTTGATTTGGGTTCGACCGTTTCCATTGATTTTGCTTTATTTAAGTGGTCGCGTCGGGAACAAGTCAAGTCAAAAGTCAACAAATAGCTTTATTGTTTTAACTAGAAGTTGTTAACAAAGCCTTGATAAAATAATAAAAATATTACTAATAATATAGGTAATAAAATAAAATAATATAATGGTGTGTACATACATATATATATATATATATATATATATATATATATATATACACATATACATATACATATATACATACACACATACATACATAAATAAATACAACTATACATACACAATACATATACAGATTCACAAATATAAAAAACACCTAAATATAAACTTTACATTAACAGTGGGTGAACAAAATTAAAACTTCAAAAAGCACATAAATTTAAAAAATAACAAATACATTAAAATTAATCCATATATTTCAGTTAAAAATTGAGTCATAAAACTCTTCCAAAGTATAATATGACCCAGGTGTTAGTAATTTCTTTCCTGCTGTCTTGAATTTATTTAAACAATTCATTTTTCTAATTTCCATGGGCAGATAGTTAGAGAGCTTTTTGCCTTCATAGAAAAAGGACTTTTTTACTAGCTCCGAGTGCGGTATTGGAAGCTTTAATGAAAAGGGACGTCGGGACGGATATATTTTAAAGATTAACGTTACCGTCTCTAGGCTGAATATAGAGCACAGAGTCAATATTCCAGATTGGCGCAATAAATCACGGCAGGAGTCCCGAATTTTTGCGCCACAAAGATAACGAATTGCCCTCTTTTGAAGTAAAAACACAGATGTGAATAAAAATTGAGGGCATGTACCCCAAAACGCAATGGCATAGCGAAGGTGAGGTTCAATTACAGCATAATAGGCATTTTTGGCCATAACAAAACCCAGACTACTCTTTACCACCTTAACAGCATAACACCCAGTTGATGCCTTTTTGCATATCCCAGATATGTGTTCTTCAAATCTTAGAGAATTATCAAAGGTTATGCCGGGGAAGCGATTGAATTTAAGAATCGGAAGTGGCAAAACATCAATACATATACTTTGAACAACACACCTAAAAGAAAGAATACTGGTTTTCAATGTGTTAAAACAGAGACAGTTAGAATCATACCAATTTTTAACAGCCACTATGTCCTTTGAAATACTGTTAATTAGTCTGGCTAAATCCACATCATGCCATAGAATGGTTGTGTCATCCGCAAACACAGTGAAGAGCCCATTTATTTGAACCTGTGGCAAATCATTTACATATAGTAAAAACAATAAGGGGCCAAGAACAGAGCCCTGTGGAACACCAGACTCAGACCTTCCCTTCCTTAGAAGTATCATCATTAACTGAGACTGTCTGGACTCGTTCCGATAGATAGGACCTAAACCGCTTCAAGGATATGCCCCTGAAACCATATCTCTCCAGTTTTTGCAACAGTATTCCGTAATTCGCGCCGCAACAAATTCCCCGACGTCCATGTTCCTGTAAAGGTGTACAAGAAAGCTGAAGATGGCATCTCCAGTGCCAGTATTCCGTTGAAAGCCGAACTGGCACTTACTCAAGATGTTATGTTTATGTAAGTAGGACATGACTCGGGTCTTAACTAGTTTTTCTACAACTTTAGCCAGAGTGGAAAGCAAGGCTATAGGACGATAGTTGGAAGGATCGTCGGTACTCCCACCCTTATGCACAGGAACAATTACCGCCCTCTTTAGACATTGATCGTATTGACGAGATAAAAATTATCATGTTTAGATAATATTATAAGAAACTTCATAGATTTGTTTGAAGGGACATGTCACACCGAAAAAAAGTACTGCGTTTTCAGAAATCACTAGATTTCGGGGAAAATCATTTGATTTCCGATGATTTTCGATTTGATTTCGGGGAAAACATTTGATTTCGGACGTAATCTGTGTAACTGAGTAGATCTCTTAAATATGCGTTGGTAATCCGGCCAATTGTACTTCTGTGAATATAAAGTCTACTGTCCGTCTTGAATCAGTTATTCTCTCCATTTTTCTAAAGGAATAATAATTGTTAGTCTGTAACAAACTGCTGGATAACTGAATTTCGTTATCAATTTACAAACCAAAATATATTTCAAATAGATGTCTAAATAAATAATTTAAGCAATTACAGTTATTTATTGACAATAGATTGATATGCATAAATGCATACTGCTATTGGTATTTCTATATCACTGTTTACTAAGTTCAAATACTTCGAAAGTGATAATAAAGTCTTTAGAAAATTATTTTTATATTTTCGCTTCAGTTGGTGGTCCAATGTTTCATTGTTTGTGTAAACATAGTTAGTCCTAAACTAAATTTCTTTTTTTGGATATAATTTAAAGGCTTTTTTAATCTATGAACCACGGTGCTGTTACAATAGGACAGATTAAAAATAAGACCATGACCAGTCCTTGTTGGAACGCCCTGTACAATACCTGTCTCGGTGGCTCTTTTATTGGTCTGTCTTAAAAAAAAACAGTTTCCTGTTATTGTGTTTTTTTAAATTTTTTCTTTGTTCTTGCTCTCCAATAAATAAAACACATTCTTTTGAAATATTTACATTCGCAGTTAATTTATTCATTGAATAACTTTTTAATGAAAAATCAAGAAAATCAAAATCGGGATCAGTGATGAAAGTCACTTGAAAAAAATGAACGGCAATAATAAAAGTTGACAGTAAAAGTTTTATAGCTCGTTTAACATAAGCCTGATCTTTCACATTTTAGGTGAAATGGGCTGTTATTAATTAAGTAATCCATGTTGAACGTTTGGATCTATTATATTTTTTTCTCGATTTTCCTCGGTTTTTTGCACATAGTTACACCTGAATTTCCACATTTTAAACATTTTTTGTACAGTTTACGTATCCAGTGCACTTTAAGCATCTTGCATCTTATATCAAAATGATCAAATACTAAACAGGGATAAAAAGTTATAGTAACCCGATTTTGATTTTCTTGATTTTTCCATCAAAAAGTTATTCATTTAGTAAATTAACTGCGGATATAATTATTTAAAAAACAATGTGTTTTATTTGTTGGAGAGCAAAGAGAACAAAGAAAGAATTAAAAAATGTCCACAGGTAACTGCTTTTATAAGCGAGACTAATAAACGAGCCATCAAGAACGGTATGTAATAGGAAAATTCTCAGCTTAACGGCAGAGATATGTGAAATGCTCGAGTGAACTATTTTAAAGTGATTCATCCGACTTTAAAACAATCACTCACGAACATAAAGGCGAGACTAAACGACGGTCACACAATTAAATATTTAAAACTAGGCTGTATCGATCGGCATATCGGTTTCCATTTCTAATCCGTAAAAGGATTGGAACCACACGACCCAACAACAGCGTAAAAATTCTGACTCACGACCATTTGAAAGCAAGTTTCTTTTACCTTACAGCCAAACACGCTTTGTTATTTATAGCGTGTTGATTCTATACATAATACCCGAAACTCGACCAAAAAATGACATGCACGTATGTTGATCACGATATACAGTCGAACCTCTCTAAATCGAAGCTCGTTAATTCGTAAACCTCTGGTATTCGAAATATATTGTACGTCCCTTAAAAAAAACCTCTAGAAATCGAAATAAATGGGAGATTAAATCGAAATTCTCTGAAAGACCATTTTTACCTCTACAATTCGAATTTCATTCTAATTCAACCTCTATAAGTCGAATTTTGTCAGTCGTAGCCATAAAATCTAAACACGTTAGAGCACGTATAACATATTATTTTATTTACCGATTGGCGGTTATTGCAACTGATTGTTACGCACACGTAGGCGGCTTACAAGATGAGTCTCGAACGTAAACACAGAAGTTTGACAATCGGTGATAAAATAAAAATTATAAATGCTGTTAAAAGTGGCGAGAAGCTTAAAAAAGACATTGCTAAAGAGTATAATATTCTACAGAGTACGTTATCAACAATTTTGAAAAATCAAGGATATATTTTATCCCAAGAAACATCGACAAATTTGAGTGCAAAAAGAAAAAGGGAAGCCGAGTTTCCCGATGTGGAGGAATGCTTAGTGAAATGGTTTAAACAGTGCCGAAATAATGTTAGTGTTGGAGGAACAATAATGAAGGAAAAAGCCGAAGCATTTGCTAAATCTTTAGGGCATAACTAGTTTAAAGCAAGTAACGGTTGGTTAGAAAAATTTAAGAAAAGACATGGCATAGTGTTTCGTAAGATGTGTGGTGAAAGTGCGAGTGTATGTGATTCGGTTTGCGATGACTGGAAAAATGAACTAAAAACGATTATAAAAGACTATGATGCTTGCAACGTTTTTAATTCAGATGAAACTGGGTTGTTTTTTAAGTGCCTTCCAGATCGTACAATGTGCTTTAAGGACGAAAAGTGTCACGGTGGTAAACCCAGCAAAGAAAGAATAACCGTTTTTTTTGTTAACAGCTAATATGACAGGTACAGAAAAGTATAAATTATTGATAATGGGAAAATCTGCAAAGCCTAGATGTTTTGCGTATATAAAATCACTTTCTGTAGATTACACTGCAAATAAAAAAGCATGGATGACATCCCAAATATGGTCTGATTTTTTTGTTGAAATTTGACAAAGATATGACAAAACAAAAGCGTAAAGTTTTGTTAATTGTGGACAATTGTACCTCGCATAGTAAAGATATTCCTCGTCTTAATTCAGTAACAGTGAAGTTTTTGCCCCCTAACACAACCTCCAGACTTCAACCATTAGATCAGGGTATAATTAAAAACTTTAAAACATTATATAGAAAGGAAGTTGTACGAAAAATTATAAATGATATGGAAGAAGGAAAAACCAGCTCAGTGAATCTATTAGAAGCAGTACGAACTACGGCTAACAAGGCATGGTTCAGTGTTACCCAAGTTACAATTGCAAATTGTTTTAGAACATGTGGATTTTTACACTCAGCGTCAGAAGAACTTCAGGAAGAAACCAGTGTATCATCAGTTGAGGATGTTGATGAAGCAATAGTTGATGAAGAATGGCGTATAATTTCTGAAAAATTTGATACATGTTGTAAAACGTTTGGCGAGTATGTGAGCTTTGATGATGAGGTTGCCGTTTCTGGAACATTAAGTGATGGCGAGATTGTGGCTTCAGTTACTAAAGAAATGAATGACAATACCGACGAGGAAGATAATGTTACTGAAGAAGAGGAGCAACCTGTTTCAGCCAGGGATGCTAAAGCCATGGTAACAAAGCTGCGAATTTTTTTCGAAAGAAAAAGTGATACACAGGATTCGGTTTTTTCTGCTTAGCGACGATTGAAAACAGTATTGATTCCTGCATATTTTTAAAATCAAAACAAAGATAAATGACTTTTTTACCAAAAAATAAATATGTATTTATTTTATGTGTATAAATATTTAGGTATATATGATTAATATGCATATTATGTATATTCAGATATTTGCAGTAGAATGTACGTATAACATACATTGTATGTATGTACACTGTGTCCCAGATTGCTTGTAATCACAGGGTTTCTCGGTAACCAGCAGAGATAGAACTTTGCGGTTTTCGCGACTCTGTGTCAATTTTTCGAGAAACTTTGAATGCCGCAAACAGAATTGTGCCAGTTTGTTTCGTTCCCGAGATACAGAGTGAAATAGAAATTTTGCACTTTTGGGGGTGGTATCATATTTCGGACACCCTGTCAGATAAAGAAAAGGTAAAAACCGCTATGGATAGATATTTTTACGTAGAGTCCAGTGCTGTAGTCGAAATTTTTTTTAGACAAACCGTTTTTGAGAAATAGCCCAAACTTAGTATTTTTTAAATGGAACACCCTGTATTTTTTGGTTCCAAAAAATTTCCTTTTTTTTCTCTTTAAAATGATATATCACACTATGCACTTTTGACGTAAACTAAGCCTTATAAACGCAATATTAAAAGAAAAACGTAAGTTGGCCATGGAAATATGGCATGGAAACAAAAATCAAAACTATTTGTTTCTTAAGTATATCAAATATTGCCGTGTTTATCCTCTTATCATAGGAGTTACCAATAATTCTAACAGGTAAATTAATAGATATTAAGAAGAAATGAATAATTTTGAAAATAGTCATAAGTATGATATGATGGTTTGTTTTATTGAATGTCATGAAAACAGTGATCAAGCATCTGATTTATATTTTAACAGGTAAGCACCAAGCGCTTAAATTATTATGAATTCCACCAATTCCACATTGAGTTATGGACTATTTCCAAAAGCTTTTTTATATCGTAGATATCCAGAAAGGCGCCACACAAGGCAATTTTTCGCCGAATTAAATTAAATTTAATTAATGATGGATCATTTTCAAAGCACAGGGCTAAAACATATAATAAACGAAATCACGAGAACAATGAGATTGTTGTATTAGCAAGTATTCAGGCCAATCACGCGAATTCATGTAGGCATATTCAGGAAACAGTGGGGTTGTCAAAATCACAAACGCAAAGGATATTAAGAAAACATAAATATAAGCCTTATAAAGTAAATGTAGTACAACAATTGCATCCTGGAGATGCAGAAAGGCGTCTAAATTTTTGTAACTGGTATCTTCAAAAAACCCAAAATGACCCTGACTTCGGTAGCAAGGTTATATGGTCCGACGAAGCCTATATAAGTTGTAGTGGTATTTTTAACAGGCATAATAATAGGCACTGGTATACGGAACACCAATTTTTAACAAGAGAACGTCAGCAGCAAGGAAGGTTTGGGTTTAGCGTCGCTTGCTTTATATTGGGAACAAAGATTACATTCCATATTTACAATAATAATTTAACAGCAGATAGATATCTAGCAATTTTAAATCAAATACTACCGGATTTATTGGATAACTTGCCGCTAGCAAATCTGCACAATATTTACTTTCAGCAGGACGGTGCTCCTGCCCACAATGCGCAAATTATAAGGCCATTTCTATTTGAAAATTTTCACGATCGCTGGATTGGTACAAATGGACCAGTAAGGTGGCCTGCTAGGTCGCCAGACCTCTCAATATTAGATATTTTCGTTTGGTCTTACTTAAAAAACAAAATTTACCTGAATCCAGTCAATACGATGGAGCAGCTGCAAAATGCAACCATTCAGGCATTTAGATCATTGGAAGATAGACCTATAATAATGATGAATTTTCTAAGAAGAATTCGCACTGTGTGCCAATTATGTGTTCGTGAGGGGGGCGGCCATTTTGAACAGTTTTTCTAGTTATGTAGAATTTGTTTAGTATTGTGATTAAGTTTATCAAGATTATTAAGTTTATTTATTTCATAGTAAAAAAATGGTTATTAATTTTTTATGTTGTTTAATTTTGCTTCTGGACACTTTTAATATCTACCCATATTTCCATGGCCAACTTACGTTTTTCTTTTAATATAGCGTTTATAAGGTTTAGTTTACGTCAAAAGTGCATAGTGTGATACATCATTTTAAAGAGAAAAAAAAGGCGAATTTTTTGGAATAAAAAAATACAGGTCCCATTTAAAAAATACTAAGTTTGGGCTATATCTCAAAAACGGATTGTCTAAAAATGTGTGCGACTACAACACTGGATTCTACGTAAAAATATCTATCCATAGCAGTTTTTACCTTTTCTCTATATGATAGGTTGTCCGAAATATGATACCACCCCCAAAAGCGCAAAATCTCTATTTCACCCTGTATCTCGGGAACGAAACGATGTGGCACAATTCTGTTTGCGGCATTCAAAGTTTCTCGAAAAAGTGACACAGGGTCGCGAAAACCGCAAAGTTATATCTCTGCTGGTTTCCGAGAAACCCTGTGATTACAAGCAATCTGGGACACAGTGTACATAGAAATAAGTACCTATGTAAAGAGATTAAGTTTTTTTGTTCGTTGATTTAAAAATAAGGGCGCTTTTATGTAATACCTCGATATTTCGAAATTTATTTATTAAGCCTCGTTAATTCGAAACACTCGATAAATCAAAATCTCTATAAATCGAAGTAAATTACTATTCCCTTGAGATTCGAATTAGAGAGGTTTGACTGTATTACATTAGAACATGTCATTTAGGATATATTTTCGAATAGGAAACATTAACGAATAATGTTGAGAGTCAGCGTGGCACTTTATTGAAAAGTTAACAACAGTTTTTGTAAAGCTAGGAAGTGGCTCATATAGGTGAAGTATAAAATATGAGGCTTATTTGACAATTAATGCAACCCTTTTGTTTCATATTTCAAACGTTTCACGTCTTTACGTTTTATATTTACGGTGACAGAAACCTTAATAAAAAAAACTTACTTTAGTCAAACCCAAGCTAGATGCTGTTGTTCGCGTGTTTTGACCGTCATTTAAAACAGTTCATACAAGAAGAAACACCACAGTGGACACCCGAGGTGAAAACAGAAGGTAGTTTTTGATAATCAGTGGTAAGCATCTAAAACTGTACGTGTACAGGGTGTCCGGATTTGGTTGCAAAAGCAGGGTATCTCGCTTATTTTTAAAGATAGAACCTTGCGGTTTTCACGAACCTAAGCTAATTTTTTGTAAAACTGATGAAGCCGTAAACAAAATTTTCATAGCCTTCTTCGTTTATGAGATACAGGGCGAAATAGAAAATTTATATCCTTTAACTTAACGCAAGGGTTATCCTTTAACTTAACGCAAAGGGAAAAATTGCTGCTTATGCAGTTTTTTACGGTGGATCCAGTGGCGTAGTCATATTTTTCATTTGAGTTGTTATTTTTTAGATATGACCCAAAGTTGTGTTTTTTTAAATGGGACACCCTGTATATTTGTCCAGAAATTGATTTGTCCGTTTAAAAGCTTCTCAAAAATATATAATAGTATGGGTCTATTTTAATAAACAACAACAAAAATCCTAATTTTTATAATTATCATCCCAAATTTTGCAGTAAGCCATGCAAAACAATGCTGCCTTTTATCTAATTAAAGTCGTCAACAATATCTAAATCCTAACAATAAATCAAAATAAATATGTAATTAAATCTATTTATCAAAATATGTATTGATAATTTCGCACCAAAAAGTACCACCTACCTAGATTTATGTAACACAAGAACAAAACAGTAATAAATTATTATGTAACAAGCCTTTCAGCAAAAATCAACTGTCGTATAAGAACTACAGTAACCAAGGAAATCAAAAGAACTGTTCAAACTGATTTCCATTTTGTTCTATGCATGCTTCGCACAATTTTCGTATTCGTTTTAGGGAATTAAGCAAAATAACGGGATGATTTTGTAAATAGCGAAAATTTTCTCTTGTTGCATTTCCTAAATCTTGGACATTATTATAGTGGTCTTTGTAAATTCTATTTTCCAGATATCCCCATAGAAAGAAATCTAAAATCGACAAATCTGGGGACCTAGGGGGCCATCTTATAGGTCCATTTGTTCCGATCCATTGATTGGTAAAATTATTGTCCAGAAATAATCTCGTCATTCCAGAATTGTGTGCAGGAGCACCCTCCTGTTGAAAATAAATTTCGTTAATTTGCGCTAGAGGAACATCATCAAGTAATTCAGGTATAGCTGCCTCTAAAATTTCTATATAGCGATTGGGTGTTAGATTTCCCTCAAATATATAAAATTTTATATGTGTTCCTAATATGAAGCAGGACACATTTAGACCAAACCTGCCATGCTGTCTTCTGGGAAATATTTGGTGTTGATTTTCCTGGGACCAGAATCTACTATTGTGCCTATTGAGTATACCAGAATTACTGAAATGTGCTTCGTCTGACCATATAACCCTCCTTTCAAAATCTCTAACCATATCGCATCTTTCTCGAAACCAATTGCAGAAGGCTACCCGACGCTCTGCATCCTCTGGCTGTAAGTGCTGCACGAGCCTAAATTTGTATGGGTGGTATTTGTGCTTTTTTTAGAATTTCTTGAACTCTAGTTTTGGAATCCCTATGCTCTTTTCACTGGCCCTACAAGAGTTTGTAGGGTAAGCTTCTGCATTACCAAAACCGTAATTTCCTCAGCCTCCCGATTTTCTTTATTATATGTTTTCGTATGAGGTTTGATAAATGATCCGTGATTAAGTACATTCTTTTTTATCCGATAAAAAGTGGATATATTATTTGCCTCCTTTCTGAATATCTAAATAAAAATTAAGCAATAGTATTTCAACATACCAAAAAATTAACTATTTACCTGTTAAAATACATCTCAGAAGCCGCTTCAACATTTTCATTACTTAATATAAAACAAGCTAACATATCGTACTTTTCATAATGTTCGAAAGTTTGGTTTTCTTCCATAATAATACAAATATATTTTTACACAATAAATAAATACAAAAAACTAGTGCCATATTTTATATACGCGTACAAAATTGGGAAATGTCATTTGCTTCCAAGAAAACAAAAGAAAACGGCATCGTTTTGCATGGCCTACTACAAAATTTGGGATGATAATTATAAAAATTAGGATTTTTATTGTTGTTTATTAAAATAGACCCATACTATTATTTATTTTTGAGAAGCTTTTAAAACGACAAATCAATTTCTGGACAAATCTACAGGGTGTCTCATTTAAAAAACACAACTTTGGGTAATATCTAAAAAATAACAACTCAAATGAAAAATATGACTACGCCACTGTATCCAGCGTAAAAAAGTGCATAAGCAATAATTTTTCCCTTTGCGTTAAGTTAAAAGATAACCGAGATACGAGGAGGGTCCCAAAATGCAAAATTTTCTATTTCGCCCTGTATCTCATAAACGAAGAAGGCTATGAAAATTTTGTTTACGGCTTCATGAGTTTCACAAAAAATTAGCTCAGGTCCGTGAAAACCGCAAGGTTCTATCTTTAAAAATAAGCGAGATACCATGCTTTTGTAACCAAATCCGGACACCCTGTACTGCATCTTAATGAGTTCTGCAGTTGCTTACATTGGACCAAAAATATGTTCGAATAATGGATTTTTCATCTGAGAATATCAGAGCATGTCATTCGATCGAATTTTTGTGCAGGTATATAGGAACACTCAAAAAACCGACACAGAGTGGAAAAACTGAGCCAAAGCAAAATCGGTTTCATCGGCTTAAAAGGTTATGGCGACTGTTTCTTGGTATCTGCAGGGGATAATGTTTATTGACTATAATAAAAAAGGAAAAACAATTACCGGCAAGTGTTATGCTAATTTACTTAAACCTCTGAACCATGAAATAAATAAAAAGTCTGTATTTGGCTTTAGTTCACAAATCGACAGTTACGGTAGGCAAAATATATGAATAAAATTGTTGAGTAACTCTCAAAGGTCTTGAATTATTATAGTTGTAAATTATAGGGGAGAACCGGTATGAAGTGGACACTTTAATAAAAATGATTAAATTAAAATGTTATGGACAATGAAATCCATTAAAACCATATAGGCGAAAAGCTCTATTAATATCTTTGTAAAATGAACTATTAAAAAAAATTAGGCAAGCTTATGATCTGAGTAATATTTAAATTTGGAAAAACATGCCTTTGTCCATTTCAAAACATCGATGTATTGAAACGGACGGTGGTGGTTTTGAAAAGGACAGTAGTGATTTTAAAAATTATATACGCATTAAAAGACATTAATTGCTTCAAAAATAACTTTTATTTAAACATAAGCTATATTAGGAACAGTTATTACAATAAAAATGACGAATTCCCTTAAGACCACAAGTTTCATGTGCCCATAAATTGCATATGAAGCACTGTAACCAGTCTGTCTTGCTATGCTGGTATGCCTTCATGCAACAAACACAATTATTTTGATTTACTGCATTATTTTTGTCTTTGGTTTGAGTGTTCAGTTCATTGTTCTCTTTTAGTGTTAGTTGGTTTTGCTCATTGTTGGGTTTTATTTCTGAAATTTGGAAATAATGACTTAGCGGAAGTTCATCAGACTGCTCACTATCATCAGGATTCTTCCTATGGCAGTAGTCGTGTAATGGCAAATCGTCATCACTTGAATCGTGTATAGAAAAATTGTCCAAATCTTCTGAACTTGAGGACTCTTGAATAAGGGTTTTTATTCGTTTTCTTGTAGCCGCTGAAGTTTTGGTGTCTCAGTGATTACCGTTGTTTTCCCTTTCCTAGGTCCTCGCTGACAGCCTTTTTTTGGAGGTGCCTTAGGATATGGCCTTAGTTGTTCTGGAGTTATAGTAATTTTCGAAGTGGAAGGCTGTGAAACATCACCTTCTAAAGATTGTGGGGTTGTATCTGTAGTGGTGGAAGTTGATGGCTGAGCAACATCTTTGATGCCTTGTGAAGTGCTTGGATCTGGCCGATCTGACACAAATGAAGACAAAAAATCGTCCCCAGAAAAAATATTTCTATTAAATGGGTGTATTCCGGTTGCCAAAAATGCCTTTGTTATATTTGGCGGTGAAAATGCATGAAGAAAAGCCTCGTTAGCAAATGAAGCCACTTCATAAATAGTTACCGTTTTTCCTGGGTTTGATAACATCCAAGAATTCATTGCTGTTCTATATCTGGTTTTAAAGGGTCCATATACACAGACATCTAATGGCTGTAGTCGGTGACTACAGTGCGGGGGAAATGTAAGAATGGTTATATAATTTTCCCTTGCTAACTTGACAACTTCTAGTGTAATATGCGTTTTATGGTTATCCATCAAAATCAGGCATGGGTCCTCTGCAGTAGGCTTTACAAATTTTATGAAGTGCTTCATTGCGTCTAAAAATCCTTCCTCCGTCATCCACCCACTAGGATTTGCCACTCCCTTTGCGCCAATCGGTCCTTCTTTCAACATAACTTCTTTAAAATGCACTCGTGGAAAAATTAAAAATGGAGGGATTGTTCCACCAGATGCATTAATAAATCCAAGCATCGTAACCAAATTACCTCTTTCTGCTGAGGTCACTTGCCCTACTTGCTTTGAACCTCTGACCGCTAAAACTTTTGGGGGATTTGTAACTGTGAGACAGCCGGTTTCATCTAAGTTCCACATCATATTCAAATTTGTGTTTCTCCAGAACTCGCTGCAAGTTGTCATAAAAATTATTGACATTTGTTTGATTGAAAGAGGTTGCTCTAGATAGCGATGTGTTTTCTGGTTTTCAACAAACTCAACGTTGAATTTCTCTTTATAAAACCTCGCAACCAATCTTTTGATGCCATCTCGTTTTTGGTCCAAGGTTTTGGTAAAATGCTATTCGCCTTAGCATACTGATAAGCCAGTTCCCCCCTCCTTGCACGGTTGTAAGGCCGTAACACATCTTAGATGATGTTTTCAGATAGTCCGCCAATATTTTTTCCTGATCAAGGGAAAAAATACGTTTATTCCCGATGTTAGGTCGATGATGATAATCTTCCTCCTGAGTTTTAGCTTTCTTACAAATAGAAGCTAAATAAGACTTGGACATGTTATGGGCCGCCGCCACTGACCGAATTGATTGATTTCTTTCGAAAACTTCTCTTACGGCGATTTCGATTACCTCACTGGATGGTCGTAACCTTTTTTTTTTGTGTAGGTTTATTGATCTGAAAAGTAAACAAATTTAAATAGTACCTATGAATTTAAAATTTAAAAATAACTATAAATTAATAAAGCCTTGACACGTCCGTTTCATTACAGCGTCTTGTGTCCTTTTCAAAATAACACCCACTTAACCTCAAAATGACAATACAAAAGGTAAATAGAGAAATATTTTACAAGATCTGCTGCTACATTAATATACTAGAGTAACTTAGTTTTAACCTTATTAATCTAAAACTGACTATATTTCAATAGCTTACCTGTGACATGGTTCGATGTTTTCACAAATAATTTACTTTTTTACCGAATAATATTAAAATGCTTGCGGTTCACACATAGACAAGTGGTTCGACGCGCAACTTCGGTGGCAATGGGATTTGGGAACAGGGTTGCCAAATTTAAATGTAAAATTTTCGGCCATACGACCACATAGGAACTGTCCGTTTCAAGACCCGTCCGTTTCATAGCGGTTCTCCCCTACGATACGGGAAAAGTTTAAAAGATTTTTCTTTGGAAATATCAATTGTTTGTTTTTTATTTAGAGAATATGATATTACAATCACTGCAATAAATAATAACTATATAATATTGGAGTTACTCTAAAACAACTCTGAGAAAATATAATTTTCGATCTAAACTATTAAAATATCAAATCTGCCATATGGCTTCAACGGTTACAAAGAAGGGTACCTGCTGACATTTCAGAGAAACGTAACTTTATCCCTTCGAAAAGGTTTCCATTAGACCAAGAACTAGCCGCACGAAACATCTGCTTATGTGATTTTTCAGTCAAAATTCGATAGTTAATATCGTTAATATTACTTGACAACATTAAATGTGGTACAGAGTAAAATGATGCCCACAAATTAAATAATATGCATTCTTAGAATTTTTCAATTATACAGTATATAACCCATCATGCTTATAAAATTTAACAAAAAACCGACTTCAAAAAGTGAAAAATAATATGGTATTTCACCTGGAAAATGTTACTCTGTGAAGTCGGTACAAAACTTATTCATAATTACTTAATAACAAAAACATATTTCTGTAATGAGTGTTTTAATGTCTAATACCAGGAGTAATACAACATTATTTTTCAATTTTTTGTGCATTTTTTTGAAGTCGGTTTAATTTTTTTTTTAATTTATTTCATCCTTTTTTTGTTTTAGTTAGTTTTGTTGCAAAAGTCAAGTTTATCAAATATTGTACAATATACAATATTAACATACTTACTTTTTCTTCATGACAAAATGGTGAATGCATTAGCGAACGCATATACATATACCTACATCCTGTATATTCCCTGAAATTTTCATCCAACTTGTTCAAACCATTGCATAGTAATCAATGTACATACATGCAAAAAAAATATATAGGATCAAATTGTAAACCTCCTTTTTTGATTACTTTTCCACATATTTTATAAGGTGAGTCTGTTGAACGTTTATGTCGGGACGTTTTCGAGATATTTTGTTTATCTTTTGTTTAACGCCTAAGATGTGATATTTTCAAGAAATTGACATATATTCAGCAAGTTGTAGTTTAGTTCTGAAGTTCTGTTTTTGTGATAATAATATCACAAGTAGGGGCATACTTGTTAAGAGTACCACTAGTTGGTTTATACGGGGCTAACTAACTAATGATGCTCTTAACAAATCAATGCAAACTATAAATTAAGGAAGTTGTTGAGTTAATCGCTCCATTTCTCTCTAATTGCCCTCATCAACTGATAAATAATTAGACTTTTCATCCATCTCTTTGGCTTAACGCAAATTTGAGGCGCAACTAAATATGCTCTATTTAAATCTGGAGACTTTGGTGGCCATAACCTTCTGGTGATTCAAATTTACTTTCAAAATTTCCTTGACCATTTCAGCTTTATGTGGAAACCGAGGTGGAAAGGCATTATCGTCAACTAAAATAAAATGATCGCTGAAATTTTGAACAAATGGAATTAATATTGGTATAAGATAACTAAGTGGCTGCTATAATTGAGGCTCGTGAGATGTACAGTTCAGTTCTTCGGTGAAGCGTAATCCCTCAAAATACTGTAACACAACTACGATTACCATTTAGGGCAAGATGTCGGTCGAGCGAAAGTTTTTGGTCGGATATGATTCCTTTGGGTATCTAGATAAATACCATAATGTTTTAAAATGTTTAAACATTTTAAAAAATGTAATAGTATAAGACATTTTTTTTTAGTTATTACGGCTGGTTTTGGGGCATCGTAACGGCTTACCCTCGTTGTGTGTAGCTTTATTTTTATCATTAAATTAAAGTTATAAAATTTCTTAAATGTTAATAGTTTTCGTGTTATTTGCAAAAAACTAAACAATTTTTTTTGTAAATCTTAACTTGTTAATAACTTTTGAAATTGTTTACTTGAGGGTTTGAAACTTTTGCACATTTTTCTAGCCGTCAGTAGCTAGAATTAACACCTTTTTAAGTTTATTTATGAACTAGACTAATTATGAACGGCAATTTATATTACTCCTAAAGATTCTCTCTTCTGACTCGTGGATATTTAAAATACAAAATCAACTTAAACATCTGGCATGCTTTTGACTGTCCCAATTAAATGATTTAATGATGTTTATACGGTTAAAGACAGTAAGTAGGTACTTGCTTGAGGAAAGGGAATGATTTCTTTTTAATTTTTTCCCTACCGCTAATATTATATTTTTCTTATATTCAAATTCAGATTGATTTTAGTGTGATTTTTTATGCTATTTCCGAGGTTATTTCAATATACGGGACAGCAAAACAATTAGGTTCATTTCCCAGGAGTAGTTTTAATTCCATTTATGCAATAATTATATATATATGTAATATGAAATTAAATTGTTGCTAATTTTGGCACTTTTTAAAATTCTTACAGGCTTTTATGTTTTGACTGATATCACCAGGGACCATTAAGGATTTTATATGTTTTGCACATGGGGTGTGGTATTATTAAAAAGGGATTTTATTTATACTGGACGGGTTATATATAAAATATTTTTGGATTAAAGGTCACAATGTATGTTATGTCACAGAAGCTTGTGAATTATATAGGGAGTTTATATTTTTTTAATAATTGTGGATTGAGAGCTGTTAGAAATATACACGGTTTAAAATATCTATTTGAGATTTGATGTTTTTAAGGAAGTTGATTTTGCAGCTGGCAAAGTTTCTTTTAACTGAAAGTTTTAAATTGTTTAAGGTATCGATTTAAAGTTTCTGGTTATAGATAGGATTTTTAATTTTTTTTTTGAAAATTATAATTAAACAGCATCAAAATGTGGTGTGGTCAGTGGATTTAGAAAATTGTTTAGGACCACCTCGGCTTTATTGGATCTGAATGATTATACATTCCGCAGGCTTGACGAGGAAATGGTGGTGGCCTTAGTTATATTGGATTTTTCGAAGACCTTTGATACAATATATCATGATCTATTGTGTGCAAAATTGCATTATTATGGTTTTGATTTAGAGGCAGTTAATTTCCTCAGAATCTATATTGTCAGTTTCTCTCAAAGTGTCGTGGTTGAGGTACAAAGATCGGAAAGTCAGCATAAAGTTGATTAAGGTCGTATTATCATATAAAGGAAAAAATAAAATCTTAAGTGAAATACTGGATGAGAAGTTGAAATCAGTTTCGCGTATTTAAACTCAGAGTCCTAATAAATTAATTTTAAACTTTAAATTGCGCATAAAATTTTCTGAAAGCTTAGTTTTACCGGTTCATATTTTTAGACGTAATACGACCATATTTCTTTTACTTTGGATCAATTGGCTAAAAATCAACAATATCATTCAGTTCCATTACTACACTTTTTTACATAGATTGCTTACAAACTCAGAGCCTATAGACCTACGAGGAAAGCCTATTTTATTTTAAATTAATTAAATATTCTCAGGACTGTTACTTTTGCGATGCTACTCTATACAACAGCAATATTTCTACATCCATTTACCTACATCGCAGTAAAATTTGCTTAACTCTTTAAGTACTCAATATAAGTCACTACTACTCGCAAGATTTCGGCGAACTGTGAAATCAAAACTTTTTAGTAATCAGCTTATTTCACTGTTTTAGCTTTTTTCATATTCCCATGCGGCTTTACAATGTTAGATGTCTTTTCTTTTACTTTTTTTTTCATGTATTGTTATCTATTATTAGCAATATTAGTAGTTTACTATTATTAATATTTAGTTAACAATTGGTACTAGTTAGTTTTTCTTTTATATTTTTCGTCATATTAGGCTGTAAATTCACATCTTCTTATTGAGGTTATTACGACTTAATCGTAAAGTAAGGTTGTAAAAATTAACCCAAATATTACACGCAAAAATCAAATTAGGTCAAAAAGGTATTTGTGTCGCCATACATTATAAATATTTATTATGACATTTATCCTACAATCTATGTATGTTTTAGTATCGTTTAAAAATCAGCACCGTTTAAATTTATTTATTGTGAATGAATAATGTCGGATGGTTATATCACTAATTTAAACAATGATGTTTTTAATTATTCCCACCACCTCTGCCACTAATTCTATCATTTGTTATTACAAAACAGTTTTGGTAACTTGCGAGTAAGTATGAGAATATATAGGTTTATTTTTATGCAAATTTCTGTTATAATCTGTATTAAAAACGTTAGGGATTAATTACAAAACATCAGGTATAAAACAGATGTTTTTTTAACGTAAATACTTGCTGGCTTAGATGAAAAAGTTTTTTTTTTTAATATTTCATAGTTTTGTTTTTAAAGCATATGCAGTTTAGACAACAAAGGTTGAGGGCCTAAGGCAAAACGGCTAAGGGTACAATCACTGACAGTCAGGGCGGCTATGGAAAATTTCTGTGTATGACATAGTTTGGTCTAGTTAATTCGCCAGGGTGACGTTACAGACTCCAACTCCCGCTAGATGTCGGGAACATCGAAACTGGATAGGTGAGCGCACCTGCACGTTTTAAGACATGGATTTAAATATCTATTGCGTTATTTTAAATGGAAGTGTGCATATTATGTACCGTATGTCGTCATGCCTTAACCCACCATAACATGATCTAGGGCGTGTTATATCAATATCTGACATTCCCAAATTTTCGACTGCGTGTTATGGCATCAGCTCATAAAAGAGAAGTATTGTATCGTGAAAAAATAGCCCTCCGAGATTTTTTCAGATCTTCATGTTTCAGGGCCCCTAGATGACGAAAAACATGTTTTCTCAATTCCGCCGGTCTGTCTGTTCGCGTAGCTCAAAAACTACGTATCCGATTGATTTAAAATTTTGGTCAAAAATTAAGGGTTGTATGGGGATGACCTGGTTACATTCTGGCAGAAATCCAATATGGCAAAACAAAATGACGGCCTAGTGAAATGTTAAAAGATGATTATTAAAAAACTGCTTATCCAATTTATCTGAAATTTTGCACAAAGATCAAGTATTATCATGATTAGATGGCCGAACAAAATGGCGGTTTAATAAAATATTTAAAAATTGAGCCTGAAAAACTGCTTAATGGTTTGATTTCAAACTATAACTAATTGTGATATAGGGATCAACTAGAAAAATTGTGATTTGTAATTGTGAAACATTCACCCTCTCAGGTTTTACTATGTTTTATCAATTCCGTTGGTCCGTCTGTCAGTTCGCGATTGACTTCAAATTTTAATTTAAATATCTTGTACGATAACTTTGAGGTTACTAACTAGAAGGTGAAATTTTAATATCTTTTGATGTAAGCTCATTGTTTCCTAGTGTACCCATAACACTAGCTTTAGAGTACCTAAATGTACTACTTGAAATCAATAATTTGAAGAAAGAAATTATTGATGAATATTTGCTTCTAACAAATTATGTATGAATCAAAATTTTTTTCAGTTCAACAATAAATATTATAAACAACTTGAGGGAACTGCGATGGGCAATTGATTATCTTCGTTTCTTGCAAATTTGTTTATGGGTAGATTAGAAACCCAGTTCAAAAAAGAACTCTGGTATTTCGCAACGGTGTGGTATAGATAGGTAGACGATATATTTGCTATTTTTAATATTAAAACAGAAAATTTGGACACTTTCTTAGAAACATTAAACAATAAATATCCTTCCATTAATTTTACGTACGAAAAGGAGAAAAATCCGACTCATTTCATTGCCGTCAACACAAAATGGCAGCATTTAATTTCTTAACTCACAGGTTAGTCAATTTTCCATTAAGTAAAGAACGTTTTAACAGTATAATGAATCGGATTAAAAATATAGCTAAAAGTAATGGATATAATGATAATTTTGTACATAAATTAGTAAATAGACATAAGCATAAGAAAATATTAAAAGATGCCACTACTCCTCAAGCACTTGAGGCACCCAATAAGTTCATAGTAATCCCATATGATCCCAGATATACGAGAGGTCTAGAAAAAAGTATTTAAAAACGTAGGTTTTAGAGTAACCTACAAAACGGAGAACAGTTTGAAAAATCTCCTTGGAAACCCTAAAGACAAAGTCGACTTGAAGGAGAGGAGTGGCATCTATGAAATTAGCTGTAATGACTGCGATCTAAAACATGTTGGGCAAACTTAAGTTAATTAAAAATGTATCTAATAATAGATTATTGGATGCATTTGAGATTATAGAAATAGTTAAATGTGATAAGCAAGCACTAAATAAAGACACAGGATCTATTCCCTATAGTCCCCTCTATAGCTTACTTGACAACGGTGCAGTCGGGTGCAACCAAGTGTGTCCACGTTTACCTATAAATAGTCTCGATTAGTTACTTTAGTTTATATCATCTGCTGATGATGCTAACTTGGTTAGCAAAACGCCCGTCCAGAACGTAGCAAGTTGTGGTGTAGTGTGGTTAGAACTCTTGTATTTTGAGCCAAAAAATATGTTTTATCAATTCTGTCGGTCCTTCTGTGGCTCTTTCTGTCTGTCTGTCAGTTCGCGGCATAGCTTAAAGACTACTTACCCGATTAACTTAACAAATTTTGATCACAAATTAAGGATCATATAGGGATGACCTGGTAGTATTTTGGTAAAAAACCAGTATGGCAAAACAAAATGGCGTCTAGTAAAATGTTAAAAAAATAATATTAAAAAGCTACTTATCCAATTTATTTGAAATTTTGCACAAACATCGAGTATTATGTGGGAATCAACGTAAAATTTTGGTACGAATCCAAGATGGCGGAACAAAATGACAGCATAATAAAATATTTAAAACTTCAGCCTGAAAAAACTACGTAATGGATTGATTCAATTGTGTGCCATAACTAATTGTGGTATACGGATCAACTAGTAAACCTCTGTCTCTAATTCAAGTTTATTCTTTTGCATTTTAAGTGCAAATTAAATTAAACTCGAAATGAAATGAAACCTGAAATTTATCAGATGACTCGGAAGAAAGAATCAGGGAAAAAGTTCCGGGTCCATAATTGGACCATTAGGGGATTAACGAAAGTAGGGAATAAAGTAGGAAGTCCTGTATTTATAGGCTTCCTGAATTTGTAAAATCAAGCGGGGACTTACGGATTAGACTCTAAAAAAGAAGGGAACTATGAATAATTTTATTGTATATTGGTTTTAAAGAATTTATTAGGTTTATAAGTACGTAAAATATACCTTTTGAATTTTTCGTTCGAAAAAAAAAGTTTTTTTTTTTCTCTGAAACTGTGAATTTGTAAAGCCTTGATAAGATAGGGCGTATTAATACTTCTGCATCTGATAAACGTAATCTCTGACTGAGTCGTGGCCATACTACACGTTATTTTCTTAATGCATTTCTTCATACATCTGGGGTTGCGTAACTCCGCTTTTACTAATAAAATACAGACTACTTTGTCATTGTTTTAGAGGATAACCACCTGTTTTCATTAAATGGATCCGGCTAGGTGTCGAAACCATCAGTTTCAGAATCATCCTATATGCATATAAAACATTCAGTGTCCATGTCCACTCGCCGTTTGACACGACAACGTCGCAAAAGATATAATTTCATGCGAGCGCTTCACAAAAAGAGTTCTTTGTTCGACTTCCCACACATTTTCAATTGGTTGCGTGTTCTTAAGTTGGTCGCCGTCGAAAACGAAAAACAATTTTCTATCATTGTTTGCTATTGTCATTCAGAAATCTTTAGTTGAGTTCATGAATGCATTAGACTACCCTAAAATAAAGACAATGAGCATTTTCTTTTAGTCCATTCTCGCCATCAAGTTACCCATCTTATTGAAAGTAGAATTCGAGATCCTCGGAGTCCTATAATTGTTTTTTCTGTGTACTCGACTATCCATCACGTTATCTGAAATCGCCTGTCGGTAGATTTTTTTTTTAGTTACCAACAGATTAATAGTTATCGTTATCGATATGCCAGCTTACCCAGAACTAATGAAGTACCCTTGGAAGTACCTATCGATTACTATAACCATATCGGTATCATCGATATAACAGTATCTATATATAATAATACCATGGCAATCTGCTATTTTACTTTTTTACTGTGAAAATATATTAATGAAATATATTTTCCATTAGAAAATTTGGACAGGGTGCGTGAATATGCAGTTTAAAACGACTTTCCGTGTTTAAACATTTTGATTGGCTATAAAATTGTAAGACATGGTCGAACTTTCTCAATAATCCATAACAAAACCTTATACAGGAATTCTGGAGTATTTGAAGACTGTTTTTACTTTTTTGAGTGAATGCTGGCCAGTAAAGAATGTCAGCATACGCAAGACCCGATAGGACCAACCTATTACATAGCTGCAATTTGACGTCGGCACTAAGAAAATCTTTAAATAAATATAGTGTTTTTAGTTTATTGTATGAAATATGCAACAAATGAGATACGTGAATGTCAAAGCGTATATCATCATTTATATGTACTGCGAGGTTCTTGCAGGCTCGGGAGAAATTTAAAATATTATTATCTAACTCCAAAACAAACTGTGCATCATTACAGATTAATTATCTGTCCTTGCCAAAAATAAGAACCATTGTTTTCTTATTATTAAATGATAGTTTATGAGCCTCTGACACTCTTGCTATACTTGCAATATCTCTGTTAATAAAAGTGGCAGCCTCTAGGCGACTGTTACATGAAAATGAACGGTAAAGCTGCATGTCATCAGCATATTGATGAGATTGACTATAAGAGAGAAAGTTAGAAAAATCTGCTGTATATATAGAGAATAATAAAGAACCTAGACCAAAGAACCTTAACTTTTTGATAAGAGTAGCATGACATAAGGTGTCAAATGCCTTGCTGAAGTATAATAGGATTAAGCAGGAGTTTTTCCCAAAATCTTAGGCCCTCAGTAAGTCATCCGAGCTCTTAGAAGGGCTGTTGTAGTGCTGTGACCCAGACGAAATCCAGGCTGAGTATCTGGTAAAATTTTATTAATAAGAAGGAAATTATTTAATTGTTCAGCAACTATTTTTTAGTATCTTCGACATGGTACAAATAATGCTAATGGGGCGCTAGTGATTATGAATAGTGAAGTGTAACTTAATGCTTGTAAGACATTTGAAATTAATCTAGTAAGTAGTTTTTTTTTTCGGTCGGGTTTTTGAACATTTTACTATGCCGCCATTTTGTATTGATATCTTGGATTCGTACCAAAATATTACCAGATTATCTCCACCCTTAATTTTTGACCAAGTCAATCGGGTATGCAGTTAGGGGTTCGCGAGACCACGAGACTAGTCTCGGTCTCGATACGAGACCGAGACTTGAAAGAGTATTCCGAGTCCGAGACTTGATGTTCGAGACCGAGACCGAAACCGAGACATACCTATCGAAACTCTCGGTCTCGATCTCAAAGTGAAGTAGCAACATAACTAATGTTCGTAAATTATTTGTTTTGACAAAATAATTCAAAAAATATGTTTGGGGGCAAATTAATTGATGCAAAAAATAATTTTTCTATAATCAATTACATTATACTAGCATTGTTCTTATAACAATGATACTAGTGAAATAGTCATTTAAAAAACGATATAAATAACCGTAAAAAGAGAATTTCCCAAATTTAGAAATTCTAGTAGCGAAATTCCACTTCACATATCGAAAACCGTAAATTGCTACCCTGTTCTCAAAGAGAGACACTTTATCACGACTATACTATATAGGATTTTGATATTGTGATCTGTATAAATTTATAATCGGTTTTTACGTTTAATTATTAAAAGTAACTAAAATCCAAAAACTTTTAGTTTTTTGGTTCAATAATTAATAACTAATAGACTGTAACAGCTAAAAACATTGCAATATCATATTCTTATATAGTATAGATACGGTAAAGTCTCCAACAGACGAAGTAATTGTGGTGATTTTTGTTTAAAAATTTTCCGACTTAAAATAAACAAAAAATTGTTAAAAAAATCAGTGAAAATTTTTCTTAACATTTTCTTCTTTAATCGCTTCGATAGCTTGCTAATTAAAGAAGGTATGTGTTTTATAGAACAATATTTTTGTATTGATTTTGTTTGTATTTGAAAATAATGGACGATATAAAATTTTTAACTTTGTGTGTATAATAAAAATAATACATATACATACGGACAAGATTTTCAACAAACAAAACACAAAGTAGAATTTGACTTAGGATTTTAAATAGATTATCAATAAAGCTAATTGAACTATTACGCTTAAAAAATAACGAACTCTTATAATAACAAAGTAAAAATTTAAATTTCTAAACGTACATTATAAGCATATTTTTAGATTTTATTTCAACCTATATAATAAACCTAAAAATATTACAGAAAATTTAAACTAATATTTTATAATTTCATTTTTCAAGTTACTTTTATACCATGAATGAATACATAATAAGCATTTGTTTGAAGTTTCATTTAACATGCTTCTTAGTTTTGTATTAATTAACCCTGCTTGTGAAAATAAACGCTATACTGCTACAGAGGTCGCCTGTATAGACAAAAGATCTTTTGCCATTTTGGCTAAATTTGGAAATTGTTTATCGTGTGCTTTCCACCATTCTAAAATATCTGTACCATTTAGAGCGCGCTTTAATTGCAAATATTCTATTATTTCTTTTCTCCAATTTTCGGAATCACTTCTTTTTTCAAATAGTTATCTATAATCGATGTCATAGTTATCATCACTTGATATTATTGGTGATTCAGCAGGCACACTATGATATTTATCCATTTTATCATTTTTTCAAAAAAGGCTATAGATTAATCTTTCAGGCGAAAAATTGAACAAGCAGATATTTATTTAATAAATAAATTTACTTTTAAAACCTACTCCACTTTTAAAATGTATAGTTAATTTACCAAAGAACAAAAATAATTGATTCACAAGTAGTATTATGAACCATAGCCGCCTTTGTGCAAGCACAACGTGCAGACCCCTAAGAACGGTCCTGGTTAGGAAAGTAAATACGCATCAAAGTAATAAAAGTTAAAAATAGCAAAGTTTACAGAATACCTAAGGGTGTTTTACTTTTACTGTAAACATTTTCCGAGACCGTAAACATTTTCCGAGACCGAGACTGATTCAGTCTCGGTCTCGCGAACCCCTATACGCAGTTTTTTAGCTATGAGAGACAGACAGACCGACGAAATTGAGAAATACATGTTTTTCGGCATGTTGAAACCGTAAAAATCTGAAAAATCTCGGAGGGTGATTTTAGTACGATACTTCGCTTTCATGATTATAATACTTTCCTTTTACGAGGGAAGTAAAAATAAACAAATGTAAAGCTGATACAGTACCTTGTTTTATTGCCATCCAGTTTATTTTGGGACATTTCGCTGCTTCTATACTGGAATGGTTTTCTTTGTATTATGTATGTAATAGCAAGTCAAACACGGACAACAAACATAGTTAAAATTCACATCGCGCCATTTCTAGCACAGCCTACCATGAATATGCCATGCCACACAGAAATCTATTTTATAACTTCCGGTGGTTCGCCTTGTTTTGCTAGGATGAATTAAAAACCAGGTACCCTAGAGTACTACCGTATTCAGCAGTTTCTTATATGGTAAGATTATTTCTAGTACTGCTTGACTAATTGTTATATAATATTGTTAATGGGCGCGTTACTCTCCTAATCATAACCTGCGATGCCAATAATATGTTAGAAGTACCAACTCGATTACAATTTTTATTGGTCAATACACTTTGAAATAATTTTTTTACGTTGATTTTTTTAAATTTTATTTAGCCACCATTTTGTTCAGCCATCTTGAATTCGTACCACAACTTTACCAGTTTTTATCTATATCACGCCTAATGCTTGCACAAAACTTTGAAACTAATCTAATAAGTAGTGTTTTCAGGCTGATATTTTAAATATTTTATCAGACCCCCATTTAGTTTTGCTATCTTATATTCATACCAAAATGTTACTTACCAGTTCATTCGTATGCAACATTTTTGTGCAAAATTTGAGGTAAATTGAATAATTAGTTTTTTTAGTAGTAATTTTTTTAACGTCTCACCAGACCGCCATCTTGTTCCGGCATATTGAATTTTTACCAAAATATTATCAGGTCATCTCCATATGACCCTTAATTTTTAGCTAAAATTTGAAGTAAATATGATAAGTAGTGTTCAGTCTATGTCGCGAAATGGTAGACAGACAGACAAACCGACAGATGGACCAACGGAAGTGATATTTTTAGCTTCTAGAGACGTTAAAACGCCATTTTGTTTCTCCATCTTAAATTGGTACTACAGTTTTACTAGATCATCTCTATACCACATTTAATTATGATACACTTTTTGAAATCAGTCGATTACGTAATTTTCTGGCTGAATTTTTAGATAGTTTATTAAACCGCCATTTTGTTCCGCCTTCTTGGCTTTGTACCAAAATTTTACTAGTTGATTCTTACATAATGTTTGATGTTTATACAAAATTTGAGATAAATTCGATAAGAGTTCTTTAGTAATAATTTTTTAAAAATGCACTAGTCCGCCATTTTCTTTTGCCTTATTGGATTTTGACAAAAATGTTACCAAGTCATCCCAATATAACCCTTAATGTTTGACCAAAATTTGAAGTCATTCGGGTAAGTAATTTTTTAGCTGTGTTTCGAACAAACCAAAGGAATTGAGAAAACATGTTTTTCAGCATATACGGACCCTAAAACGTAAAGATCCGAAAAAATATTCTCCTTTACGAAAGAAGTAAAAATAATCTGGAACTTCGAAAAAGCGATCCAAAATGACGTGAAACATGTATGGCCAGAAACAGAAATTGTTGGGTGCAGGTTCCATTTAACGCAAGCTTGGTGGCGCAAAATACAACTCGGAATAACCGCAGAATACAAGGGCAAAACCTCAGAAATTACAGTAGCTCGGTCATTGTTTTGGAGCCTTTTGTTCTAGAACCAGAAAAAGTACTAACTTTAATATACAATTTTTCTTCAGTTTATTTAGTTTTATTAAAACATATGTTTGTGCTGTGTAGAGTTCCATGACCCTTCAATCTCTCTACCTGACTTTGTGCGATTCTTGGAATCGCCCTCGCTTTTAACCCTAACTTCCTACAAAATTCCATTACGTGCATAGAACACAGTCTATATATATATATATATATATATATATATATATATATATATATATATATATATATATATATATATATATATATATATATATATATATATATATATATATACGTATATATATATGCACATAATTATTTGGTAATAACTTTATACAAAGCCTATAAACTGTATAATTTATTTAATTGTTTTTAATTTTATATTTATTATTGTTATTACATATTAATATTTATTTTTCAACTTTATTCCTATGCTCTATAAAAAATAAATTGAAATTTCATTTATCACTTTCCTCCATAAAAATATGGTTTTTATGTCAGAGAATTGAATTTTTATCGAATATTTTAAACTTTTTATTAGGCCGCCATTTTGTTTTGCCACTAAAATTGTATCAGTCTATACCTGTTTTACACTTGATTTTTTTGCGAAATTTCAAGTCAGTTTTATTAGATTTGTTGGTGCTGAATTTTAAAAGAATTAATTAGGCGGCAATTTTGTTTCGCTATAATAGCTTTACACAGTTACCAGTTTATCCCCATATCACATTTTATTTTTGAGCAAAAATGCATTCGATAGGTAGTTTCTTAAAAATGTTTTTTTACAATTGTGAGGCCGCCATTTTGTTCAGCCGTATTTGATGTTTGTCATTCCATCCCCCATTCGAATATATCCACTGAAAATGATTGCATTTAGCTACATCGAAACCTAGACATTTTGTATGAGTGGTGTATTTGTAAATCGCCTGGACTTAAATGTGTCTAAATGTAATGTTATGACATTTACAACAAAAAATACTTCAGTTAATTTCAACCATGTTATCAATGAGGTAATTCTTGCCCGTTCAGATGTTTTTAGAGACTTGGGTGTTGTTCTTGACACACACAGCCTTATGCTTCTGGATTTATTTTACGAACTATTCGCGACTTTCAAACTGTTCTGCCAGTAAAAATGTTATTTTTCTCGTTAATAAGGTCTAAACTGGAATAAGCGTCAATGATTTGGTGTCTTTTTTATAAAGTGCATATTGTCTGTATTGAGCCAGTTGAATTTCTGCGAAGGTTTTCGCTTATCAGCTTGGACGGTTTAATTGTAGCTTGGGCGCGATCAAGACATTCTTACCACTCTTCTTAGTTTACTATTTATCTTTATGTATTAAGTTCTGTTTTGTGCCCCTTATTATTTAAGTGTTTGATATTGATTTATAAGTACTTTAATTAATGTATTTATACTGTTATATGGGATATAGTCCTGTAAGGCAGTGTATATATAAATAAAAAAAAATAAAAATATGACCCTTACATTTTGACTAAAACTCAAATCTAAAAGTCAATCGGATAAGATTTATGGCTAATCCTGTAATTTGCGAGATGTGGTCCAATGACAAAAAGTGTTCTACGCCAACAACATAGTAAAAGATATAAATTTCACGAACTATACGTTTAATTTGAGCAATATCGGATCAATATTTTTTTGGTTAATAGATCAATTAACAATTGATTTATTAAAGAGAACATATATTCCATCTAATACTGGGCACACATTTTGAAGGGCGTTGGGCGATTACTAATATTAATTCATTTAATGTATTTTTGAGAAAAGAAACAAACTTTATTCAAAGATCCTTTCATTTAGAAAGGAGAGTGACTTAATCTATATTCTATACTAATATATAAAAGACTTAGTTGACTGACTCATCACGCTCCAGCTCCAACCGCTTGAGGTAAAAGGCTGCATTTTGGCATACAGGTTGATTTTAGAGTGTAGAGGTTCGATAAGAAGGGATTTTTCAAAACTCAAATTCCAAGGGCGGTGAAACCACCCCTTAAATATTACAGTATTTTTTATTTAAAAAACGGTCAGTTTTTCGAAAAAACCCTTGAACACCTGTTTTTTAATTTATTTTTGTACATATTTTAGGGTTTTTAAAAAAATCATACAAGGTGTTCAAAGGGGTGAAACTACTACTTAAATACAATATTTTTTATTTAAGGATTTTTAAAAAATTCATACAAGGTGTCCAAAGTGGTAAAACCATCCCTTAAATATTATAATATATTTTATTTAAAAAACCGTTGGTTATTCGAAAAACACTTAAACATAACATGCTTTATATTTTATTTTTTTACATGTTTTATGAAAACGGGGACAGGGTGTCCAAGGAGCTGAAACCACTCCTTTAATATTGTATTTTTTATTTCAATAATTATTTATTCGGAAAAACACTTAAAAACGTGTTTTTTATTTTATTTTATTACATATTTTAAGATTTTTTATAAATCCATACAGGGTTTTTGAAAAAATCGGGTCATTGATTAATTTTTGCGATCTTTCTCAAACCGTTTGCCGTAGAAAGCTGAGCTTCTTGGTTTAATGAACGAGCTCCAAAAAATAGCTCAGCAGATGAAATAAATCTAGCTTTATTGGAAAAAAATACTGCTCTACAACTAACATACTACTCAATAGATGTCGTTATAGACCAAGAAAATGCGGTTAATTACCCTGTCAAGTTCCTACACTCTCTAAACCCTTCAGGAATCCCTCCTCATGAGTTAACTTTGAAAGTGGGGGCACCAGTGATGCTTATTCGAAATTTAAAATCACGAAAATTGTGTAATGGAACTCGGCTACAGGTTAAAACATTACCAAACAATGTAATAGAGTCTACTATTGTTTCTGGCCCTGGTCTGGAAGAAACAGTTTTTATCCCACGTATCCGTTTAATTCCGTCAGACTATTCTTTTCAGTTTAAACGGGTACAGTTTCCTTTAAAGCTTTTTTTTCGCCATGACAATTAACAAAGCTCAAGGGCAATCCTTAAGTAGAGCTGGAGTAGACTTGCGCTACTATTGTTTTTCTAATGGTCAATTCTATGTCCCACGTTCTGGAGTAAGTTCGCCTAGTAGCTTGGCTGTTTTCCAGCCAGAGAATGCAACAACAAACTTGGTTTATAAAGATTTACTCAAATGAGGCGATTTAAGTACCTCTTTACATCCCTTTCATTATAGTCATATACGCGAACGAAGTCGCGGGTACCCGTTAGTAATATTATATATTACAAAGTAGTGCTTCCTGTCGTCAATGGCAACATCGCATCATTGCACCGAAAATGTCACAGTCTGGGTACGACTGAAGTAAAATGCAATAATAACGCTCAGGTTACATTCTTCAAACGCTCCGTCATGTACTCGTCGTTACACGTTGCAAAACGCATATTTTATGTCATGCCGATGCATTTGTATGAGCACAAGTGCAGCCCGACGACGACTTCGAACGGTTTTTCTCTCTTACACGTCTAACGACATTATTATGGTTTTGCAATAATTCCTCCTTGAGAAAATAGCAGTTTTTTCACCATTTTTTGCCTTTTGTTCCGTGAACCGTATAGTAGATGTGGTTTAGTTATTGAAACGTTTATTATTTTCGTATTGGCACATGTTTTATGTCAAACATACAGCGTGTAACAAAAGTAAAGAAGCGGGGAAATACCTCAGCTACCGCTTATCTGAATTTGATAAAAATATATACACTTAATTATTAAATTATGCCGGATCCAATGGTGAGTACCTCATTGCTGCCGTTTTTTACCGTTTTCTGTTATAAAAGGAAAAATATTTTTTTTAATGGAACACCCTATATTATATTACTTTTTACTAAGTGCACTTTTTCTGCGAGTCAACAGTTTTTGCGCAAATATGGGTCTAATATCCATAATTTAATGAACTACTTTTTATTATAATACCTGACAATGTCATTTTTGATGATTTACAAATATGGATCGTTTACCTGAAATCCAAAGAAGTGAAATTTTAATTATACTGTGTTATAAGGGATAGAATGCGAAACCTGCAAAATGTTTGTAGCATTTTTAATGACAAATATGCTAACAACAATCCATTAATTAAGTTTAAGTAAAATTAACAAGACATTTCGTGAAACTGGAAAGGTAAAAGATGCTATACGTTCTGGCAGACCTAAAAGCCCAACTGATGGGTATAAATAAGGCTCTGAATGTTTTAATCAGTTTAGAAGAAAATCCGCACCTTTCTACTAGAACATTAGGAAGAGAAAATGACGTCTCACACATGTCCGTAGACTGACTTCTAAAAACCGTAACGTTTCATCCATACAAAATATCTTTGTTGCAAGAATTCCTTGAGGATGATCACGATAGGGGATTGGAATTATGTGAAATCATGATGGAACCTTGCAATACCAATCTAAATGTTGTCAATCAAATTACTTTTTCTGACAAAGCAACTTTTTTTTGATTAGGAAAGTTACCAGGCACAATGTCGATGTTGGGCCATGGAAAGTGTACATTGCATACGAGAAAATCGTATCCAATTTCCCTAAAAGATAAATATTTGGTGTGATATAAAGGATGCAAAAAAAAACCGTCCCTTCCTCCTACATGGAAGACACATTAACTGGGGAAAGATATTTGAATCTTTTAAGGACCGAAATTGTCCCTGCTATTGCAGAACTATAGATTTTTTTAGGTAATGGTGCAGCAAATGATGAAATATGGTTTCAGCAGGATGGTGCTGCACTGCATTTTGCTCGGAATGCTCGGGAAAATTTAGGCAATGTTTTTTTTTTTGGAAGTTGGATTGGATGTAGGGTTACAATAGAGTGGCCACCTCGGTCTGCGGACTTGACTACTTGTGTGGAGACACATTAAAAGTGTGGTGTATAAAACTAAGGCCAATGACCTCGAGCATTTAAAAGGAGCGAATGTAGATTAATCGAGGAGTCTGGCATTCTTTTTAATGTATTAAATGTTTCTCCACAGTATTTGGCCTACTGTCAGGAAGTAAATGGACAACATTTTAGTCACCTTACTTAGTTCCATTGATTTATTGTTTGTTTTATTAGGTATTACTTTTTTGTATTGTATTGTTTCCGTTGTTTTTTACAACCTACTTTTAAAGTTGAGACGCTATTTTCTCTTGCTAGCGTTCTAGTAGCAAGATGAGGGATTATTGTGCTTTCCTGTATGCCAGAACGTACAGCATCTTTTACCTTTCCAGTTTCACGAAATTTTGTTGTTAATGTTACTTACGGTAGATTTACTTATTGGACTTCTGTTAGGTTATTTGTCATTACAAATGTTACAAACATCTTGCAGGTTTCGCATTCTATCCCCATAACCCAGTATAATTAAAATTTCAATTCTTTAGGTTTCAATTAAACGATCCATTTTTGTAATTCAACAAAACTGATATTGTCAAACATATGAGTAACCTTTTCGGTTAGTGTCGACAGTGCGATTCTTAATCCTAGCCTTATAAGCTGAAGGAGCAATTCCAAGAGCAGGTTCCGGCCCAGTGAAAGCAGTGTTGCTACCTTCCCCAGCCAGCTGATCCGCCTCTTCATTACCCCCAATGCCCTGATGGCCAGGCACCTAAATGAGGCTAACCCTATTGGACTCACACAGCCTCTCTAGGGCTCTCCTGCATTTAAGTGTTAGCAGCGAATTGACCCTGTTCGAGGACAGAGCTTTAATCGCGGCTTGACTATCACAGCATATGCTTGTCGTGATATCCTCTGGAAAGGTTTTCCTGTACGCAGTTCAAGATTGCTGTAATTTCAGCTTGATATATAGTCCAAGAGCAAGAGTGATTCTTGCCCTGCGACTCTCCTCATAGATTCCCGCCCCAGACCCCTCCTTCATTAGAGAGCATCTGTAAACCAGGCAAGGCCCTCCGGTTCGAGGAATGACGGGGAGGAATCCCTCCATTGTTCTCTCTCAGGAACAATTACACAAAACCTTTTAGAGGCAATTGGGACCGGAATAATGGCATCTCTCCTAGCTAGGAAAGGGTCTGATCTGATTAGTTCAGTCCAAACTCACGTATGCCCAAAATTCCAGTCTCTGTGCATCCAACGACCCCAGTCGTTTAAACGAACAGAAGCTTTCCGAGCCTCTTCCTCTACAAGCAAGTGCAGAGGACTTAGTCCCAGAATGGCCTCCATAGATCGGGTCGGTGGGGTTCTTATAGCTCCAGTTATGTTCAGACAGGCAAGTCTCTGGAGCTTGTCAAGCATCCACCACACAAGAGCGCCATAAGTGATCATTGGCTTTAACACTGACGTGTAAAGCCAATGCACAATACGAGGTTTTAAACTCCAAGTTGATCCGAAGGACCGTCTGCACGCCCATAGACACGTTGTGGTCCTTTTTGTAATCCTTTCAATATGATCCCTCCAGGTCAGTCGGGAATCTATTAAGACACCCAGATATTTTACCGACCCGGAAGATCTTAATTCTTTCCCAAAGAGGGTGAGCCTCTCAAGGTTCACTTTCCTCTTGTGGGTAAATGGTACCATTTCGGTCTTATCCGGATTAACAGGCAGACCGTGTTTTTGGCACCACTTTTCCACCATGGTCAAAGCCGTCTGCATAAGCCTTATAATGGTGTTTGGGAACTTGCCTGTTACTATAATGGCAAGATCATCAGCGTAGCCTTGAGCATAAACTCCGCTCTCCTTGAGAGTATGAAGCAGCCAATCCACAACCAGACACCACAAGAGCCCTGCGGACATCCTTTGACCACGGACGAGCATACTGTCACGCTCCCAAGAGAAGATGTTATGATTGTGCTTTCAAGCATGACGCAAACCCACCTAATTACAGCCCTATCCACGCCAAAACTCTCAGCAGCCTCACTAATGGAGTCAAAGGTGATGTTGTTAAACGCCACCCAGAGCTATCTCCTTGGAGTAGACCGACACCTCCAGTCTACTGACTAGACTATGAAGCGCCGTCTGCGTCGACATGGCCGTCCTACAAGCGTGCTGGAATGGGTGCATAGGAATTCTACCCAGTGCGCCATTTCTTATATAAGCATCCACGATCTTCTCCATGGTTTTCAAAAGAAAAGAGAATAGACTGATGGGTTTCGTAGCAATTACCACCCGGTTTAGGAATAAACGCTACCCGAACCCTTCGCCATCGTTAAATTCAGGTAGGAGGTACCAGAGATATTTTGCCGTTTCCTTACTTTTGTTACACGCTGTATATTGGTCATAACCTCGGTCATGTGAGAATATCTTTGAATAATCGTATATTATTCAATGAGCTAGTAGCAAAGCATCAATTATACATGGCAAGATTAGTAGCTACTCGCAGGCGAATGGAATTCCAGGCGAGTGAGCGACTTATAACAAGTTCAGCGTGCGTAAACTATACAGGGCTAGTTTATCGTTATCACTCACAGTGATTATATTATACAGTCTTCAAAATGGTTATTTTTGTATCAGGAGTATAAAATGGCACTTTTACGCCCGCTTCTGATTATGTCAGCAATTTTCAGAAGCGGGATAAAAGTGCTTTACGCCAGAGGTGCAAACAAATTTTTTTCTACGACCGACCGAAAGAAATTGAACATGTAGTTATTTTCTACCACATATCTGGGTTAGTACTGTATATCGGATTTTTTTCCTGGTGTCGATGTCAAACTTTAGTTAAATAACAAAACTTTGACCTTGTCGAGAAGTAATTATACAGGGTTAGTCAGATGTCTGGAAATGGTCAAATATCTCAAACCACTCAACCGATCTGAACCATATATGGTGGTTAGCACCCTTTGGTGCATACCGCATTGTTGTCAGATTTTCAGTTTTTCGGCAAACTAACCTAACTTTTTTTTTTCGAATCAAATGATATGTTTTTTTTACGCGTGATTTATTCCTCGTATTATTCTTAGTATAACTTCAAAATTGCAAACTTTTATCTTGGACCGTTAAATGTTAAATTTATTAAATGTTTTTAAAAATGCATTGACAAATTAGGAATTAAAAAACTAAAATAATGTAATGATTAATAGGATATTGAAAATGTTGTCCTTCTTCAGCTTGACTGTATCCTAAACGGTCAATAATTTCTAGAATAGTGTTTTGGAGCATTTCCGTGGTTACAATAATATATAATCGTTCCCAGTAGAACTTCAAGGTTCTCGGGCTTCATTTTGTACACTTTTAGGTGACCCCAAAGGAAAAAGTCAAGTGGATTTGAATCCAGTGACCTTGGAGGCCACTTAACAATACCCCTTCGTCCAATTCATCGTCCCGGAAACGTCGTTTTTAGATAATTTCTAACCGCAACTGCAAAATACGGCGGAGTCCCATCATGTTGGAACCAGTTTGGTTTTTCAACAGCTGTAGATAATTAATATTTCATATTCATATATTCGTATTTCCTTGAAAGAAAAAAGGTCCCAATAAGGCAACTACCTAATATTCCAGGCCACACATTGACTTTTTCGGGAAATTGCGTATGCCTAAACGGTTTTATAAATCGGCATAATTGTCGTTATTGGTCTTCAAACAATCCACATTGGATGATGGAGATCCATACGCAATTTCCTGAAAAATTTAACGTGTGTGCTGGCATATTACGTAATCGCATTATTGGACTTTTTTTCATTCATGGAAATATGAATGGGATACTTTATCTACAGCTGTTGGAAAACCAAATTATTCCAGCATTAAACAATAGTTTTCTTAATGGTTTTGGCCATGCATGGTTCTAAACGCCGCATTTCGCAGTTGCTGTCAGAAATTATTTAAACACGGCGTTTCCGGGACGCTGGATTGGACGAAGTGGAGTTGTTGAGTGCCTCCAAGGTCACCAGACTTAAATACACTTGACTTTTTCCTTTGGGGGTCAGCTAAAAACTACCGTGTACAAAACGAAGCCCTAGAACCTTGAAGATCTAATGGGAAGGATTAGAGCTGTGTCAAGTCGGTGTCAACAAAGTTATCGAAAGTTGTTGTTCATTCAGTACTGCGATTTTTTCAAATGGTGCTTTTTACGGTAGGTAAAATGCATAAGTGAAAGTGCTTTGCTGGTATACTTCTCCCAAAAAAAAATCAAAATATGAAGCCGTCAGCGCTGTGGTCTCTCTACTCCATGTTAAAGTCTACACTAATTTTTCACAGAAGCGTTGACATAAGTTCGCGAAAATTATCGCATTTTTAAAACGATCATCAGAAGCATACATCCCCAGAAAGTCTTGTGTTTGTTCAAGGGAAGAAATTCAGAAAATTTTCGGAAGTGCACCAGATGAAACGTATTTACTGCAGAAGCTTGTACTTAGCTTCGAAATTGCAGAGGCCTGTAGAAGGGAGTTGACTTATTTAAAAGTAAGTGATGTTGCCGATTCACGCTCATGTATTATAGTAAAGGTGCTCTACATAAAAACTAAAATCTCAAAAACCTTTTCTAGAGTAGATGATGTTAAAGAAAATCTTACTATTTACAATATTAAGAAAATATATAGTTTTGCAACCAAAAATTACTCAATATTAGGTTAGTCCAAGTTCGTCGATAAAAACCATCTTTAAAGCCATAAACCATCATTTAAATTATAAAATCACATTCATTTTTAAAATTCCAGATTCAGAAGGCTTTATAGAAGTAAAAAAAATGTTCAGTGAAGAAAACAATTAAAAATAGATAAAATAGAGAAATTTTTTAATTTACGGTATTCAGGAGGCTCTACAGAAGGTAAAAAAAATGTTTGGTGGATATATGACATTTCAGCTAAAGTCTTCGTAAAATGGAAATGACGTATTTCGGCAGGGACATTTTTGCACTTTTATGTTCAGAAAAATATGTAGAATGCAAAGGAAAATAAAGCTTCCATGTAACAGGTTTTAGCTATTCTAAAGGCTGGGAAATGGAAACAAAATTTCCTCTGAAAATGGAGAGGACTTATTTCCGTATGATTATTTTTGCATTTTTATGTTCAGAAGAATGTTTAGAATGCAAAGGAAAACAAAGTTTTCATGTAACTGGTTTCGGGTATTCTAAAGTGGGGAAAATGGAAATTATGTATTTTCGCAGGAACCTTTTTATTTCCTGTTGTGAAGGAATGAAAGCAGATTTTTTTATATAATTTATTTCGGGTATTCTAAAGTGTACAAAATTTCCACGGAAAATGGAAACGACAAATTGCCGCAAGATCATTTTAGTGTTTGGAATAAGATGCAACGCAAAGTTTTCATGTAACTGATATGAGGTATTCTAAAGTGTGAAAAATGGAAATGATTTATTTCCACCGGAAAATTTTGATTTCCCGTTGTTAAGGAGGGCTTTTAGAAGGCAATGAAAAATATTTTTGTTTAAATAACCCATTTCAGGTGAACGAAAGTTGCCTCTCAATTATGTATGTTATTAATGTTTCGATTTGTAATCAATGTACTTTTAACTTTGAATATATAGCTGTTTAATTAACGACTGCAGTTTTTTTGCGAAGTTATGGGTATACATTTTACCATTTTTCAATAAATGTATGCGGACTTTTTAGGCACTTTTATGTCCTATGGCGTAAAACTGCCATTTAAACTTCCGGCTGTCAAAAACTTATGAACAGTTTCCTGTACTGTATATAAACAATAAATTTGTTCATTTAGGCACATACATATTTTAGTCATTCTCGAATCACCAATTGTCAAAAGGCCAGTTTTGTCGTAGTTGGAATGGTCTAATAAACGATTAATCTCTGTTGTGGCGATTCTCTCAAAACATTCTTTCATGGCGTTGGATCTTCTGCGTCATTAAAATATTTGAAATTCTGAACATCTCTCGTTGCTGAAATCTAATTCTTGATTCACGTTGTTTCTCTTTTTCTGTTTCAACAGTTCATGAAGCTTTTTCCGAACTAAAAGGATGACAGCAACAATTCCTGCACGCACTTTATTCCCTGAAAGAAAGCGAGCAGCGACTTTACGATCAGCTACATTTACATTAGGCTACTTTTATAGCAGAGAGTAAATTCGTTGGCGAGTAGCTACTGATCTCGTCCTGTGTAATCGATGCTTCTCAATTGACCATTACACGCGAGTAAAATACCATGCTTTTTCTGGGATTAAAAAGTTCTAGGTTTTCATTTTAACACAATTATTAGAGACTACTTTTAAGCATTCAATAATGTGTCCACATTGAAGACGCTTCCATTATTTTTTAACTGCTGACGATATAGAAATCAAGCATTCAGTGTGTGAATAACACATGTTTCCTTTTAAGAAAAACATAAGCTAAATTTAATTCAAATTTATTTATTCCTGTAACATTCATAGGCTAAACTAAACATACATTTTAAAAACGTACCAAAAAACAAAGTGGCGATGCAAGCATTTCGTATGTACAGTGCTGTGTCATTTGAATAACAAGACACCGCTTTGGCATGCTTTGTATTAATTCGAAGTTCTTCCCTCAATTGCATTGTAAGTCCCGCAACCCTAGTAGCTAAAGAAATAGTTCAGATCCATTATCCAAGTACATCAACGGAGGAATCTTAATAGCATTTAAATAAATTCGTTTGTCGTTTTTTTTCCAGTAGTTTGAATTATGTTTGATGTTTCAACTTTTGTGACGTTCCAACAGTCTCAATAAAAATCAAATGTTACTATTTTAACGTCGATTTTAACTCATATTTGGCATTTCATCTAATTTAGACAATCTTTTTTACAAAGTGGTTCGCAAAAAAAACTTGATGTACTTTGTTTAAAAAAAAAAAAACATATTTATATCACATTTGCAGAGTGCATCCGACTGCTTTTTACAACATCCTGAGGTTTTTAATACGAAACAAAACTGGGTCGAGATAACATCTTAAAAACACACTTGAAAGCCTATGTTAGTCACACTATTTGATCCACTATCTATGCGGCATAACCACACTTCACCTTGACTGCTGCTCATATTTAATAAATTGTCGGTGTTATTATTACACATCATGAAACTCGCAGTAATTTATTATTTATTTTCGATTTTAGGGCGACTTTGTTTGTTGGTTTTAGACGTCAGCAACTTTTTTTTTCGTAACGCGCTTTCATGAGCTTTCTTTCGTTTTATGACTTTGATTTTTATATTATAACGGTATCGGATTTCCGCATTTTTTTTTGCCGGTCTATTACGCGCACTTATCTACGATAATTTCTCTTCACGAAAAGACAGTGTTGTGCGATTTGCTGCTGGGTTTTTATCTACCAGCTCAAATAGAACACAAGGACAATTCCCTATCTCATTTCACAAAGTATTTACATAAGCTTGTACCTTTATTTTTGTGGATCAGTCATAAATATTATCAGGAGTAATACCACTATTGCTTCAAAATTACGGATAATTTTGCATGAAAGAGTGTTCATTGTATTGAAACTGCCCTGAGTTTATTTTCTTTTTTGTTTGGGAATTCAATCAAGAAAATAACCGCATGCAGTTTCTGTAAAACACGTTTGAATGCTGAATTATCTGGTAATTTTGAAGGCGCGAGTAGAATTCGGTGGAATATTTCTCGAATATAGATTTATAAATTTTTGGTTCATCATTCCTACATGCACGTAGAAAAGAGACTATTAGGTATATAATTATTTCAATTGGTGGCGGATAGTTATTAATGTTGATAAAAATAATTTGACACTGGAATAAGAATGTGAATTGTGTTAAAAAAAAGTAATATTAATAGTCCATAAGTAATTTTTTCCTGTAAAACTGCGATGGTCTGTTTTTATCTATCGCTATAATTCTTGCTACCGTGAAATTATCGCTCTAATCCCTGCCACTGTAGAATAATAGCTGAAATTCTGCTAAAATTGTACATCTCTCTTATGGGAATTTTTATACATGAGGGAAAGACATATGCAGGGAAATAACGAATAACTGATCATCGATTAAAAAAAGATATGGTATAAAAGATCTATTTTCTCGTTTATTTTAAATTGGTTGGTATAGTTTTTATCGCTTTTTGAATTCTTCTGATTGTTCAAAAGTTGGTTGGTAGATCTTGATGTTACTATATGTATATGAGCTAAGTTCAGTATTTGTTCCGTATCTTGCAGGATATTAAAAAAAAATATGTTTATATAATCCTGTAGTGAAAAACATATGGAACCTAGCCCCACGTTCTCTTAAACACTTTTTGATGCAAGATCAAGAGGGAATCCTCTGATCTCTAACAAAAAGATCTGTAGACCATTTTTTTATTTTCTGTATTTTCTCTATTTTCCTTTAGTTGCAATTATTTTTGGGGTATTTCCTTAGTGTATTTTCAAGTTTTTTCTGTGTTTTACCAATTTTTTTCATTGAATTTTTTACCTTATCTAATATGACTATTGATTCCAAAATTCTCTAAAAGGTTTTAAATGGAAAATCACAAGAATAAGATCAGTAAATTTCACCTGTTTTTATTATGTCATGTTTTGTAAATGTGACATTTAGAAAGTTATTTGTTTTATTGTTGCATAATATGTCGCCTCAAACCTATGGCTGTCAAGTTAGTCCTGATCTAAATTTAAACCTCTTAAGTGAATAGAGCTGTACATTTTTATTTACAATAAAATCGGGTCTAAGCTCGTGTCTAAGTCTTAAACATGTTTCATTAATCTAGTGTAAAAGCTGAAAAATATATTTCAGTCATTTGTACAGTTATCGTATTGAAAAGAAAAAAAAAGCTGCTTATGATGTGTTAAATTTACTAAAATGACAATGATTTTTAACATGACTAAATAATTTATTAATACAACAAAATATAGACACTACAAAGGGAAATACGGACCTGGATTTTTTAATTTCACTATTCGATAACTTTTATAATGTTAAATTAAATTATGACAAAAAGTTATATCATACCATTTGATTTATTTGAGAAAATCCGTATTATTAATAGAATCATTACGGTACAATTAATAGTCTACGTGAAGTGCAAAAAAAAATTTAAACTTTTGAGAGAAAAAAATTTGACCTTCCCCCACCACTTTATTAGTTAAAATAGAAAAAAAATGATAAATAGCAAAAAAAAATATAATTATCTGAAGAATACAATGCTTATATTTTTGAAAAACCTTAATTAGGAAAATTCATGAGAAAATCGGCATTGTCATTTTTAAGTTGCTGTTAAGCGGCATAGCGGCCATTTTTCGAACTTGAACATAATTTCCAGTTTTTTCTATTTTCCACCATAATTGTGTGATCAACGGTTATCGAGTTATGGCCGGTGACCATTCTTAATGTATCACCCAGTATATATATATATATATATATATATATATATATATATATATATATATATATATATATATATATATATATTTATATGGAGTTTCTGGACCAATTGATTTATATTCTTAGGAGATTTTCTTGGGTTTTTGGTCTGAATTATCTTTTTGAAAAATAAAACTTGTTTATTCTTCGGAAATCATTTTAATTTTTTTTTCTTATATTCCCAAACGTTTGGGCAACATGCCTTCATCAGTGGATTCTAATACAGGTCACTAAAACTAACAAACAATGCTGTTTTTTATATAAGCATGTCTACTTTTTTCTTTTTTTTTTGTTTTGTGTAAGAGGATAAAAATGTTCTTTTATATACATTAAGTACACCCCTGCACAGATATATACATATATACAGAAATTTAATAAACACGTATAACCTAATTAATATTACTTGTTTTTTTTTATTTTTAAAACAAAACGTTCAAATTGGATGTATAATTATACTATAACTCACCTAAGAAGGTAAATTTTTTTAATCCATTCACAAATGGGACATATACACTTAAAATTTGTTCTACATATATGTGACAATACAGTATATACATACTTAAAACTACTGACTGACTGAAATTAAAATTCGTTTTGCTGCTGTTGCTCGTCATATATATTGTTTTTATTGGGTGAAAAAACAAGGTGTTTTATATTGTTATTATTTTGGTATGTGGAACGAGCGCATTTATTTTATATTTTTGTAATTAGTGTACCTATTATTATTTTATTTAAGATAAAATGTAGAAAATTGAACAATTTTTTTATTTTTGCAAATTGCCATTTAATTTTAAAAATTTAAATTTAGATTTACGAGAAAATTGCAGAATATATGCAGTTATTTTATTACGTTGTAATATATTTGGTTTAAGTTTTTAATTTCCGTTTTGTCATTAATTGAATTTTCGTGTTTTTTAATGTACATCATTTCCAAGAATTCCCTTTTTTTCTGATTTATTTCAGTTTTTAAGATTTGTGTGTCCTTATAATTATATTTATGGGATGTTTCATTCTCATGTTTTGTTAATGAACTTTTATTTTCTTTATTATATTTATGCCCATTTAAGCGATTTTTGAGGTATTGTGTAGTCTGACCGATTTTATATATGGTGTGTGTTTTTTGATTGGTTGGAGTTGAGGTTTTGAGGGAATTAAAAAATTTTTTTTGGAAGGTGTTGTAACTTTTGTGGCATACGGTTATATTATGTTTATCAAAAATAGTTTTTATATTTTCTGAAAGGCCTTGTACGTATGGGATTGATAGAAACTTATTTTTATCTGTATTTTTTTCGGTTGGTTGGCCCAAATCAAATTATACCAAAATAATAACAATATAAAACACCTTGTTTTTTAACCCAATAAAAACAATATATATGACGAGCAACAGCAGCAAAACGAATTTTAATTTCAATCAGTCAGTAGTTTTAAGTATGTATATACTGTATTGTTACATACAGTGTGTATCAGCCAAATGGAATAAATACGATAATAAATAAATGGGGGCGTGTTTGGAAAAACGCTTGGACCCGTCGATTGGTATTTTTAGTTGCTCATTTTCTCCAATAAAAACTTTTTATACAGGGTGTGTCCTGTAACAGTGGTCAATGCCAACTTTCTTATTTCAAATGCAACACCCCGGATATTATTTAATTTTTGAATTCTTTAGGAGATTTAAACATATTTTATGTTCAATGTCCTATACCTATCTTCAACTCATTCGGCAATATTAAGTGTTTTCAAATTTATTTTTATTTTATTTATTTCGAATTTATTATTATTCATGAAAGTGGCCCTGGTTACTGAACTATTTATTTGATTACAAAAATTCGCTACAACACACTCAATACTTATTTACCATTTAGGTCTTCATATTAAGAATGTAAGCAAAAACCATTTTAGCGTTCCTTTTTATTGATATGGAACAAAAAGAGCCAGTTTTGTTTACTTTTAAGTTTTGTTTACTTTTGAGTAAAATGCCTGGCCTTTCTCTTTGCAAGACAGTAGTTGTCAGTGTCAGTGTCATAGTCTTTTGAATTTCGTTAACTGCATAATACCTAATATCAGAAAAATGGTTCATTTAACAGAAATGCATAAAATAACAATTCTACAAATGATTGGTTATGGAGATAACACACGAACACAAGTGGAAGTTGCTCGCTTATTTCATGAAAAATTTCCAAATTTGCCGCATATATCCCAAGGGACAATTAGTAAAATAGAAAAGCAGTTTCGCGAGCTTGGACATGTGAGGCAGATAAAAAAAGCAGCTGCCAATTCAATAAATGATGATACTAAATTGGATATTATGCTTGAGTTTGAGGAACACCCACATATTTCTAGTCAACAAGCCGACGCAATGTTCGATATTAGCCATTCGTCGATTATTCGAACATTAAAAGAAAATAAAATGCATCCCTATAAAGTGATACCAACTCAGGAGCTCATGGAAGACGATTATGATAGGAGAACTTATTTTTGTGAACAAATGATGGCTATGTTAGATAAGAATGTTATTCAATTAGAACATGTTTTGTTTTCGGATGAGTGCACCTTTACACTTCACGGTCATGTAAATCGTCAAAATTGCCGCTATTGGTCTAGGGAAAATCCTCACTGGATCAGCGAAGAACATACTCAATATCCTGAAAAGGTTAATGTTTGGGCAGGAATTGTTAGGGATCATATCATAGGTCCCTTTTTCATTGACGGCAATTTGAATGGCGATAATTATTTAGCACTGCTCCAAAATAATGTCGTGCCAACTTTGACAAATTTGTATCCGGATCCAGCAAACCCACAAGTTCCAGCGAATATGATATGGTTTCAGCAAGATGGAGCACCGCCCCATTACCAAATTAATGTCCGGCAGTACCTCAACGGAATATTTCCAAATCGGTGGATAGGGAGACGAGGATCGATAGAATGGCCAGCGCGATCCCCTGATCTGACGCCATTAGACTTTTTCTTATGGGGACATATTAAAAATGTTGTATACAAAACTAAACCCCTCGACTTAGCTGACTTAAGAAGACGAATAACGCTTGCGATTAGATCGGTCACGCCTGAGATGCTAAATAACGTTAGAAGAAATTTCTATTTAAGATTAGGAATTTGCCAAGACGTTCGCGGCGAGCATATTCAACAGTTCCTAAATTAACTTTTTACTTTTGTTTATACATTATGAAGACATAAATAATTTTATTTTTTTAATCTTAATTTTTGCAATAAATTTGAAAACACTTAATATTGCCGAAATAGTTGAAGATAGGTATAGGACATTGAACATAAAATATGTTTAGAATCTCCTAAAGAATCCAAAAATTAAATAATATCCGGGGTGTTGCATTTGAAATAAGAAAGTTGGCATTGACCACTGTGACAGGACACACCCTGTATAAAAAGTTTTTATTGGAGAAAATGAGCAACTAAAAATACCAATCGACGGGTCCAAGCGTTTTTCCGAACACGCCCCCATTTATTTATTATCGAATTTATTCCATTTGGCTGATACACACTGTATATGTAGAACAAATTTTAAGTGTATATGTCCCATTTGTGAATGGATTAAAAAAATTTACCTTCTTAGGTGAGTTATAGTATAATTATACATCCAATTTGAACGTTTTCTTTGAAAAATAAAAAAAAACAAGTAATATTAATTAGGTTATACGTACAGGGGTGTACTTATGTATGGATGTATATGTATATAAAAGAACATTTTTATCCTCTTACACAAAACAAAAAAAAAGAAAAAATTAGACATGTTTATAAGTAAGAATCCAAAACAGCATTGTTTGTTAGTTTTAGTGACCTGTATTAGAATCCACTGATGAAGGCATGTTGCCGAAACGTTTGGGAATAAAAAGGCATGTTGACCAAAAACCCAAGAAAATCTCCTAACTATATATATATATATATATATATATATATATATATATATATATATATATATATATATATATATATATATATATATATATATATATATATATATATATATATATATGTATATATATATATATATATATATATATATATATATATATATATATATATATATATATATATATATATATATATATATATATATATATATATATATATATATATATATATATATATATATATATATATATATATATATATATATATATATATATATATATATATATATATATATATATATATATATATATATATATATATATATATATATATATATATATGAGTAACCCTTATTACTTTTTACTCTGTCAACATTAGAATGAAATTTTGGTGGTTAAATAGGACATAATTTTAATTTTTTTTACTGAAATAGCATTGCCATATCTTCTTTTATTTCCGAATTTCTGCTGTTAACTTTTGTTTTTGAAATGTTTGCTTATTTTGATTCACACAATTAAAAAAATTACAAATTACTTTAAAAAAAATATCTTTTAAACTAACCCGAAGGGCCACGCTCATCCCATTAAAAAAATTGAGCATTTCTAAAGAATACGTTTAAGTGATATTTAAATGGGTATAAAAGATGTTTATTGAATAAAAGACGAAAAATCTTGTTTTTCCCTTTTTGCAAGTAAATTAATAGTTTTTGCCAAATCACAGCAATCTAGATTGTAAAATAAAAATGAAATAAAAAGTATATGTGAATGTATGAAAGACATAAATGTCACATTGTTTTACTTGGAATGTCGCAATGAATGAAAATATGCAAACAAATAGAGTGTTCCATTTAAAAAATCAAAAGTTAGTAGTGGAAATTTGGAAATTAAAAAAGATATTGCAACGTTTTCATGATATAAAAATCTAAAATTAAGTCTTATTTAATCTATTATTCTCATGTACTTTCTAGAAATGCGAGTATTTTCATGTATTTTCTAGATTTCAGTATTTTCTATATTTCCTTTGTATTGTCTTGATATGAATTTGTACACTATTTTCGTTACTAGATTACCCCCTCGTGCAAATTCACTTGAAGAATGCTGTTAAACCTTTTACCTTGGTTTGTACGTATTTAGGGCCACTAGTATGCAATATAAAGCGGTATGTATTTCCAATTTACCGTAAAAACGACTAACCTAAAAAATACAAAAGAACATTTTTGTGTAGTTTATTTAATCAACTATAAAACGGAAGTTACCAGCTAGAAAAGCAGTAGCATTATCATATTATTTTTAAAAATATTGACAGAATTGTTCCCAGATACTCAGCTGCCTGAAATAAAGTTAACGTCTCTTTTTCTCACTAAAGTCCTTTGGAAAAATCCATCGGACACTGAACTAAATAGAATTAGCATCAGCCACCGACATAAACACTTTATTTGTGTCTACCTAAATTTGTTATTCTTTTTGGAAATTTGCTCCTATGTTACTAGGTAATATCCTAACATTCGGAGAAAGTTTACAGGCAAAACATTCAGGAGGTGATTACCATTTTCTGGCGGTTTTGCCCAAATTTTTTTTTCATTTCTGATATTATCATTTTATTGTTATTTTGTACAAAATCTCAATATTGCCTGTTATAAATGGTAATATTTTACGATTTCTGTCAACACAGCATCATCGGATTGTTATGCTGCTTGGGTGGGAATATGATTCGTTAATCCAGTGGTTGCGATAGTGATACAGTGGTTGCTATGGTGATTTAGACTGCGACGTTGCCGGTTGATTCTCAAAATGATGTTAACTCATATTTAAAATGCCTTTACAATGGAGAAATGAAAATGAAAATCCATAATCAAGTAGAAGCTCCTTCACAAAATAGTATACAATGTATATAAAAACTACGACTTTGCTTCTCTTAACTAACATGTTTTTACATTTGATTAATTATTCGTAAAGGATACCAAAAGTTTTTCTTTACAGACAATGTTGCAACCCAGAAAATACATATGCTCTTAACCCTTTATGTTTACATTACTTTAGTTGGATAAAAACAAATGAATTTGTTGTTAATTCTATCTAGTTTAATATTCGAAGGAAAAAATCTCAGAAACATGTTTTTGAAAATTGAGCAGTTTCAGGAATATCCTTCTAATGTCTTTTTGTCTTATACTGGACTAACGAATCATCCTTTAGAATGTTTTACATTACTTTTAGGTCACCCTGTATAACGGCTACACTAATCGAAATAAATTTGTACAAAATATCACGGACGATGATGCAAGATTTTTAAATATCAGAAAACAATCTCGCTGCACCTTTCGATACACATAATCCGTCTAGCAGAATCGATGCATGTACGTAATAATTACCTTCGAGAAGGTTAAAGAACGGATCTGCGTCACAGACGTGGTGGAAATTAAAATTCCCTATCAAATTTCGGTCGAGGGCAGATTGCCAACGGCTGCGGCCACCGTAATTAGCCCCCCATTTGCTTGCTGGGGGCGCGATTATATTTGAAGCCTCACAACCGCGCTTTCGTTGGATCGCATTACCCTTTTCTTGCAGAGATAATATATAGATGTGAGTCATTACGGGAAAACCGAGCGAAAACCTAAAAGATACCTACCATTTGCTTGTGCGACATAGAAAATTATACCGTGTAGTACGTGTATAGTGGAACGTCCCTTTTCAACTAGGAAATTAACGTAATAACATATTTTAAGAAGGTTAATTTAACCTTTCTTTCTAAGGTTGTATTTTTAATATTGTACCTGGAAACTTTAAAATAAAAAGTGGCCTACATAATCTAAGACTTGATGGTGCGGATATTTACAAACACTTCTTTGTGAGCTTCGTAAATATTTTTAATAGCATTATACATATTCGGGTATATTGAAACTTTTAAAGCTTAAATAGATACACAACCCCTAACAATAATCCTATATTATTTAACCCAGCATGATAAAACTAAAATTCCAAAACGAATATAAATAATAATCGAATCATTTCTTAGAGTATAAAAGTACTATTATGATTTTTTTACGTATGATTTTTTTACGAGCCAAAATTACTTTACATTATGAACGCGTTGCTTCTAACATTTTCATTTGTCTTTTATCGGGTATTGCTATAGAAACGAAATAATAATATGGTAATTTTAATTCCCTAAAAACTAAAGTTGAAAAACAATACCTAATATTTCTAAAAATAGATACCCACTTAGTTGAAGCTGGTAAGAAATTATGTTCTTCTCCAGCGACGTCGCCAGCAACAACATCGTTTTGAGGATTCTCACACTATACGAGCAATAACCAGAAATTGGGTAAGTAAACCAGGAGGTTCATTAATACACAGAATGAAGGGACAGGACAGGGTACACCAGGCGATCGAAAGTAGAACGGAACGAGTCGAGAGTCTAGACAGGAACCGAACTCAACCGACAGAGTTCTGGAGCGTTTCTTGATCGAATGGGAATCCTCAGGCTTCAATTTGCTCAAAAAATACCGGCCAGTTACAGTAACCTACTCCACAGACGTGGGAAGTCGATTTTGGAGACTATTCCACCCCTTACGTTCCTCTGTAAAAGAGTAGCTGGAGGGTTCGCATTCGACCCACGCTTGTTCTCATCCCTTTGGATGGGGATAGCCAGAAGGCAGACCCTCGATTGCAACATCCCCCCAACGTACAGGGAAATGTTGCAGGCATCTCTGGGGCCTTTCATAGGCCTCCGCCCCTTTTACGGGAGAGTGGAGGAGCTGAGGAACCTGTCTCTAGCATTCTTGATATCCAAGAGCAAGGAGTCCAGGGGCGCAGGTCTCTAGGTCCTAAAGTCGCTTCGGAATGTCAGCCATCCACTTCCCTATTGACTTTGAGTTAAAGGAAAGGCCCTTTTGTTCGGAAAAGAGAACTTTTGAACATGCTACAGACGACCCCGAGATCAAAGCAATATTTTTTCCAAGTTTCGCTCGAACTTACGAATGGCTTTTTTCTTCCAGTATTTTTCTTTTAGTCTGAGGATAATTCTCTTTAAATAGGACATTTTTACATTGCTTAAATGTTCCTGATCGACCCCTGAAAAGCCAAATGAATAGAAAGGACTGGATACAAATCCAAAGAACGAATGCTAACTAGTACGTAATGTTACGGTACAATGTGCATATATAAATTTGATTAGATAAATTAGAGTCGGAGTCTGTTTCTGTCTATTTACATAACTGGATAGAATTGGACTTTTTTTTTCATCTCGCCGAGTAAACAACATATTTTTTTCAGTCCATTTTTACGACCACCGGACAGCACCGCGTTGATCGTAGTGCTCTATTTCAGTCTTTTTCTGGGTCCGAATAACATAAGCCTGGGGGGAATGAGGGAGTTGTTATATTGTGTATAATATAAAGCGTGTTGAGCGTGAAGACTCGTAAAACACCCCTCTTAAAATAAATATAAACAGGTGATAGTGCAGGACCGTAAAATGACCCCCGTTATCCGGAACCTCATAAATCACCCTTACAGAAAATCATAGCACGTTATTTTTATTGTCTAAGTTCATATGAGCAGAAATTAAACGTATGTACGGTTCCCGGCCTTCCTCATAATCAAGAGGCTCGGCATCTAGAAGGAGAAAAGGACCGCCATTAATTCTTATACCAGAAGAAGACCTTCCTTCCCTTTTCAGCGCTTCAAGAAAATCCTATTTAAATACGCGGTCCGACCGCATCCCAAAGATATGCCAAAAAATAGATGATTTACGCACAAAGCCCTTTAACTTCCTATACTAGAAGAGAGCTGCCATATATGAACTCTCTTTGAATACATGAAATCTTCGACGACCCCTAGGTTTAGACAGTCGCCGCTCTTAGATGGAAAAGAGGGCCGCAATTAATTCCAGCAACAATCGATCACCCCATTGTTATCTACGACGCGGATGCCTGAAAAATTCGGGAGAATAAAATAATGACCTCAACCTCAATCAGAGGGCTCAACAGATCGAACTCAGAATAACCAATTTCTGCAACCCCAGAGTTCAAACCTTCGCCAACCCTAGGATGTGAAGAAAGCTGCGAGTAATCTACGATCCCTGGAAAATTTAGAAAAATAAAGTAACGGCCACGTCAAATTTTGGAAGGGCAAAACGAGGGGCTAATGCTGATGGAGGTTAATGCCCATACGGCCCATAGAGATTCCACCATCGCGAAAGGTTCCCCTTATGTGCAGGAAAATACCTGAGCTGAGCATGGGAATCATACTGGCCACTCTGAGTTAGTTAAAAATATAAAACGGGTTAAGACTCAAACCAAACGCCTTATTAGCAGACACTCCCAACCTTCTCGTAACCGATTTGATCAGTTTGAGGAAATAGCGAATGTTAACTTCCACGAAAACCAAAATTAACCCTTAAATTGTATTTACCGCGACGTGCGGAATATTTATAATCAGCAAGATACACGTTTTTTTGAAATATTGGAAAAATTATGCCAATAATTTGGATATTTTGTTATTTTTGATGACAGTTTACTTTGAACCCTCCAGTTGGTTTTTAAAGAAAGTTCTATCTCGAAACTTAAACAAATTAAAGGCTCTCAAAAAGATAACAAGGTATACGTTTTAAAGAGGAAGGAAGCCCTCGTCTTTTAAAAATAGGCTCAGCTATAAATAAAACTTTACAATAGCGATTACATGTATTTATTCATATTTACTCTGTGATATTAACCTACTGTGTTAGTCGTAGAAAGATCTATTTTAATCTCAGTTAAGCTTTAAAGTGGGACACCGTCGGATGTGACGGATAATTGTGTGCTTAGAAACTGCATCTGGTTTTGTTTTGTATGACACATCAGGAAAATACCGTTGCCCGTGCAATCAGTGCATCTTTACTGTACATTGTACACTTTTATTTTTGAATGACCTTTTGTTTAATTGTAAATATACAAGCGGTGTAGCGTATTATTTTTTTTGGTACAGTGTCAACCATGATGTTTGTTATATATATATATATATATATATATATATATATATATATATATATATATATATATATAGTAATTTTAGGTACTTCTTTTCTTGGGATGCGTGTTCATAAAATTAAAGCGATTTTTTAATTATTTGTCATATTTAATTTAATTTGACGTTTTGACAGGTAGTTCTATGTCTTTTTCAAAAATGTTTTTATTTTATTTTTCCATGAGACGTAAATCAAGAGGTCAATAACACCAATTAACATTTAAGCAAAACAAAATACACGTAGCACATTGTCATTTTGTTAAACAAATACAAACACAGAACATCTATTGCAGACTAACTGCATCTATTGCAGTTATTAATTGGTGTTATTGACCTTTTGATTTAAGTCTCATGAAAAAATAAAATAAAAACATTCTTGAAAAAGACATGGAACCACCTGTCGAAACGTCAAATTAAATTAAATATAACAAATAATTAAAAAATCGTTTTAATTTTATGAACACGAATCCCAAGAAAAGAAGTACCTAATTACAATATATATTTGAAGGTTCAAGAAAAATATTTGCGAAACTATATATATATATATATATATATATATATATATATATATATATATATATATATATATATATATATATATATATATATATATATATATATATATATATATATATATATATATATATATATATATATATATATATATATATATATATATATATATATATATATATATATATATATATATATATATATATAATATATATATATATATATATATATATATATATATATATATATATATTTCTGTTCTTAAACCTTACTTTATACTAAAAGTTTTTTTTTCTTGGGTATAGGTTTAATTAATGAAACTTTTTTCCTGCAACTAGCTCGGAGGTTTCGCTTTTTGTTTGAAGCATTTTCAAGAGCATTTTATTGCATGTCTTGAAAACAACAATATTATTTTATATTAGTACATTATACAATAAAAAAAATATTGTCGTTTCCAAGACATGCAATAAAATGCTTCAAACAAGAAGCGAAACGTCGAGCTACTTGCAGGAAAAAAAATTTTTATTAATAAAAGCTATACCCAAGAAAAATAAAAACTTTTATATATATATATATATATATATATATATATATATATATATATATATATATATGTTTAGCTCGTAGAACTTTTCTACTTTCATAGACGTTTTCGTTTTCGATTTTTCATGTTTTTAAACACCTTGTTCTAAATTACTTCAAAAGGTGCAAGGTATCAAAAAAGGCCCAAACTAGGTCACTGTCGCTACAACATTTTCAAATTATACACTCTGTATAATTTACTAAAATGTAGTAATGAACATTTTATAGACATTTATTACTATTTATCGTGTGCCAGATTTGAATTAAATATTTCTAGAAATTGCTCTTTTCTGCCATTCTTTCTTTAGTTGTCGATGTTCTCTTTCACTCTTGGTTGCAATTAACTATGGTGACAGTTTTCATTGTTCTCGTTTTGTTTTATACTTTTGACGCTCCTTTCCTCTCATTTCTTCTAATTTTTCGGGATTATTTTTCGTTTTTTCTCTTCTTTTTCTGTCGTATGCTTTTTCGTAGCTTGACTTCCTCTTTCTCCATGCTATTTCTGCCAAAAAGTAAAGTATATTGTAATAAAGGAAAGAGTTGAAAAAATCACTAGCTCGTAAATAGTATCACTCTCACAATATGAAATTGTGAAGGAATGACCAAATTAATTTTTTTAATTTGGCAACGTAGTCGAATTTTTTTGACTGGTATCTGTATGGCCAATATTACACCTAAATTTAGTACAATTAAACCTAAAATTACACTCTTTAATTTTAGTTTAACAAAACACTGGTAAACAACCGTTCCCCCGTGGTTTCGGCAACTGGTACAGGCACTGTTGCCATTCAGGTTCCAGGAAATCTTTTACCACAACAATTTTATCGCGACATATATGAGGGAGTGATCTTTAGTGGCTGGTACCAAATAAAAAAATTAGATAAAAGAGTAAAATATGTTTATAACAGAACTTTAATTGGCATTTTCACAATGTAAGAAATACTCTTTATACTTCATATTCAAAACAATCAGCGATTTCAAAAAGCAACGATAAAAAAAATCCATTCAAAACCAAAATTTCTTAATTGGGACATAGTGAGGGAGTGACAAATCGTATCTAAATTTTTGGACCAGAATTTACAAAATTTCACGTCATTTTCATTTATAAAATATAAATAAGTTATATACTAACATGTCAGCAACAAACTCAAGTAAAACTTATTTAACCTTTAAAAAAAAGCTTGGACATTGAATTTTTCGATTTGCAGAGATATACCCATATATCCTTTGTCATCCAAAAAATCTTGAATAATGGTGTGTGAAAGCACATTTAAATCCTATGGGTTGCAACCGAAGGCCCAATAGGTGGCGCTAAGTGTTATGGTTAGTTCGTAGAACTTTTCTACTTTCATAGACGTTTTGAGTCACATCGATGATCTCTTATTTGCGATCTCCCTGGATACAAGCCTGCCTGATGAGGGTAGAGGCCCAGGCATATGTATATGTATATATATATATATATATATATATATATATATATATATATATATATATATATATATATATATATATATATATATATATATATATATATGTATGTATATATATATATATATATATATATATATATATATATATATATATATATATATGTATATGTATATATATATATATATATATATATATATGTGTATATACAGTGTGTATCAGCCAAATGGAATAAATTCGATAATAAATAAATGGGGGCGTGTTCGGAAAAACGCTTGGACCCGTCGATTGGTATTTTTAGTTGCTCATTTTCTCCAATAAAAACTTTTTATACAGGGTGTGTCCTGTAACAGTGGTCAATGCCAACTTTCTTATTTCAAATGCAACACCCCGGATATTATTTAATTTTTGGATTCTTTAGGAGATTCTAAACATATTTTATGTTCAATGTCATACCTATCTTCAACTATTTCGGCAATATTAAGTGTTTTTAAATTTATTGCAAAAATTAAGATTAAAAAAATAAAATTATTTAGTTCTTCATAATGTATAAACAAAAGTAAAAAGTTAATTTAGGAACTGTTGAATATGCTCGCCGCGAACGTCTTGGCAAATTCCTAATCTTAAATAGAAATTTCTTCTAACGTTATTTAGCATCTCAGGCGTGACCGATTTAATCGCAAGCGTTATTCGTCTTCTTAAGTCAGCTAAGTCGAGGTGTTTAGTTTTGTATACAACATTTTTAATATGTCCCCATAAGAAAAAGTCTAATGGCGTCAGATCAGGGGATCGCGCTGGCCATTCTATCGATCCTCGTCTCCCTATCCACCGATTTGGAAATATTCCGTTGAGGTACTGCCGGACATTAATTTGGTAATGGGGCGGTGCTCCATCTTGCTGAAACCATATCATATTCGCTGGAACTTGTGGGTTTGCTGGATCCGGATACAAATTTGTCAAAGTTGGCACGACATTATTTTGGAGCAGTGCTAAATAATTATCGCCATTCAAATTGCCGTCAATGAAAAAGGGGCCTATGATATGATCCCTAACAAATCCTGCCCAAACATTAACCTTTTCAGGATATTGAGTATGTTCTTCGCTGATCCAGTGAGGATTTTCCCTAGACCAATAGCGGCAATTTTGACGATTTACATGACCGTGAAGTGTAAAGGTGCACTCATCCGAAAACAAAACATGTTCTAATTGAATAACATTGTTATCTAACATAGCCATCATTTGTTCACAAAAATAAGTTCTCCTATCATAATCGTCTTCCATGAGCTCCTGAGTTGGTATCACTTTATAGGGATGCATTTTATTTTCTTTTAATGTTCGAATAATCGACGAATGGCTAATATCGAACATTGCGGCGGCTTGTCGACTAGAAATATGTGGGTTTTCCTCAAACTCAAGCATAATATCCAATTTAGTATCATCAATTACTAATTGTCCCTTGGGATATATGCGGCAAATTTGGAAATTTTTCATGAAATAAGAGAGCAACTTCCACTTGTGTTCGTGTTATCTCCATAACCAATCATTTGTAGAATTGTTATTTTATGCATTTCTGTTAAATGAACCATTTTTCTGATATTAGGTATTATGCAGTTAACGAAATTCAAAAGACTATGACACTGACACTGACAACTACTGTCTTGCAAAGAGAAAGGCCAGGCATTTTACACAAAAGTAAACAAAACTTAAAAGTAAACAAAACTGGCTCTTTTTGTTCCATATCAATAAAAAGGAACGCTAAAATGGTTTTTGCTTACATTCTTAATATGAAGACCTAAATGGTAAATAAGTATTGAGTGTGTTGTAGCGAATTTTTGTAATCAAATAAATAGTTCAGTAACCAGAGCCACTTTCATGAATAATAATAAATTCGAAATAAATAAAATAAAAATAAATTTGAAAACACTTAATATTGCCGAAATAGTTGAAGATAAGTATAGGACATTGAACATGAAATATGTTTAGAATCTCCTAAAGAATCCAAAAATTAAATAATATCCGGGGTGATATATATATATATATATATATATATATATATATATATATATATATATATATATATATATATATATATATATATATATATATATATATATATATATATATATATATATATATATATATATATATATATATATATATATATATATATATATATATATATATATATATATATATATATATATATATATATATATATATATATATATATATATGTATATATATATATATATATATATATATATATATGTATATTAATATTTATTATAGATTATAGACATCGAAGACGGCTAAAAATTTAAAAGCAAAGGATTTCCCCACACTTAATGCAGTACTGATTCAAAAGGTGTGTCATTGCACGAGTTGATCCTATGACAAGATTTTGAGATACAGGGCATTAAACTTTGTCCAAATCTTATTTTAAAAAAATTATGCAACATACATGCAGAAAACGAGATAAGAAAAATTTTTCTTTTTTACCCGACTGCGCATATACATATATGTATCTCCTCGAATGAATTTAGGGGCGGTAAAAATGGATATAGATCAAAAAGTAGAATAGACTTCACGGATCCTGCCCAAATTTTGTAAAATTTTAACATATGGTTCATGGCGAATTTTTTTTACCAAATGAACGTAATTTAGGTTTCCATGGAGTTCTGGAAACCGCATATTACTCGATATTATACTCATTTGTCACCGAGTTTATCACCTACCATCCGATTTTGTATTTAGAGACCGAAAGATCGCCTTCATTTTCCAGTAATAGTATTGGATGTCGTTTGGAAAATTTATTCTTAAGCATTACAAAATATGTAGTAATACAGTATTTCAAAATTTTGGGCACTGAAATAAATATAACATTTTAACGGTTACAGATGATATGACTTCTAAATAATAGAACTTATAAAAGGCCTTTAGAAAACTCTAATGGTGCTACTCTGTGATAGGTTAAAATACCCATATTATAATTTCCCTATCCCGAAAATATTTCAAAATCAATATTATGCGGACCGGTCACAGGTTAACACAAGATTTTTAGGCGTTTTATATACTGAAGTTGCAAAACCCGACAAAAACAAAAACTCTTTTGAATAAGTATTTAGATTATCTGTAGAAGGTGATTGGTTATGGAGGTGTAGCCCCCCCTTAACTTTTTAAATGTTTACAAAGAAAGTTATAAATAAAGGCCTGCATTATTTAATTGTTTCCTGTACAGGGTGTAACAAAAGTGCCTAACAAAGTAAATTTGCCTTTTTTACATGAAGCACTCCGTATATTGTTATATTTTTGATTTCTATGATAAATTATAGACATTTTTAACGCAAAATCTCCAAATTTATTTGTTTTAAACAGTACAAAATATCTAAAAAACTTAAAGAGACTAAGAAGTTTCAGAACTAAAAAGAAATTTGACTTTGTTGTAAAAATAACCAAATACGTTGTGATAATAAGTTCCCTCTGGTTTTTCTAAAATTTATTTAGTCGCTTTTTTGACATTATTCATAACAAATTTCATTTAAAAATCTTTAGAAATGTTTAAAATGTGTTAATAACGAAACTGTATCTCAAAAAGGAAGGGTTTGCGGACTTTTTTTATTTTTGAGATAAAACATTACCCTCCAGAAGGGTAACGGATAGGCGCTTCTCGTGTTTTGGATATGAATTAATTTACTCTGTGTATAGAATGTGTATACAAGTTACACAAATTCCTTTTTCTGCAACTTTTATTCACTTTTCTCTACTTATTGTGTACTGCCTAATTTTCTATGACTCGACATAATCAACAACGACTAATTTCGCATGTCGTGGGTAGGGATGGGAATTTTTTTCGAGCTATCGATATTTTGATAGTTATCGATTTATCAGTCACAATAAAATTTTCTTAAATGATGACTTAAATTCCTTAAATGAGGGTAAAGTATATTATAGGGAGTAAAAAACGTGAAAAAAACTTTGTTTTCCAAAAGGTTTTGCGATAACAAATATCACAATAGCACCCCGTATAATAGCGCAAATTTATATTATATTGATATGTTATGTTATACGAGGAATACACTCTGAAACGAACGGACCACTTTAAAATGTCTCCTGCCTGATTCTACCCTCACCAAAAATAATTTAACTATGTTGCCAAATTTTAAAATTCGAATTCTAATCTGCCGTGTTGCCGATACCTTTTTCGATAAATATTTTTTTTTCCATACATGATAGCAATAGATAAATGAACAATACCAATAACTGAACAATAAATATCAAAATGTACTAATACTCATCGGTATATCGATAACTATCGATATGCTGTGATATCGCCTATCTATAGGTAAAATCTAATATCGTCCGTCCTTAGTTGTGGAAAATCATTTCCCATGGTTAAAATTAGTTCGTCATTGGTCAGCTTCCGTGTGGAAAACACAGCCTACTTCATATTTTATTTTGTTCAAGATGTAACGTTTGTGGTTGCTCAGTGAACGTTTGTTTGTATCTGTTTTTCAATATCGATATATCGAAAATATTATTGATATTTTTGTGATTAAGAGTTCCATTCTCGGTTAAGAAATAGATGATAAACTGGTCCAAAATGGAGTCAGAAAATACAACTTATATAACACGTTTGAATGTCACTTTCCGCTAATGGAAACTGTCATATTCGTGTGAAAAGAGCTCTTAAAAACTTTACAATATGCTATTGTATTTCTGTCTAGACCTGGCTGACGGTTTATCGGTGCTTCTTTAAAACCATAATGTAAACGCACATGACGTACGGAAAAAGGCTCTCGCCCACCGTATTTTTCCATTAGCTTATTTATTCCCTTAAACTTTCCAAACCCCTGCAGAGGCGTTTGCCTCATTATGCAGCTCGAACTACGTCAAATCCTCCTTTTTGTAACCCGTCGAAAATAGATTTTCTTTGCTTATTAGCCTTGTTTAATCAGCGTGAAAGTAATCAGGCGAATGGAAATACATCCTGTGGGAAATTTGCGTCATGTTGTGATTTTCTTTTCATTCAATTATTTTGCGTTGAGTTACATCAATGCCTCAAATAGAAAATTTTGAGCGTATGGATTTCTCGTCGTGCGATTATGTACAAAGAAAAATCTTTTTTCAAATTGGCGAGCAAATTGGTAGTGCTTCCGTTAATGCTGATTATTTTAGAAATGTGTAGTTCCGTATAAAAACTAATATGCATTAATTTATAATTGTCAGAGATAACCATGTTATAGGCTTAATTTATCCTTTAAAAATTATGTTGAAATAATAATGAGGGTGTTGCTTCATGTTATGTCGGTACTGAAGGAGGTGAATCCTTGGCTAATTTTATGACTGAAAATTTGTATAAAAAAATGGGTGTTCTATTTTTTTGTTTTCGGAATTAGGGCGTAAAAATTTGTATAAAAAACGAACTTTTTATTAATATTCTGAACACTTTTGCCAATTTTGATGAAATTTGGAAGGTTTATTTTTAGGGGTAATACAATTATAATTTTGCTGTTTCTCGAAAACAAAACCACCTAGAACACATGCTTGTTTAAACTTTTAGTCATAAAAGAAGCAAAGGGTTGATCTTCTTTAGTATGGTGTGGAAACCCTATACCGGGCGAGGAACGTAAAATATTTACCTTATCGGGAAAACTATAGAAATTACGGAAAAAACTTAAATATAAAAATTTATTGCTGTAAAACGCAGGGCTAAAGATAAATAAATAGGGTTTTGTGTCATTAACGAACCCACGCATTTCTCTTTTTTTTTTTTAATTTTAAATGATAAACTATGGTGTATAGATTAGATTAATATTTCCCATTTTTTTCCCGAAAAAAAATCAAAAAAGATTGCAAATTTCACTAATTTTCATGTAAAAACTCTCTATTGTTATGATTTGGACAAAATCAAGAAACAAAATTATGTGCAATGTTGCCAAACTCACCTGATTTTCACAGACTTTAATGATGGGCAGATTCACCTAACAATATAGGTTTTGTTAAAAAAATCCTTGCTTTAATATAAACTCGAAATTTTGTTGGCGTGCTACCGCGCGTTTTTTTTACAGCCGACCTAACCAAAATAAACAAGCTGAAAATCTGCTTGCAACATGGCAACACTGTTCGCATATGTCACATATTTGACATTTAAGACTTGACAATTCCCTTGTATATGAGAAATAATTTGCTATTTTAAAAGTCATTTGGGAATATAAAAAATAAAGTATATAAATTATTTGTGTTTTATTGGCAAGGAAAGTTAGTGGCAACTGTTTTTTAGTAATTTGTACAGGCACACAAGCATAAAACTTCCTCAAACGACGGTACACTTTAAATAAATAGGATCTGAAGAAGGAGAATAAGACAATTCTTTTTGGTAATTATTGGTAAAAAAAGTAAGAAATTACGGGTTTTCATTTTTAATCCACTCTATACACCATAAGCTATCATTTAAAATTAAAAAAAAAAAAACGAGAAATGCGGGGGATCGTTAACGACACAAGAATCAAATAAATATATTATGCCGATTTTGATGAAATTTGGGAGGTTCATTTTCAGGGATAATAGAATTATAATATTGATATCCTGTTTCCCGAAAACATATTTATTTTAACTTAAATGTTAAAAAGTCTACAAAAGCCTCGTTCCAGCCTAGACCTCTGATGATCAAGTCGTTTCTATCTGTCTAAGACCAAGTTGATTATTTTTTACGAAAATACTTCTCTTCCAATTCCACTCTAATTATCCCTGCATTGAGTGGCGACTGTATTATTGGTACCATGAATTTCTTATACAAACAGTATTTAGCACGAAAGGGTCCCTTGTCTCCTTGCTGTGGTATCTTAGTATCTGCCTTGTAAATTCGCAGGTATTACTTCCATCCGGCATCTTTTTAAATTCATTCGAAATGTTTTATTTTATGATTTTTACTTCCCTCGTAAAAGGGAAGTATTGTAATCGTGAAACAATCACCTTCCAAGATTTGTTAAGATCTTTACGTTTCAGGGCCCGAATGACGAAAAACATGTTTTCTCGATTCACTCATTGTGTCTGTCTGTCTGTCTGTCCCTTCGCGGCATAGCTAAAAAAATTACGTACCCAATTGACTTCAATATTTGGCCAAAAATTAAGGATCATATTGGGATGACCTGGTAACATTTTGGTAAAAATCCAATATGGCAAAACAAAATGGTGGCCTAGTGAAATGTTAAAAAAAATATTATTAAAAAAGTGCTTATCCAATTTATCTCAACTTTTGCACTAACATCAAGAATTATGTAGGAATCAATTGGTAAAGTTTTGGTACGAATTTTGGTAACGAACTGATTTCAAATTGTGTGCCATAACTAATTGTAGCATAGAGATGAACTTGTAAAACTGTGGTACTAATTCAAGACGGCGTTTGGGTCAATGTAAGAACTACTTATTGAATTTATTTTAAATTATGCTCAAAAATCAAGTGTAGTATAGGTAGAAACTGGTAAACTATTGGTAGGAATCCAATATGTGGGAACAAAATGGTGTCCAATAATAGTGAAAAGACAGTATTTGTGTTCCTTAATAACTACGTACAGGATTTTCCCCGTATATTTTTAATGAATAGATACGGAAATGTCGTAAATACAAAAGTTGTTGGGTTTTTTATGAAGATGTAGAATATTATATCATTAGTGCGAAAATATTATTGGAAATGTCAAATTTTGACAGGTTTTCAGCTTTTTTTAATGAAACACCCTGTATATTAAATCATATTCTTGAAGATCTTTTTTTTCTAATTTCAAGACAATTGCAATGAACGACGCCTTTATATATATATACTGTAAATTAGTTTTGGATATATAAGCGTTTAAACATTAAAGAAATGGTAGGATAATTTGGACTAAAACATAGTGAGCCATGGTCAAGTCAATTGCAATGAACGACGCCTTTTTGACGCTTACCGGTCAGAAGTATCTATTTACGAGCATTTTTAATATCTAATACGTTGGACGATGGGTTATTCGGAAGAAGAGAAACTCGACATGATAGAATTATTTTATTTACATGGTAAAAATGTATCGATAGCTCGTAACGAATATCATAGACGGTTTCCAGATAGACCAACACCGACTCGTAGCATAATATTAAACATCGTTAAACAATTGAATGAAAGAAAAACATTTAAGCGAAAAGTTAGAATAGTGGAAAAAAACAGTACCATCAAAAATCAATAATATAAAGTGGTAAATAATAATATTGCGTAAAAAACTAAGTTTTGGTTTTTTATATAGCCTCCTTGGTGTATAATGCATTTCTGAATATTTCTTCTAAATTTTCTGTGTATGGATGCGTAGATAAAATGAGGTGATTGGGTGTTTAAATCGTCGATTGGTTGGACTATATTTTGCTCTAAAGCTTGGATGGTTCTTGGCTTATTGTAGTATATCTTGTTTTTCAGATAACCCCACAAAAATATGTCCAATGGAGAGAGATCGGGACTGTTTGCTGGCCATCGTAATGGCCCATGTCTTCCAATCCAAAATGGATACCTCTCATTTAAAAAATTGATGACCGGCTGGACATTATGAGGAGGGGCACCATCTGCCATATCAAATTAAGATATTAATTAATCGGTAGTTGTTCTAAATGCCCATCGATTTCGTTTTCTAACTCCTGATACCTTTGTCCGGTTAAATTCCCATTTAAAAATATAGGTCCAATAACATGATTGTTAAGAAGACCACACTAAACATGTAGGGATCTTCTTCCCTGAATTTTGACCGCCTGAAGGGCTCGCCGGTTTTCTTTTGACCAAAAATGCTTATTTTTCCGGTTCAACATGCCTCCAGTGGTAAATATTGCCTCGATAACACATCTTTCTATTTCTTAGCAGAAGTGTAATCGGTCTATTTTATTTTGATCGGTTCAATTCTCGGGAATTGAGCGCTCAGGATTTTCTAAAACAAGAATAAATAAGATAAATAAATTATTTTAATACAAAAGTTTCAAAACTTCAAAATATAATAAAATATTTAAATCTTCTTCAGCGTTTCTTTCCACTATTCTAACTTTTCGCTTAAGTGTCTTTCTTTCATTCAATTATTTAGCGATGTTTAATATTGTCCTACAAGTCGGTGTTGGTCTATCTAGAAACCGTCTATGATATTCGTTACGAGCTATCGATGCATTTTTACCATGTAAATAAAATAATTCTATCATGTCGAGTTTCTCTTCTTCCGAATAAACCATCGTCCAACGTATTAGATATTAAAAATGCTGGTACATAATTACTTCTGACCGGTAAACGTCAAAAAGGCGTCGTTCTTTGCAATTGTCTTGACCATGGCTCACTATGTTTTAGCGCAAATTACCTTACCATTTCTTTAATGTTTGAACGCTTATATGTCCAAAACTAAATGATAGAATATATTAAAAATATATACATATATATATATTTGAAATTAGAAAAAAGGATCTTCAAGAATATGATTTAATATACAGGGAGGTTCATTAAAAAAAACTGTCAACCTGTTAAAATTTGACATTTCCAATAATATTTTCGCACTTATGATATAATATTCTAAATTTTCATAAAAAACCCAACAATTTTTATATTTACGACATTTCCGTATCTATTCAAATCAACTCTCTAGGTGGGTGGAAAAATATACGGGAAAACCCAGTACTGAACTAAATTTGTTCACACTATTCCTAATAAAAGGAAATTTTCATAACGAGGGAAGTTGGGGGTAAAGTAAATTTACCGATTTTTTACCATTGCTGTAGTTGACGATGAGTGAGATGGGGAGGTCCAAAAATATTTAGACTAGCCACCATCCTGGCCAGTTTGTTAGCTGCTTTGTTGAGGTTGCACTGCACAAGAAATATCGCTTATGGATTAAATATACCATGAAAAACTTGAGAGTTGCAGACAGTACAAGCTAGACAAGATTTTTTTTTAATTTACTGTGTTACTTACAATCCGCGACACACATTTATTTTCAACGTGCTCGATACGTTCAGCCAATCTGCCGTGGTTTAAAATTTAATGCAAAATAAATAACATATGAACATTTAAGTGCTTATTGGATCAACAGCTGGCCATTAATTATTACGAAAAAAACACCGTAAAACCCAGTTCCGCCATAAACCTACATTTTTCGAATAACGTTATATACGCAGCCAGGTGTGCGACGTCGTTGCTATGATGGTTGTTGGTTGCACCGTAAATAAACTGTGATAAGAAAATGATTGGGCACGGGGCAATGAACTACAAGGATATTAACTTACACTGCTGATGCATTCGAATTAATCATACCCTCATGCATTCTTTGGCGATTAAACATTTTTATCAATTTTTACTCGCACTTCTCGTAGGTATTTATGTAAAACAAATTGGCAAAGGTCAAGCCTGATATTGCTATGCGGACAGAGTTGGCTGCCCAGGGAATGGTTACCTTCCGCTGGGTTTTTTTTTGGGTGTAGGTGAGACCTACTCAAAATTTAATTTCTTGTCCTTTCTTACAGAAAATATTTTCTGATAGTTCATTCTATCTTTCTGGCTGATAGTCTGATAGTATAGAAATATTAACTGATATATGTGGCAAAAAAGATATCTTTAATAATAGCTTATAATTAAAACTTGGCAAACAGGCTAATAAATATATTTTAATTTCAAATAGCACATATTATTTTAACTAGAATTTTGAAAACGATAATAATATAATACCTTCAACATATGCTTGAAAGAAACAAGCATCAAATATCTAGAAAAATAGTATAAAAAAAATCGGTAAGGACTTCGCACATTTCTTATGACCACAACTTAATCCTGCCTTTGGTTTTTTGTATAAAGGGAGTCAAAATTAGAATTTTGCGTTTTCCATATTTTATGAATATTTTAATTTTTTTTTATTTTAATTAATTACTACGCATTTAGATAGGATAGTCGGTTAGAATATTTTGACTAGAAGCTAAGGTATGTATCAGCACTATCAGTAATACTAAACTTATTCAGGATGTAGCTGTAGTTAAGAATTCGGAAATTTTTGTTTCATATTCGGCTGCACCTAGGACACTAAAATCCCAATTTTTATTAAAAGGTCCATTACACTCAAACAAACAGTCAGATTTTGGAAAATTTTTGACATGTTCATCTAAATTAGATGACAATTAATTAATTATAGCCGACAGTGTTTGTAATAGCCCATGAATTTTAATACACAAGTTTTGTAACGCATTATATTATCAGAACATCAGGATCATCACTTTATAGCTGGAATATTTAAATATTCTCTAAAATTGACACATTTTAACTATCGAACGAACATCATTAAATGCAGCTTTAATAATTTAATTAAGAATAAAATAATACAGGGGGTTTCATAAAATTCTAGACTAACTATGTTGTTATAGTTACGTCAGATTTCACCCAATGTATATTTACGGGGTGTTTTATAAAAAAAATCACCCTGTAAATAAAAAAGCATAATATCTAGCACCATGCTCATAAGAAAATATTAATTAAGAATCATAAATACCTCAAGTTTTTACTCCGTCAAAAAATGTCCCCCAACGACCCATTGCATCCCTAGAAATTTCATTTATTTTCAATCAGCCGTTTTCTCAATATCGCGTTGTAACACTTTAAAAGGACCACCCTGTATAATCGATATTATTGAAATTATTAGAAACAAAAAGATGTCCGATAAAATTATTTAATTTACATATAATTTTGATAAACATATCGCGAATCCAGCAAAATCTGACTGTTTGTTTTAGTGTAATAAAGCTTCTAGTAATAATTGGACTTTGAATATTTTAGATACAGTCGAATATGAAAGAAAAATGACTGGATTCTGGAGAACAGCTTCACCCTGAATACGTTTGTTTTTACTTTTACTTACATTAGCTTTTAGTCAAAATTATTATAAGCGGCTAACCGATTTGAATACATATTAAGAATTTAAAATTAAAAAAAAATTGCATTAAATATGCAAAATGCAAAATAAACCGTTTTCCATAAGAAATGTGAGGAGTCCTTCCCTTTACCCGGAACTTCCCTCGTTATGAATCTTTACTTTTATTAGGAATAAAGAAATGCGACCCAATTTAATTCCGCGCATATGCATTAAGTAACACATATACACTGTCTTGAGTGAATATAAGAATATAAGTTTGTGCGCGACGCCTGAAGGAGGATTTTCTTCTCTTAAACATTGGTCTACAAAGCTTCGGATTTAAAAATTCTTCTTTCTGAAGTGCCATACCCGTATCGTATCCATTGCCGGATTAAGTATTAGTGTTGCTCAGGGGCTAAACTTTATTGGCGCTCCTCATCATTTTATCAAAAGTATTTGCTAATAAAATTCACATATTTTCGAAGAAAAAAACAAATAATAATTTTTTATCACAAATTGAACAGAGATTCTACGGCGGTAACAAAGAGACTCTTTAAAATAGGTAGTAGTAATCTTTTACGTGTTAAATAAAGGTTATGCCGATATCTCCCTTACTTAGAACGAAAGCTTTCACGGCTGGAATGGAATCACTTTACGACGTTTCGCCTTCGATTGCACGAGGCATCTTCAGGGATCTTCACTTCACGAGATCGGAACACTGAATGAGCTCGGAGAGACCCAGGCCGGCTATTTATAGTCGACCTGTGTTTACCGAAGCGTGACTCTGTGTAACGATCGGTTTCCACGTATGATGTAGACTGAAGCCCGTATCTCTATTAAAATTGTTAGGATGCTTATAAATTTCAATAGATTCTCTAATTTTGCGTTTATAGAGTCACGAAACTGATGCAAGAACTTTGGTTTCTTTTACATTTATGACATGCCCAGTAGAGTGTTGGTGTTCAGATACAGCAGATTGTACAATTTGTTTCTTTCTGATACATCGTTCATGTTCCTTAAGCCTAGTCGAAATGGATCGTCCAGTTTCTCCAATATAAACATCACCACAGGAACAAGTAATTGCATATACTCCTTCCGTTTGAAAAGGAATAATGTTCTTTTGCGATCTCAAACACTGTCCAATTTTCTTGTGTGTGTTGAAGATTGTACGTATGTTGGACCGGCGAAGTAACCTTGCAATCTTGTCTGTGGTTCCGTGTATAAATGGAAGAACTACATTTCCTATCGGTAATTCCTTATTAGTATCATTTCGTGTAGTTGGATTATTATATTTTCTAATTGATCGTTTAATATCATCAGTGCAATATCCATTCCCTCTTAAAGCTTGAGTCAGTTTCTCTGTTTCCGATTGTAAAGAATTTTGGTCACAAATCGCGAGAGCTCTGTAAACTAATGAATTAATGACTGATTGCTTTTGTGCTGGATGATGATGGGAATTTGCATTTAAGTACCTTCGTATGCGTTGGTTTTCTATATACAAAGTGTCCTAAGGAACCATCCCCTTTCCTTTGTACGAGAACATCTAGAAAGAGAATCGTGTCTTCTGATTCAATTTTCATTGTAAATTTTACGTTAGCATGTTGTTGATTTAGATGATCAAGAAACCCAGGGAGGTTTTCTGGACCATGTGGCCATATTACAAAAGTGTCGTCTACATATCTGAACCATGATTTTGGTTTTAGTGGAGACGACTCTAAGGCTTCCTCCTCAAAAGCTTCCATGAAGATATTGGCTACTAGTGGTGATAGTGGAGATCCCATGGCTGCTCCTGAGGTTTACTCATAGAAAGTTCCTTGAAAGACAAAATACATTGATGTAAGACATGCTTCAGTTAGATCTAAAAGTGAGTTGTCTATACTATTATGGTGAAATAAGTCTTATATTATGGAAATTGAATCATTTATAGGCACATTCGTATACAGCGATTCTACATACAAACTGACTAAGATATCTTTGGGATCTAATTGGATTGATTTAAGTTTTTCTACAAAATGCGTAGAGTTTCTAATATATGAATGTGTTTTTCCTGTAAAATTATTAAGAATATTTGAAAGATATTTACCAATTTTTTAAGTAGGAGATCCTATTGCAATGACGATAGGTCGAAGTGGTACATTAACCTTCCTTATGTATTTTAGGTAGTCCGTAGAACCGCGGGATCCTTGAGCTGCTTGGCCTTAACATCTTCTTCTCCTCTGTTGGTAGATTGGATGCATTTATAAGGTTGGTTATCGGTCTTTCAATTTTGTTGGTCGGGTCTGCTTGGATCACTCTGTAGATGTTGTCGTCCAAAAGTAGTTGTATTTTCTTCACGTAATCTGTTTTGTCCATGACGACAGTGGCATTTCCCTTGTCCGCTGGAAGGATCAAAATGTCTGTATTGTTGTTTAATGTTTTTATTGCCGTTCTTTCCGCAGCTGATAGATTCGACTTAGCGGGTTAGAATTTTTGATGATCTTCGCTGTTTCATACCTTATTGCGTCAGCTTCTTCTGCTGGAAGTCTTCTAATTGTCGCTTCAACGGATGACACTATATCTTCTACGGGTATGTCTTTTGGTGTAATGGCGAAGTTTTGACCTTTAGATAGGACGGATTGTTCTGCTTCAGTAAGGATTTTGGAAGATAAATTTATAACGGTGTCCTGTGGCTGTTTTAGTGGTCTTCGGCTGTCTAGCAGTCCTTCAAACTTTTTCTGTTGCTTAATTGTAACTGCTTGATGTATCCTTTCTGCTTGCGCATTGGTAATGTTATCGAGAGTTCTAAATGTTTGATATTCAAGTATAAAAGCTAATTTTGAATGAATATTTAATAACTTACGAGCTTTTATATCCAAATCACGTCGAGTAGCTTGTATCCTTTCTTTTACAATGCCATACTGGCTCGTTTGTAGATGTTCCTTGCACTTTTTGATGTTATGTGGTGTTTCATCTGTAGCGATTTTGATACTACGTCTTCATCTCGGCATCTAAGGAGAAAGGCTAATTGACATAGTAGCTTCTTCTTGTTGTTTCTGAGATCGCCAAAAGTTTTGGCATCCTTCTTGATTTCCTCCCCATAGAGGTTAGCTAACATAGAACGAAAGCTTTTACGGCTGTGGTCAATTAAAAAATCATGGTTCTTGGGATTAGACCGTGTCAAAATGGAGTCACTTTCCGACGTTTCGCCTTCGTTTGCACGACGCATCTTCAGAGATCTTCACTTCACGAGATCGGAACACTGAATGAGCTCGGAGAGACCCAGTTACACACAGTCACTTCGGTAAACACAGGTCGACTATAAATAGCCGGCCTGGGTCTCTCCGAGGTCATTCAGTGTTCTGATCTCGTGAAGTGAAGATCCCTGAAGATGTCGTGCAATCGAAGGCGAAACGTCGGAAAGTGATTCCATTTTGACCCGGTCTAATCCCAAGAACCATGATTTCTTAATCTTCCTTACTGTTTTAAATTAGAAAATAATACTTAACATGCCTCGTTAAGCTTAATTAACCACTATAAAATTTTATTTTTGTGCTCTAAACCGTTTATAGGGAGTAATAAAAAATATAAATATTTTTAACACCCCGCATCTCCAAAACCTAAATTTTACGGACCGCTGTTAATCAAACTTTTTTTATTTTCGTGACAAGAATCTTCAGCGGTGGGTATCACTTGATTAACATCTTAAATTAATTTCTGTTCTTGTGTTGGCTAACTACCTGCTAATATTTTAAATTTAATGTAATTGCTCCTAAATAAAATACAACTTTTTTCATTTCATCTTTTATTTATTGATGGTTGACGAAAACATGTTGTATATAACATACTCGGAAAAAGTCTCCTCGACTCGCCAACTGCACTTCCAGGGCTTCCCATACTCCTCCAGGAAAAAACTATCACTTTCACTGCTACGAATTTTTAGTTATTATTTTGGTTCAGTAATGAAATGAGAGATAAGCAAATCAATAAATCCACAAAAACATTATGTAGTTGAATTTGAATGTGTATATATAATTTTACCTAGACACTCTACAGATTAATTTTTTTATTTAAAAATTAGTATTTTCAGTAAAGCAATCCATTCTTGTTTAATATTTCCAACCCCCTTTGTTCAGCTAAAAATCATAAACTGTCTGACCGACCCCCATCCCATATTAAAAATTCAGGAACCAATGACCGAAACCATTTTTAAAATAATTATTGTCTGGACGTTTGAACCTTTTATACAAAAATTATATACATAATAATGAATATTCGAGTAAATATTATATTTTTCCAATTTGAACAACTTTTTTTTCCAAAACTTGTTTACAACTTTTTAGAAAATCCCCAGTACAACTAAAGAATTGTGTGATAACAATCTTTATGTTAATAAGAAATGTATAAATTAATTTAAGATGGTGTTAGTAGGTATAGGCAATCACACTTTCACATTTCCAAGATATATTTATGTCAAACTAGACTAATGATTTAATAAATTGACTTTACTGGAGAGAAAATCAAAGAAATTATACATATTTCTCAAAGGGACCTAATTTTAAATAAACAAAGTATAAATTGTTGTGAAAAATAAGGCGCCAAAGCAAATTAAACATCAGAAAAGTAAATTAAAAATAACAGTTTATTCAAAAATAAAGTTAAATACTTTGCTGCATGAGTACCGAGATGATTACCAACAAATAACCTTGGAAATTGAATTTTAAAAAAATTAGGGTAATAAGAACAGTTTATATTGTATACCGGAATAATATTATATAAATATTAAGAGAAACAAATTATTATTAATATTAGTAAATGCGGTATACAATAAACAAAAAAAATAAACAAAAGCGTAAATTTACAAATACACAAAAAAAAATGTTGAAGAAGTTAAGCATTACAGCTTCTAAAGAAAAACTAATTTAGCGACTTCTAAGAATGTACAAAACCAAATGTCAAAAAGACTCTTTTCACAGATGTAGAAGAAGCTGTAGCAGAATACAATTGTCTCATGGTGGGGAGTACTTTTTGAACAACATCGACATTTTATTGAGATTTCCACCAATGGAGAGGTTTTATAGTTTAAGAATGAATGTCTTCATCAAATATAATATCAGTAAATGATCCCGATTTTATCAGAAACTGAATCGTTAGTGGTAAAAATCCGGTAGGATGTAATTCTTGGGCGGCTTTTAAAGCACAATCTTTTTCCTTGTCTATTAAAGTAGAATTATGCTGTGATTTCGCAGGATCTAAAAGAAAAGCTAACTAATGATATGGAGTGATACACGGTTTATACCGATGTCTAAATTTTAGCATTTCACTTAAAGTAAATTCAATGTTCTTAAAAACTGGTTGAAGTAATTTAAATTGGTGTACATTGTCTGAAAGTGTTACATAATTTCTTTGAAACCTATCAACCGCTACAGAAATAGGCTTAAGAATCAATAAGTAGTCTTCAGCGGATCTTTTTAAGTAAATGTTAGAAATTTTAATTACTATGCTGTCAATTTCATTTTTGTGTTCCTCGCTAATTTTTAAAAGTTTGGGTCACGACTCAATAAAAACTTGTAAGCAGTCAGCGTGTGAATTGCACCTTACGTCATTAGGCCAAATGTTTATTTTTTTCTTCCTTCTTTTGCGTATGACTCATAGGCAAAGTGATTGTTCCTGAAATACTTTGCGATATACACCATGTTCTTTGACATTTCGGATTTCCAAATTTTTGCAAAGAAATTTAGGATGTGGGCAGCCCAATCATATGTAATAACATTTGTTTCTGTTGACTGTTTTATTTGCTTTCTCATCGAGTTCATGTCGGCTGCTTTATCCGTAACAACGCTGGCCGGACTTCAATCTTTTTTGGCTTGCCTGATGTATCTATCAGAAAGGACTTAGAATTTTCTACTAACCGTAGCACAAATTTTTGGTTCGTTGTGCATATTGGACCATCAGGGGCGTGCGGTGAAATTTTAAGAAAGGGAGTCAGTTTTTAGAAAATTACCTATTTGTAATGTAATTCGATTCTTCGATCATTTTTTGCAAATTCGTCAATGACGTCATCATAAAAACATCGATGCTCCGACATATTTTGGAGAAGTTTATTTTCAATGGACAACGAAATTTTTTATACGTTTAATAAGTGCTGAAAAATTGCGTTATACTGATGAACTTGTGGCAGGTATTGTCAATACTAATGAACACAATTTCGACACTTCGGTGTAGGCATCTTCCAACTCCTTGTCTTTTAAAAATGTTACTTCCTTAGCGTTATTTTTTGCGCTAATGTCATCAATTTCGTAAATCACTTTTAGTTCAGATCGCAGTAACACTCGGTGGAATAACTGGCCATAATGAAGAAGAAGAGATTTAAACGCATCTTCTGGAAAAGTTTTTCCTTTAAATGCATCAAAATTGCAGAGCTCGAGGAATTTAAAATCATTTAAACCGTTAAATATATAGTTTATCTTTTGCTCAATTTGAGCGATTATTTCATAAAAGAGGCGTCTGTATGATGCTTGAACATCTCCCACCTTGTCTGTTCGAAGACGCTTGGCTTGTGGCTCTACATTTAACGTCATCGTTTTCTCCCAAAATAGGTTAAATTCATCTCTTTTTTGGCTTAACATGGACTTAAAATCATCCACTTTTTTTAGGCAAAAAGCAATATCATTTGTTTTAGTTTGTAATATATTAAAAACATTGTCCGAGAATGGAAATATTTCTGAAAATATGTTCAACAAATAATTAAAATTAAAATCTCGTTTCAAACAGTCCAAAAACCCCCTCGAACTATTTATTGCTTCTGAGTCCCACGTTTCATTATTTTCTATTATATTCTCAAATAGTTCAGTGATTCACGATTTTCAGATACTGTCAACACAAGTCTTCCATTAAAGTTCCACCTAGTAGGAGCTACTTTGGGCAATCGTTTGTGGACAATGGAGTCCAAAGCTTGTGTACGTTTTGTTGACTTGGAAAAAAAAGCAGCCATGCCACTTAAAGTAACGAAAAATACTTTACGCTCTTTAATGTGATTGATGGACAGGGATAAAACTAAATTTAATTTATGAGCAAAACAATGGACAAACACAGCACTTGGGAAAGTTTCTCGAACTTTAGCTTGCAGACCCTCTAATTGTCCTGCCATCACTGCAGCTCCATCATAGCTTTGAGCAACTCATTTTTTCTCACCATTAATTTCTTTAGTAAACTTATAAACTACGGTATATAATGCATCTACTGTACGATTTTCGGACACATTCTTAAAACCTAAAAATCGCTTTTGAATACTTCCGTCTGTTTTAACGTAGTGTTAAAGTCTAAAAAAAACTTATTTCCCTTATGCAAAAAGCAAACCGCAAATATTAGTAATAAAATAGTAAAACATTAAGCTAAAAATGCCTGACAAGAAAAGTCTTATGGTAACATTTTCACTGTTATTACTCATTGCATAAAAAGAAAAAAAAACTAAAAAAAGAGAAACAGATTCTCTCCTTATTTTATTCCTTTTCTTTCTTTCGTAGCGTAATTTTTGTATTTTGATACGCATATGAATCACGCGATACGATAAAACGACATAAATAATACTGGCATTTCCAAATTACATTTTCTACAGGTTACTCTGCCAAATGGGATCTTTTTTTCTGCCTCCACTTCTATGAGCCATGTTAAAACACTGTTCAAACGAGGGGTAAAAAATACGCGAGTTGATACTAATTGGCGGACAGTAAATTAAGAAATAAGGTCGATTCGTGTCAGCCGCACATGAAGACAGATGCAGTTTCTTGGTCTGACTGGAACGCGGATGAGAATTTTCATGCAAGGACAAGGTTATTGGGATGTAGTGAAATTATTTCAATTGCAAGTCTAAACAAGAGGTATTTTTGGTGGAATAAAGAAAAATAACAATAAGAATTGTTATAGTTGTATGTTACTGCCATGTTTAATGAAAAAAATAACTAGAAATAAAAAAATCGTGATTAAATCAGAAAAAATCATGATTTTTTCATTTTTTTAAGAAATCATATTTTACTACCCTAATAATAAACATAGAAAAAGACTCCAAGTCTCGATCTCAGTACAATATAATTTTTAGGACATTAACATGACATGTGTTTCGCCCTTCCGAACATCGTCAGACCTGTAAGGAAAACCTTATTAAATAATCACACTCATAAATCCCAAAAAATAATTTATAAATAGAATAAAACACATTAAAGTACACTAAATAAAACAACTAATTATACATATTTGGTCGACACTGGAGAGGGCATTGTAGAAAACATTTTTATATATGATTAAGTAAGAATGACATATTAATTTAAATGTTTGAAAATGGTTTCAAATTTGAAGATCTCGTCAGGTATTTCGACGTTGTTAATCTTGTCTCGTATCTCGATTTTTATCAAAATATGATCTAGTCTGGGATCTCGTCTATACAAGTTAATAAAAAAACCATAGTCACCAAAGTCAAGGCAAGTTTTTTAATGCAGTGATTTAATTTTTTTCTCGTTGTTTCTCAGGCTTTACCAATTATTACCAATTACCTATATACTATACCTTATTTCAGTGGGCTAGCCACTTTATCAGATATTAAATTTGCATTATTTAGAATTTACCTAATTATTATTGCATATTTATGTGCAAGTTTAATTACGTTCATAATTGTATGACTTTGTAAGTGCCTCTGTATAATTAAGTAGTAATTTTAAAAGAGCTCACAGCGCTAATGGGTTACATAGGTTAGTTAACCGTATGTTTGCTCATGAGGCTATTTTTGGATTAATAATGTTATTTCGAGTTTTAAAATTCTCATAATAGTGCTAACTTGATTATTTCTTATTTTGTTATAAATTAACGTTTTCGGTCTCATTTTAACGCCAATAAAATACACGCTGATTTTATACCTTTACTGAATTTGTCATTTGTAAGTGACGTTTACAAAATAGGGATCGGTAATGACCGACCCGAAGACGGTAAGTAAACTAATAAATAAAAAACTACAAGAGTCAATTTTTATTAAACACAAAATTGAAACATCAATATGAACAATTATCAAAATCTATTGGAGCAATAAAATTCGAGTTTAGAACAACGTTCTGTTCTTTTGATGGTATAGTTAGAGTTTGTGTCGCCGTAGAATTTACTCAGTAATTCCCATGTAAAAATCTTGTTTAAAAATTGATTTTTATTTTCCACTTAGTTTTCCATGTATCCCTCAGCTACAGAGGAAGGACTCCACTCACCGCGCCACCTGCCAGAATAGTGACAGAACTCCTTCGGAATGCGTGTCCGGTATAAGTAGAGGTATCCGACAAATTTAAGCACTGTTGAATTTTACTGGGCTCACTTCCTATGGTATTTCAGCCCACTATCGTTCGTGATCTTCCTATCTCTCATTGTCAAGAGTAAATGAGCTGACTGCCTGTTTGAGTCGTAGTGCTATAGTCTGTTTCAGCACCGAACATTATTGTTAATGTTCGGCGGTTTCAGAAGTAACATAACCATATTAGGTATGCAAAATGACTACAGGGTGACCCACCAATAATTTATGGCACTTCCATAGTTTGGCATTGATCTCACTGCAAAATTATTTCTTTTCATCAGGTGCAGGTCGTGCTACCCGGTTTGCCTATTGTTATCCGTTCATAAACCCTGAAAATAGTACGCCAAAGGCGTGCGGTTGGATATTTATAAACGGAATTTACATTTAACGAAATTTTATTTTAACAAAATAAAAATTATATATAGTATTATTATTTTTATTTTATTATACAACAATTAAATTATAATATGTCATATTCTTCGTCATCTGAGGAACTGTCATCACCTATTGACATTATAGTTTAAGGGTCGACTGATCGATCAAGTTATCAAGATCCCACATTTTCTCCTCCTGTTTAATCACATGCTGGACTGCTTTTCGCCAGTTTTCTGATGTCTCTTCCTTGGTCTTGGTCAAACAATAGCTTAACATCTTTCATTTTAAATGTCATGTTTTGTTTTCCTAAAAGTCCTTTCACTTGCGCCAATATAAATTCTATAGGATTTAGTTCGCAAGGATATGGCGGTAAGCCCAGCACAGTTACATTATATTTTTCTGCTATATCTTCCACGGCATATTTCATAAAACGATTTTTGTGTAAGTTTGCTATGGCTAGTAGTTCTTTCTTTATTAAATTGGGTTCAAACTCAATACGTTTGGTTGTTAGCCAGTCGATTATTTCTTGTTTTCTGTGCTGTGAATGGGGTTCGCGAGACCACGAGACTAGTCTCGGAAGTATTTCGAGACCGAGACTTGGTGTTCGAGACCGAGACCGATACCGAGACTTACCTATCGAGAATCTCGATCTCGATCTCAAAGTGAAGTAGCAAAATGACTAATGTTCGTAAATTATTTGTTTTGACAAAATAATTCAAAAAATATATGTTTGGGGGCAAATTAATGGATGCAAAAAATAATTTTTCTATAATCAATTATATTATACTAGCATTGTATATATTCTTATTACAATGATACTAGTGAAATAGTAGTTTAAAAAACGATATAAATAACCATAAAAAGAGAATTTCCCAAATTTAGAAATTCTAGTAACGAAATTCCACTTCACATGTGGAAAACCGTAAATTGCTACCCTGTTCTCAAAGAGAGACCCTTTATCACAACTATACTATATAGGATTTTGATATTGTGATCTTTATAAATTTATAGTCGGTTTTTATGTTTAATTATTGAAAGTAACTAAAATCCAAAAATTTTTAGTTTTTTGGTTCAGTAATTAATAACTAATAGACTGTAACAACTAAAAGCATCGGAATATCATATTCTTATATAGTATAGATACGGTAAAGACTCCAACAGACGAAGTAATTGTGGTGATTTTTGTTTAAAAAATTTCCGACTCAAAATAAACAACAAAATGTTAAAAAAATCAGTGAAAATGTTTCTTAACATTTTCTTCTTTAATCGCTTCGATGGCTTGCTAATTAAAGAAGGTACGTGTTTTATAGAACAATATTTTTGTATTGATTTTGTTTGTATTTGCAAATAATGGACGATATAAAATTTTTAACCATATGTGTATAATAAAAATAATACATATACATACGGACAAGATTTTCAACAAACAAAATACAAAGTAGAACTTGGCTTAGGATTTTAAATAGATGATCAATAAAGCTAATTCAACTATAACGCTTAAAAAATAACGAACTGTTCTAATAACAAAGTAAAAATTTAACTTTCTAAACATACATTATAAGCATATTTTCAGATTTTATTTCAACCTATATAATAAACCTAAAAATATTATTTTCAAGTTACTTTTATACCATGAATGAATACATAATAAGCATTTGTTTGAAGTTTTATTTAACGTGTTTCTTAGTTTTGTAATAATTAATCCTGCTTGTGAAAATAAACGATCTACTGCTACGTAGGCCGCCTGTATAGGCAAAAGATCTTTTGCCATTTTGGCTAAATTTGGAAATTGTTTATCGTGTGCTTTCCACCATTCTAAAATATCTGTACCCTTTGGAGCACGCTTTAACTGTAAATATTCTTTTATTTCTTTTCTCCAATTTTCGGAATCACTTTTTTTTCAAATAGTGATGTATAATCGATGTCATAGTTATCATCGCTTGAGGAACTTGATATTACTAGTGATTCAGCAGGCACAATATAATATGTATCCCTGTACATTTTCTCAAAAAAGGCTATAGATTGATCTTTCAGGCGAAAAATTGAACAAGTAGATATTTGTTAATTAAATAAATCTGCTTTTAAAATCTACTCCACTTTTAAAATTTATAGTTAATTTACCAAATAACAAAAATAGTTGATTCACAAGTAGTATTATGAACCATAGCCGCCATTGTGTAAGCACAATGTGCAGACCCCTAAGAACGGTCCTGGTTAAGAAAGTAAATACGCATCAAAGTAATAAAAGTTTGGTTCAAAATAGCAAAGTTTACAGAATACCTAAGGTGCTTTACTTGGACATCGATCGTTTTCTACCAATTGAATTATAACGTCTGTCCCTAGAATGCCCAACACGTTGCTTGCATGAGTTCGGCAGCATTATACAGTGTGTCTTTATTTTGTGTTTAATATATCTTATTCCATTTGTATATCTTTCGAAATGTCAAATAATTGTTGTTCTGTGGATGGTTGTTTAAGTAACTCTAGTGATGTGTGGCCTTTCTGTTGATGTCCAAAGAACAAGGGATATGTAACATTTATTTTGATACACCTACTATTGTCCGTATATCTTCCTTTACTGATTCCATCTGTTGGCAACATCATTTCGAATTATAGATTTTTGGAATAATTTTTTATATTAATATACCTACATATTTTCTACTTTACTGAAATGTTCAAACGTTGGGTTTTTTTACATTAAATTTTTTAGATTGGAAAAACTCTGGGTTTCGAACGAAGGCTTCCATGTACTTTTGTCTAAATAACATCTCGGCGAACAATTATTATTTTTAAAATTTTGATTTCGAGACCACAGAGACTTTCGAGACCGACACTGAGACTAAGTAGGTCTCGGTCTCGAAGCATCGAGACCGATAACGAGACCGTAAACATTTTCCGAGACCGAGACTGATTCAATCTCGATCTCGGTCTCGCGAACCCCTAGCCGTGAATGATAGTTTGCGTTATCCATAACCATTACCGAATCAGCCGTAAGATATTTTATCATTTCACCAAAATAATCTTCGAAAACATCCGAATTGATGTTCTGTTGGTAATCTTCCGTCCGGCACGACTGAAAAGTTAGCAAACCTTGTTTTAAAAATCTCTTTTCACTTCCAATGTGTGCAATTATTAGTCTTTTCTCTTTTTTCGAAGGCGGCACTGGTTATATTTTTGTCATGCCACATTTTTTTGTACTATATAACCTTCATTGATCCACGCCTCATCAAGATGAAAAAATTTCTTTTGCTCCCTGTGGTACAGTTTTATACTTCTCATTTATCAAGTATGTTCGTCGCCAGAAAATAATTTCATCGCTTTCCAGTAAAAGTGCTTTTCGGTTATGCTTCCCCCAGGCAAACATCCATATTTTTAAAGTTGTCCATAGGAGTTTTCTGGTTATCAAAGGAGTACTGTCATCTTGGCCAAGCTCCATCAAAATTGTATCTAGAGTGTGTATTTTTTTTAAATAAAAGAATGAACTTTTCTTCGGATTGCAAATGTGCCTTCATTAAGGATTTTTGCTGGTCTTCCTGGAATTTTCTTCGGTGGTTCCACTTGACCTGCTACCTTTCTCTCCCGTCATTCGAGAACATCATTCAACAATTTCTTGTACATCTTTTCGTTGGAGTGAATGCCGCCATTTTATTAATATTCTTATAATACCGTTAACAGAATGGCGAAACAGCCCATACTAACATGTTTAAAACACAATTAAGAAGTATTTATAGTCTGTGTTTTATTACCTACGCCTATGAACGACCCCGAAATTCAGCCAAACTGGTCGAAATTCCCGATTCTATTACTCTATATATTTTTGAAACAGACTATAGATAGTTTCTATCAAATTCCACATAATTAAATGTCTCGTTTCCTTGATTTGATCCTCTCAAAGTTCGTGATAGATGCTTTTTGTGGGAGGAATATTTACTATAATAAATGCACCTTAATCTTCAATGTCATTTATTGACATATTATATAATTCTTCAGGGAATTATTTAAAAACTTGAACATGTGTTCTCTGGTGAAGGTTCTTGATTTTTTTACTTCATGTCCCATATTTTTCCTCTTGAGAAAACGTAGCATAATTTGAAAGATCAGCAGTTTTTTGCAAAAATATTGTAGCTTTAAGCATAGATTATTCAGCTCATAAACTTCCTGGAGACTTGGGATTTTCTTTTTTTGAAACAAAATAGGCTAGTATTACCTTTTCTGTGATATTTTCAAATTTTTTTTTGTTACACCAGGGTGCGAAGAGCTTGAAGGTTTCTTATATCTGTGTTTGGACTTCTCGGGAATTATGGCTGAACATCCTACTTGCCATGCATTTTCTACGTGTGAATCGGCACTTTCCTAAATCATCTTCCAAAGAATATTAAGTTTTAAAGTTTTTTTGTTTTAATTGACTTAGGAATTCAGTATTTGAGTGGGCAGAAAGTGTCATAAGTACTACGGTCCTTAAGTGTTCCGGTCGATCCCTAACCAACACGCTTTTATTTTTAGGATGCATTTAGTCCTATGTATACATACACACATGGAAAATAGTTAGGGATAATGAAAAAACGGTCGTTTTTGCAAACAAAAAATTTGCTTTTATAGCCTAAAATTATATTATTTCAAAAATGATTTCATGATAATAATACAAAATAAAATTGACTACTGAATATGATACATGGCGAAGTGAATGCATATGTTTTTTAGTGAGTTTTTGAAACACCCTGTAGCATAAACTGCCTGCAATTTTTAAACTGTATATAGGTAACGTTGAAGCCTGATTCTTTAAAAAAACATTTTGATTTTTGGATGATCAACGTATTTTTCTTACTCAGCCATAAAAATGTGAATATTAAAAATTCCATTCGAAATAGGGTTACGGTCTTTTTTTTTGAAAATGGTATAAACATCATTTAGCACAGATTATTGTTCATATGCAAAGAAGTTATTGATGTTGAATTTAAGTTAGAAAAACATCTCTTTTACAAATTTTACAAATTTATTCATGTTAGGTAGTAATAAAGAAAACTTATAAATTTATTTAACAAAACTAAAAAAATGGGATCAACTTAATGGAAAAAAGAAAAACAAAAAAAACTAATATTCTATATGAAGACCGTTGTTTTCTATCACTGCTTGAATACGTCTAGGTATACTCCTTATGCAATTGTCAATAGTGTTTTGCGGTAGCTGATCCCATATAACAGGTAAAATGTTTCGTAATTCCTGTAGAGTGTACGGTAGGTGATGGTGTGAACGAGTGGCTCTTTTCAGAAAATCCCAGACATTTTCTATAGCATTAAGATCTGGTGATCTTCTTGGTAATCTTAAATGATCAATCTGGTCCTCCTGGATTTGATCAAGTACAATCCTAGCTCCATGCGGGCGAGCGTTGTCATCCAAAAATATAAAATTAGGATCAAAATTGTACCTGTGTTGTTCAACGATATCATTTATGATGTTGTTTCGATAAGTCTCACCATTCATGGTACCGTCGCATAAGTACAATTAAGTACGACCACTGTAAAAAAACTAAGCCCAAACCATTATTCCTCCACCTCCGTAAGGATGAGTCTTGTACTAGACCAGGTCGAACGCGTTCTCCAGTGTCTCTCCAAATCCTCAATCGCCTTGTATCACTATGCAAGCACACTCTGGTTTCATCCGTGAACATGAAATGACACCAGACTAAGCTAAGCGATTTCGACTGTGTTCCATAGTAAGAGGGACTGATCACACTTTGTGAAACATGCAAAGTGCATTTGCAACATCAGCTTGTAGCATACCAATGGCTCTATTAGCGTTGTCTATCGTTAAGTGCCTTCGTACCATAAGAACACTTCTCTCAGTAGCAGGGATTCTTCAAATTTCAAAGCATTCTAGATGTCTCGTTTTTATGTGCATAATAGAAATACGAGTAAAACGTCACCATACCAATATTGCTGTATTTTCTTTAAAAACAAAGATACGTTGATTATCCAAAAAAGAAAATGTTTTTAAAGAATCAGGCTTTAAAGTTGCCGATATACAGTTTAAAAATTGCAGGTAGTTTATGCTACAGGGTGTTTCAATAATTCACTAAAAAACATATGCCTTGACTTCACCGTGTATCTTATTCAGTAGTCAATTTTATTTTGTATTACTATCATGAAATTATTTTTGAAATAATATAAATTTAGGCTATAAAGGCAAATTTTTAATTATTCCAACTATAAATAATATATTTTGTTTGCAAAAACGACCTTTTTTTCATTATCCCTAACTTTTTTCTATGTGTGTGTATTACTAAATCTATCTTGAAACATTACTCTACATCGGGGAAAACCCTATTCAAATCCATTCGGGAATTCTAGAGAAAATCGCGGACTGACATACAGGTCGAAAACAAAATCTTCTTTTTTTTTTCAGTTAAAAAGCAAAGAACAAGGCAGAATTAAGCAAAGAAACACTCAGGGTGTTTTTTAATTCATGGCTACAAATGCAGAGAGTAGTTTTTCGGTTTATTTTAAGACTAAAAGTTCCTATCAACATCTGCGAAAATACACTCGCATATATTGATGCAGGACTTCAGAAAATCGTCCATATCTCCGAAACGATTATCTTTAAATTGACGCTTAAATCATATTCTGAATCTACGGAAAATTCTCTATAAGATGTATAATTATTCGCGGGAAATCCGCTTTGTAGACCCTTTTTTCGCGATGCGAAAATACACTGTATTGATACAGGACTTCCGTTTTTTCGCCCTAATTTGATGCGAAAATAACATTTATTTAATCTCGACGTATATTGATTTTCACCGATAAATGCCGGACTTCAGAAAATCGTCCATATCTCCGAAACGATTATCTTTAAATTGACGCTCGAATCAGTTCTAAGTCCGCTGTAAAGGTACCCGAGGGACGACACTGAAAAATATCTACTTTTTTGGACGTTTCGGGGGAAAGTCTACCCCCCGTCTTCAGCAAAACTAAACATAAAAAACTAAAAGCAGAGTATTACTACTATATTTACAATGAATGTCAATTTAATGGTGTTATTTTTATTGTTAAGATAAGATGAAAAAATATGTGTCGTTTTTTTTACTTCAGTGTGTAGCAAATTTAACCATGTGTATTAAAATTAACTGAACAAGATGCTACACAATTATTTTTATTTTTAACAATATTAGGTAAGGCACTTTCTTTTATTGTACGTTTTTTGGAACATGGTTCTTCTGCCAAACTACTAAAAGCACTCCAATTAATTTTATGATTGTTATCTAGTGCATGTTGGCAAATGTTTAATTTATGAAATTCCCTATTTTTTTATGTAAGTTTGGTGTTCTTTAATTCTTTTGGCTAATGGCCTGGAGGTTTCACCTATGTAAAATTTATTGCATTGATACGGAATTTTATAAATAACATATTTGTATTTTCTTGCTCATTGTTAGGTTTTATTTTTGTAAGTTGACTTGTAAGGGTATTTTACTCGGTATTTTTGTCTTAAAGATCGTTCTTACGTGAAAACGTTTATCTATTCGTTTTATTTGATAAGTTAGGTATGTATGTATCTGATAAGTTAGGTATGTACAGTCTCGGTATGGTATAAATAGGTTTGTAATTGGTCTATTTTGGTTTCGTTTGACTTTTGAATTCTCAAATTCATAAAAACATTTTTCAATGAAATTTGGGATAATTATTTTGATTTAAAACATCTTGTATAATTTTTTTTCTTCTACAAGATTTGATCTTTACAGATTATTTTTGCTCTATCGTATAAACTTATTACAACTCCCTTTTAACCATGGTTGGATGGATGATTTGAGTGAAAATTTAAGTATCTTTTTGTTGTGTAGATTTTCTATATACTTGTAGTATGTCTAAAAATGGAAGTTGTTGGTCTGTTTCTTTTTCAATAGTAAATTTAATTGTTGCTTTTTTGGTGTTACTATGATTTAAAAAATAATTTAAATGTTAATCGTCATATTCATAGAGACAAAAATAATCATCAATGTAGCTCCACCAAACAAATGACTTATGATAGTAATGTTGAACATAATTTAATTCAAAATTATCCATAAAAATATTACTAATTAAAGGAGATAAAGGGGACCGCATAGCCAAGCTATAATTTTGTTGGTGATATTCATTTTTAAATTTAAATTAGGTGTTTTTTTTACACAAAAAGTTAATAATTCTAGAATAGTATTAATTCTTAATTTTCACTAATATTGTTATCATTCTCAAGTTTATTTCTTATTATATTTAAAATTGTATGTACAGGTACATTTGTAAAAAGTAGGGGCCTGCGGTGAAATTTTAAGAAAGGGGAGCAATTTTTAGAAACTTACCTATTTGTAATGTAAAATTCGTCAATGACGTCATCATAAAAACGTCGATGCTCCGCCATATTTTGGAGAAGTTTATTTTCAATGGACAATAGCGATGTATGAGAAAGTCTCTCCTGCCCGGTTGAATTTCTCATGAAATTTTTTATACGTTTAAGTGTTGAAAAATTGCGTTCTACTGATGAACTTGTGGCAGGTCTTGTCAATACTAATTCACACAATTTCGACACTTCGGTGTAGGCATCTTCCAGCTCCTTGTCTTTAAAAAATTTCATTAGTTCCTTAGCGTTATTTTTTGCGCTAATGTCATCAGTTTCGTAAATCACTTTAAGTTCAGATCGCAGTAACACTCGGTCGAAGAACTGGCCATAATGAAGAAGAAGAGATTTAAACGCATCTTCTGGAAAAGTTTTTCTTTTAAATGCAGAGCTGGAGGAATTTAAAATCATTTAAACCGTTAAATCTATAGTTTATTTGTTGCTGAATTTGATCGATTATTTCATAAAAGAAGCGTCTGTATGATGTTTGAACATCTCCGACCTTGCCTGTTCGAAGAAGTTCGGCTTGTGGCTCTACATTTAATATCATCGTTTTCTCCCAAAATATGTCAAAGTCATCTCTTTTTTGGCTTAACATGGACTTAAAATCATCGACTTTTTTAGGCAAAAAGCAATAACATTTGTTTTAGTTTGTAATATATTAAAAACATTGTCCGAGAATGGAAATATTTCTGAAAATATGTTCAACAAATAATTAAAATTAAAATATCGTTTCAAACAGTCCAAAAACCCCCCTCGAACTATTTATTGCTTCCGAGTCCCACATTTCATTATTTTCTATTATATTCTCAAATAGTTCAATCAGTGATTCACGATTTTCAGATACTGTTAACACAAGTCTTCCATTATAGTTCCACCTAGTAGGAGCTATTTTGGGCAATCGTTTATGGACAATGGAGTCCAAAGCTTGTGTACGTTTTGTTGACTTAAAAAAAAGCAGCCATTTAAAGTAACGAAAAATACTTTACACTCTTTTATGTGATTGATGGACTGGGATAAAACTAAATTTAATTTATGAGCAAAACAATGGACAAACAGAGCACTTGGGAAAGTTTCTCGAACTTTAGCTTGCAGACCCTCTAATTGTCCTGCCGTCACTGCAGCTCCATCATAGCTTTGAGCAACTAATTTTTTCTCTCTATTAATTTCTTTAGCAACGTTATAAATTACGGTATATAATGCATCTGCTGTACGATTTTCGGGCACATTCTTAAAACCAAAAAATCGCTCTTGAATACTTCCGTCTGTTTTAACGTAGCGTATTACTATAGATAATTGGCTAAAATTAGTGATATCAGTTGTTTCGTCCAGAACAATTGCAATTAACGGCGCCTCGCCAATCTCCTGCTTAATTCTTTTTAGAATAATAATCATTCTGGATTCGATTCGACGTTCCGCGAAAAACGCTAGACTGCTCTAAATGATTTTTTAGCAATCGTCATATTTAGCCATTAAACTAAGTAAATCTTGAAAATTTCCTCTATTTGAAGAAACTGTCCGAGAAAACAAACAACATCGATAAGTCTTCTTAATATTTGCCTATTTTTATCGACTAGTTCATTGTGTTGGCGGTGACCAATTTCCAACTGTTTATTAAGGGTGTGTTCAATTCTGGTTTTGCCGAAGACTTTTTCTTTTATGACGGCCTGCAAATGCGCTTTGTACATAATGTGTCTTTTCACAGCTTTATGGAAATTGTTTAAATCGGAAAAACCAGTTTTATTCCAGAGACCTTTTTCATTTTCAAAAAGTAAACATGGCCAACAAAATAATTTACTTGTATTTTCACACCCTGTTAGCCATTTAAATTGCTCGTATTGTTTTTCCGGATAAAAATCTCTAATACATTTTTTCATTTTTGTGGTTACATTTTTCATAGGCGGTTTTGCCCTTCCTTTGGAAATTATTTGAAGCTTAACAGCGAAGTTTAATGTTGAAAATCCCTTTATTATTAAGACACACACCACACATTCGCACACACTGTTCTTACTAAATTCTCCAACATTTTCATCGTTTTTACCGACAGCCGAAGTTGACGGATTTGCATATCCACGTCCGTATTATTGTCTTCCATATCTCACCGTGCAAAGATTGCAAACAGCCGGTGGAAAGTTCAATAACCTCTGGCTCGATTCACAGGAAATCAAGCGTACAAGACTTGGCTGCAGAGAAGCTAGCGGCCCGCATAGGTTCTATTCGATTTCTATTGTGGCTCGGTCGGAGTCAAGGCCGCATTTATTATGGGCTTGATAATTAAAATTTTAGCATTTTTAATATAAACTAAATTAATGGTTTCCTATTTCAAAAATTACATTTTAGAAGATGTTTTGTAATTTTGCTTCCATGGAGTGCACGCCTTTGGTAAAAAGAGTAAGTTACCAAAACTTACCAGTGTATCGTTTATATTTATTTGAATATTAGACAATTTCTCTAGGAAGCCATCTAGGAAATGTGAATTTTTTACATATATGAATCAGTGTTACCTACTAGGAGCTTTAATATATTTGAAAGGAACCTAGCTTAAAAAATAACACCTTTAAATTGACATGCGTTGTCATTCTGTCAGAGATTAGCCATTCCGGTTAAATTTCTGATTTAAAACATAAGTGATTCACAGCTTTAAGTTTTTATTTTTTAGTCTGCTGAAGACGATGATAGACTTTCCCCGAAACGATAAAAAAGTAGATATTTTGCATTGTCATTCCTCGGGTACCTGCATAGTGGCTATACTATTGACCACATATTAGAATTTTTAGGTAAATTGAAGTATAATTAAGTAAAAATAATACTATTTTAATTTTCTATAATTAGTGGCGTAAAACGCAAAAATAATTTTCTTCTTAAGTCATGAATCTGCCAATATAGTTTCGTAATTATTTAAATTTCAATTCCTTATTCCGTTCGGTAACTTTTTGGTCTCTTAGATTTCTTTAAATATTTTGTACCGTTTAGAAATTATTTAACATAGTGACCTACGATGTCTACACAATTTCAAGATCGTAATGTATTAGCATAAGTTCTAAATTGTGACAAATATCAAAAAAATAAAGACAAAAGTTGTTTGCAGAACAGAATCGGGAATTTAATTTTCTTGTAAAAATGGCCAGTGACGTCGCAGTAAATATTCCGGTGGGGGGAGGGGTTAAAAGAGGGTCGCGAACTTCGAAAAAGTAACACCTTGTAGAATTTTCTAAAATGTTCTATAATCATTTCGTAGGTATTACTTATATTATACTGTGTGCTAAGTTCGAATGACTTATCTCTAGAAATGTACGAAAGAAAATAAAAAAAAAAAAAATTAAAATTTTGTATCTCAATTTCTCACATTTAGCCCTAAAATGAGCAAAAAAATACGTCCTGCATTTTTAGTCATCAACTAAAAAACACCCTGTATTATGTACTATATAATATGTGTTATTGTCAGATATCAGTTTCTAGCTTATTTGGTTAAATAATATTACTTCTCTCTGAAATCAGGGATGTTACGCAATTTTTTTTACGAGAATGAAACGAGTATATAGCTACCTACCAGCTTGAATTTTATTTCAATAAACATTCGCCCAACCCTGAAAAAGGTTAAATTTTGTCAAAAGTTGAACCAGTGATGATCTTATTGTCCATTGACCTTTTTCCGATCAACACTATTAATTAATTGTTTAAATTAAATGGTTTATCGTTGAATTATGTTCAAGGTCTTTTTTGTTTGTGTTTTGTTTATTTAATAAAAGGTGACTGAGGACGACACGACGCGACGCCTTGGCGTTGCATTACCAACAATTTAAGTTTTGTGTAATTGCTGGTTAAGGTCAAATTAAAATCTGTGTGTCTACTTTGGGAAATTAAAAGGTGACCTATTTAGTGCTTGATTTAGCAAGTGTTGATATTAGCTTTGCCATTTATTACGTATGTTGGCTTTCAACTCTTCCAAGTAAGTAAAAAAAAAACAGTTACATTACATTTTTTTAGTTGTACCTGTATTTCTAACCAAAAGTATGTTTTTGTTTTATTTTGAAGTAGGACACGTTAAAATTTTCTTTGAGTCTAAAGAATTAGTAGTATATTTTCCCTTTAAATAACTTGGGTTAGGTCAGGGAATGTTACATTAGATAAACTGCGTGTTTATTTTGAGAAATTAAGTGTAACCTTTTTAGTGCTTGATATAGCAAGTGTTAGTATTAGCTTTGCTGTTATGTATGCTGGTACCCTAGTAAGTATAAAAGAAAAAAGATTTTACTTTACTACCTTAGGTTAGGTTATGAGATGTTGGGTTAGGTAAGGTTACATTTAAGAAAAAAATATCTCAGAAACTAAGCATCTTACAAGGAATTTAGAAAATTGGTTTAGAATTAGTAAATATAAAAGAAAAACAGACATTAGGTTGGTGTTTGTATTCCTGACAATTATCTTTTTGTTTTATTTTGAACCTAAACAGGTCTAAAATGCACATTAAAATTTCTTTAAGAATATACAGTTTATTTTCCGTTTAACTGCTTTAGGTTAGGTTGTGGAGTGTTGGGTTAGGTAAGGTTAAATTAAAAAATATATATCTCAGAAACTAAGCATCTAAGGAATTTAGAAGTTTGTAGGTTTTTGCCAAATTAAATTAACAATATAATAAAGTTAGGAAAGATCCTCAATATAGCTGTTGTTAAAAAGTTCTGAGCGATAATGTGCCTAGGTTACCCCTATTGTATGGCTTTGGAGTGTGTGTCGTGTAGAACAACTGCACTTAACGACTTTATGTCATTTTTTTCTCATATTTCATCTACAGACAATTCAAGATAGTCATCGGATGTATTTTTTCCTGATAAAGTTTAATATTCTTTTTAAAAATCAATTTGACATTTAGACAGAAAATGTGGTTTGTTAATGGAATTATCTATATTTAAATACATTTAAATATATATATATATATATATATATATATATATATATATATATATATATAATTAATTTTATTGGGGGTAATTAAATTGCTTTTTTAGCTACGCAAAGCTTTCGGTAATCTTTGTTACCTTCTTCAGGGCTGAAATATGAAAGGAGAAAATGGTTTTTTCACCCTTATTTGAATATTGATTGAGTAAGATTTTAAAAATATTTCAAAAAAGGAAAAATGAAAATGAAAAATGTAGTACTCACTGCTATGCAATTAAATATAGATAACTTCTTGCGAAAAACTAACATATTATGAACTTAACATCATTGATTATTTTAACATACTAGCAGTAATTACTAGTATGTTAAAATAGTTAATGATGTATGTTAATTTTTCGCAAGAAGTTATCTATATTTAATTGCATAGCAGTGAGTACTACATTTTTTTTTTAAATATTTTTAAAATCTTACCCAATCAAAATACAAATAAGCGTGAAAAAACATATATTTCAGTCCTGAAGAAGGTAACAAAGATTACCGAAAGCTTGGCGTAGCTAAAAGAGCAATTTAAAACCAGCCCTAATCAGGACCTATACCCCAATAAAAAAAAAGGATATATATATATATATATATATATATATATATATATATATATATATATATATATATATATATATATATATATATATATATATATATATATATATATATATATATATATATATGGGTATTACCTTGTGCTAACCGTAACATAAAAGTTAATAACTAAGAGAATATGATTACATCAACTGTGAGATTTCAATAGTAAAGCTACCTAAATCGTGTTAAAATATTATTTAAGGTGAGAATACATTACATCGTCAAAGATATTTATAACACTTATCGCATCAGCCACTTGTAGTTAATTAAATTTGCAGGATTTTTATGAACATTTTTACCATTATTTACACGCTCTTAATTGGGAGAGCGCGTGCTATACGAAATAAGTCAGGCGAGTTAATATAATTACTGCCGATTTCGTGATCGTTTTCAATTTTTTTAATCTCCGCCACTCCGAATTCCGCGTTCACGTAACAGATTACGCAACTATCTAATTGCAGGAGCGTTAAATAAAAGACCCGAGACTGGTTTTTTTGCAGTAGGTTTTCATGGTCAATGTCAGAATTTTCGAGTTGATAGGGAGTTGTTGTTTGATGCCTGTGATTCATACCCATGGAGATGTTATCACTGACTATAACAGTAGAGTATTTTTTATAATCATAATCATAATAATAATAATAAATAAATAATTGTCGGGTGTTGATCTGCACGAACAAATTTAAATACCTACACACCAACGCTTCAGTCAAGAGCTTATATCTTCCATGAAGACGGGACGGGGACTACTTGATTGGGACGAATATTTTCGTCGTCCCAATCAAGTAGTCAAGCTAATTCACCAACTTGACAATGACTGTCAGAAGTGGTTTCCTAGATTCCTGCCCATCGTATTATAAATATCATCCCCCGCAGCATTGTAGGAATCAAATGGAGCTCTACTGGGATCGGCCAATAGCAACCGATTCGACATTGGACTACAACAGACCTGATATAGTTCTGATCGGTAAGGAGAAGAAAACTGGGAGTATCGTAGATATAGCTGTACCACTTAAAAAAGCAGCTAAGAAATGTCTACGTAGTTTCATTGTTAATATCGGAAGAGGGAGATATTTTGAGTAATTTCTCCAAAAATAACCGAGTCATCGGACTACCTCACAAAACAAACTAGCCAGCCCTATCATGCGCAAGTTCCTGACCTGATTGGAGGAATTGAATTGTTTTCTCATCAGGTCAGACCAAAAAAAAGCAAGGCTAACATAACGATAATAATATTATTAATCGTATTTATCTAATATTACATTAGAGATTACATCTCTCCTTTTTTTACAACACAGATCCAATAGCAGACTGCAAACTAATCTTAAAAAAAATCACCCGCCGAGATTTTGGATATTCTTGCGGTTTAGGATCCCTAGACCCCATAAACATGTTCTCCCATTTTCGTTGGTCTATATCGTTACTTATTCGATCCGACCTCAAATTTTGGTCAAAAATCATATGGGGATGGAATGGTAAGATTTTGGTAAAAATTCAATAGAATGAAATAAAATGGCCTCATAATGAAATGTTTAAAATTTCAGTACTATGTACAGGGTGTCCGGATTTGGTTGCAAAAGCAGGGTATCTCGCTTATTTTTAAAGATAGAACCTTGCGGTTTCCACGAACCTGAGCTAATGTTTTGTTAAATTCATGAAGCCGTAAACAAAATTTTCATAGCCTCTTCGTTTATGAGATACAGGGCGAAATAGAAAATTTTGCATTTTGGGACCCCCCTCGTATCTCGGTTATCCTTTAACTTAACGCAAAGGGAAAAATTGCTGCTTATGCAGTTTTTTACGCTGGATCCAGTGGCGTAGTCATATTTTTCATTTGAGTTGTTATTTTTTAGATATGACCCAAAGTTGTGTTTTTTTTAAATGGGACACCCTGTATATTTGTCCAGAAATTGATTTGTCCTTTTAAAAGCTTGTCAAAAATATATAATAGTATGGGTCTATTTTAATAAACAACAACAAAAATCCTAATTTTTATAATTATCATCCCAAATTTTGCAGTAGGTCATGCAAAACAATGCTGCCTTTTATTTAAAGTCGTTAACAATATCTACATCGTAACAATAAATCAAAATAAATATGTAATTAAATGTATTTATCAAAATATGTATTGATAATTTCGCACCAAAAAATACCTACCTAGATTTATGTAACACAAGAACAAAACAGTAATAAATTATTATGTAACAAGCCTTTCAGCAAAAATCAACTGTCGTATAAGAACTACAGTAACCAAGGAAATCAAAAGAACTGTTCAAACTGATTTCCATTTTGTTCTATGCATGCTTCGCACAATTTTCGTATTCGTTTTAGGGAATTAAGCAAAATAACGGGATGATTTTGTAAATAGCGAAAATTTTCTCTGATTGCATTTCCTAAATCTTGGACATTATCATAGTGGTCTTTGTAAATTCTGTTTTCCAGATATCCCCATAGAAAGAAATCTAAAATCGACAAATCTGGGGACCTAGGGGGCCATCTTATAGGTCCATTTGTTCCGTTCCATTGATTGGTAAAATTATTGTCCAGAAATAGTCTCGTCATTCCAGAATTGTGTGCGGGAGCACCGTCCTGTTGAAAATAAATTTCGTTAATTTGTGCTAGAGGAACATCGTCAAGTAATTCAGGTATAGCTGCCTCTAAAATTTCTATATAGCGATTGGCTGTTAGACTTCCCTCAAATATATAAAATTTTATATGTGTTCCTAATATGAAGCAGGACACATTTAGACCAAAGCTGCCCTGCTGTCTTCTGGGAAATATTTGGTGTTGATTTTGCTGGGACCAGAATCTACTATTGTGCCTATTCAGTATACCAGAATTACTGAAATGTGCTTCGTCTGACCATATAACCTTCCTTTCAAAATCTCTAACCATATCGCATCTTTCTCGAAACCAATTGCAGAAGACTACCCGACGCTCTGCATCCCCTGGCTGTAAGTGCTGCACGAGCCTAAATTTATATGGGAGGTATTTGTGCTTTTTTAGAATTTCTTGAACTCTAGTTTTTGGAATCCCTATGCTCTTTTCACTGGCCCTACAAGAGTTTGTAGGGTAAGCTTCTGCATTAGCCAAAACCGTAATATCCTCAGGTTCCCGATTTTCTTTATTATATCTTTTCATACGAGGTTTGATAAATGATCCGTAAGTTCTTTTTTATCCGATAAAAAGTGGATATATTAGGTTGCCTCCTTTCTGGATATCAAATTAAAAATTAAGCAATAAAAATTAACTATTTACCTGTTAAAATACATCTCAGAAGCCGCTTCAACATTTTCATTACTTAATATAAAACAAGCTAGCATATCGTACTTTTCATAATGTTCGAAAGTTTGGTTTTCTCCCATAATAATAGAAATATATTTTTACACAATAAATAAATACAAAAAACTAGCGCTATATTTTATATACGCGTACAAAATTGGGAAATGTCATTTGCTTCCAAGAAAACAAAAGAAAACGGCATCGTTTTGCATGGCCTCCTGCAAAATTTAGGATAATTATAAAAATTAGGATGTTTGTTGTTGTTTATTAAAATAGACCCATACTATAATATATTTTTGAGAAGCTTTTAAAAGGACAAATCAATTTCTGGACAAATGTACAGGGTGTCCCATTTAAAAAACACAACTTTGGGTCATATCTAAAAAATAACAACTCAAATGAAAAATATGACTACGCCACTGGATCCAGCGTAAAAAACTGCATAAGCAGTAATTTTTCCCTTTGCGTTAAGTTAAAGGATAACCGAGATACGAGTGGGGTCCCAAAATGCAAAATTTTCTATTTCGTTTGTACCTCATAAACGAAGAAGGCTATGAAAATTTTGTTTACGGCTTCATGAGTTTAACAAAAAATTAGCTCAGGTTCGTGAAAACCGCAAGGTTCTATCTTTAAAAATAAGCGAGATACTCTGCTTTTGCAACCAAATCCGGACACCCTGTACAGGGTCATCATTTATATTTCGCCACCCATTTTCAGGGTTTATTTTTGTAGATAGGAAAAAATAATACATACAAAAGTTGTATGGATTTCAGGGAAATTCCTAGAAAACATAATTTCGATTATACAGGGTGTGTCAGAAACTAAAATTTTGGTTTTTTTAAATGAAATGCCCTATATATTTTTGATTTTTTAGATTCTCTTTATTATTCCCTTTTCCAAAAATGTGTGACATCTATACTTGGATCGGTAAGTTGGTTTTGAGCTATTTGACTTCAAATTCCCCCTTAACTGAAATCCAACATATCATATCATATCCTAGTTAATTTAGGAGAAATCGTGTCTAAGGTGTCTTGATGAAAATTATTAATATGATTTTAAAATTAAGAAATATTTTATTATGAACAATAAATACTAGGTACATAAAAATTTATAAAATGAAAGAAAAAATGACAAATAAGATTCAAAACCATAAATTCTAGTTATTCACATGTCGTCCTTGGTTGGCGAAGCACCTCTCAACAATTTGCAATTAATGCAATTAAAAATTAAATCAGAGTTTAATCTTGCGATTTCTTCCCTAATTCTCTGTTCCAGTACCTACTTTCGGGTCTATTGTAGTAGATTTTGTTTTTTAAATATTCCCTAGAAATACGTCAAGCAGCGTCAGGTCTGGACTGTTTGCTGGCCATCTTATATGTCCATTTCGTCCAATCCACACATCATAGTTCAGATTAAAAATTAATATCGCTGGAGCGCCATCCTGTTGCTAAATGAATGTAAATCTCTGATTTAAAGCAATGTCGTCTAACTGCTGTTCTATATCATTTTCCAGATATTGGACGTATCTGACACCAGTAAGATATTTTTTGTTCTTGAATTTTGACTACTTGAATTGTGTGAGGATTTTGTCGCCCATAAATGTTTATTGGGACGATTGAACATACCATTAGTAGTAAATGTAGCAAAAAGTAAAAGAAAAATAAATAATAAAAATAAAAATCATCGTAAAAGGGAAGTAATTTAATCGTGAAAAAATCACCGTCCTAGATTTCTGTAGATCTTTGCGCTTTAGGGTTCCTGGACCCCGAAAAAAATATTCTCCCATTTCCTGCTGTCGGTCTGTCTTTTTTAACCTGTAACTACAGACGCGGGGCGATTTTGACAGTTCAGTGGTCCCAATTAACGATTTTCCTGTACCCAATACGATTTCGACGGGGTCAAAAATACTTTATATGTGTACAAAGGTGACAATTATTGTGTAAGTAAAACCAAGTGGGAGTAGGAGTTTTTCATGTTTTGCTTTTCTGACACTTTATTCTTATATGTTTTGTACAAAAAAAAACATATCTGAGTTATTATTTTGTTAATTATATGCGTTACTAATTGAAAACCTGTTGAAATTGTGTATAAAATGTTTGTAATTTTGTAAATGTGTTGTTGTGTTGTTATTCGAGATGATCTGTCGTAGGTGGGTTACTTATTATTCTTCTAGGAATTCTACTTCAAGTCAATCAAGAATTTAAGTTTTTTTTTGTTTTTTAAACTCCGTTGCAAGAACTTTTAGATAAGCGGAGATAATAATATGTGTTCATTTCTTATTCTGGGAAATACTTGTTTTGAACGGAAAGGACTTAATAACTCATACGAAGAAATAACAGACGCAAACATAGGTTTTGCGGAAATAAAGCGCATTGGAAAATACGTCGTATAGAGTTGTAAGCAGACAGTATAATCAGGCACGTAGTCAGGGGGGTGGTCCTGGGGGGTCTGGACTCCCCCCCCCCGAAACTTTGAAAATATGTTGCTATAGGCATGCTTTTTACTAATTTTCCTTAGGTTTGCCCCCTCGACCTGAATTTCTGGCTACGTGTTTGGTCTGCAAACATAATTTCCAGAAAAAATCGAAAAAATGTTGAGCATTTATTTTCTTAACAAAATCAACAGTGCACATGGACAATAATATTTTTTTTCGACTCATTGACGATATACATGAATGTTTTTATTTAGAGAAAATACATGCAAAACAATTTTATGGAGTTTTTCCAAAAAGAATTTGTTTTGTACGCGTTATATTTTGTTAGAATATATCCCGAGTAAATATTGTAAACATAACGGGAAACTATATTTTATTTTAACTAATGTATTCACAATAAAATTAAGTTAATTAACTTCCTCTGTTTGCAATTGTTTATATTTAAGAGCGCGTGGGTGTTGTCATGGTAACCCTTGGAATGACATGCATCGTTCAAAATGATTATTCCAATGCTACATTTACATTTTTAATGTTAGCTGTGCTAGATTTACTTATTTGGAGTCTTAATTCGCTAATTTTAATACTTCTATAATCAATAGTAAAGTTAAGCTGATTATATTTGGGAATCTGAATACAGCTTTATCGATTTGTCTGCCATTGACAGAAGCGAAAATTGCGCAAATGCATTTTCGCGAAAAAATACTTCTAGCTTGACTTTTGTTTTTTTTTGCCACTTAAAAATGAACGGTAACCATATATAATCACACGTAAAGAAATTTTATTGGCAAAATTTTCGACTGGTATGAAAATCTATTGCGAGACATCAGGCGAGTGACTTTATCAAGAATTTCATGAGCAAATTTACCGAAAGGCCACACATTTGAATGACACTTGGAGAGTAATTTTGCCTACAGAATTTTTTCTCAAGTGGTATTCGGTATGACTATTTCACGATAATGGATAATGAAAAGAAACAGAATAAAGTTTGATATGTATGTATGTATATGTAAGTCAAAAAATAGTCGCGGCAGTACCATGATGTTGGTTTTATCAAGTATCAGTAAAGTACGAATATTGTCGGCTGAATACAGATTTTATTGTCGGTGTAAAACACTAGTGAAATAGTCTTTATAAATCACGGAATAAACAAATTATAGGAAATTGACTTTAAATTTCCCAATGTGTTGTTTGAACTAAATTATCTTCTCGGTTTTACTAATAGTACAACAAAAATATCTTTTAAATTCTTGCTTCATCTCCCAAATGATAATGGAAATAATAATGTTATGAATACTTCAAAGAGCGGGAATTTGTTTATAGTGAGTCATTAAAACAAACGAGTAGATATGGTTTTCACAAATATTTTTTCACGCTACCTATACCAATAAATATACACAAATCAAATTTAAATTCTTACTTAACTTTATACTGGAATCGGGTCTAGAATATTTAATAAATAAATATGAGTTTTTTTTTGTTTATTTGGTCTAGAGATTAATAATATATGCACGCTACGAATAACCCAGTAGCTTACAGAACCGCAATATTGTCCTGCATAATTATTTTGGTAGGGAAGAAGGGGGAAAACTCGACCGCTTCCTACTTTATATCTTTTACGCAAAATGGGACATTTTTTTTGTTGCATTATATATGAACTCGTATAATCAAGCGATGATCACAAATGTATGTTTTCAAAATATTAGCTTTTTGAGATATAGTGTAAACAGCTCAAACGTCCCTGGGAGGATCCGGATAGAATGGTGGGAGGTTTGCTCTTAATAAATCGTGGTGCAACAAATTAAATCTAGAAAAATATTCGAAAGTAAAAGCAGGTACTTTTATTAGTAAAAAACATAAGAATTTTATCTTGGGTTGTAACTAAGTACTAAAATTAAAGTTAGATTGAAACAAAGATTGTGAACGAGTCTCTTGTAGACAGAGAAGAGAGTTTATTAAGTATATTATCAAGTGTATATCTCCCAATCGAGATCTTCAACCACTGGAATATGAAATTTTGAAGTTCTGCGCCTTCTAATAAATAAATTTGTACTTTGGAGTCCTGGTATCTAAAATCTGACTAGTGAAGTGTCCTTTATTTTGTCTTTGGAATTCTAATGTTTGCTTTGCTAGTAATGATGAAGTATCAATGTGGATTCTTGGTTTGGACTAACTTTTCCGAAGAGTAAACCATTGTAGGAAGTCTCTGGATATTTCTGTACACCTGAAAGGAAATCTTTTGGTAGTCTTTGGAAATCTTTTCTTATAAAGATATTTTAGTTATAACGATCACAATATGAATATTTTGATAAATAGCATATATTGGAGAATTGGAGAGCAAAAATCAGGTAGTTTTCGAAACATAGTATTTTTTTAATTGTTCTCATTAAAACCCTAGCGGTATTTCTAAACTGCTGGGCATAAGTAATGCATCAAGAATTTTTTTTGCTTCTGACCTAAATGATCTTTAACCAAATACAAAAAACTGTTTCTAGTTATTTTTGATACAAGTAGAGCGATAACATAACAGCATGTACACAAAACTAATCTGTATCATGTAATTTGTGATCATTATTTACACCGTTATCATTAGTATTAAGAATTATAGATACAGTATGTAACGAAAGTTAACTAGAAACACTAACTTTATATATTGTATAGATTTGACTATAACTCGTTTTTGGAATTCGTCAGACGTTAGATAATTACAATATACCTACAGTTATAAAGATAAAACTTTTGTGAACTATGAACTTTCTGACGAAATGGTTTTTTCATTTTAACTCTAGACGTTTTATTAGTCTGGGGTATTCGTTTTTAATTCCAAAAGATTTAATTGGTGGATAAAAATGTAGGACGTAATTTTAGGGCTAAAAGTTCATTTGTCCGTCTTTGTTTTTGAGATACAGGGTCTTAAAGTTTAATTTTTTTTAGATTTTTTTTCAATGGCCTCGTATATTTCTCGAGATAACTCATTCAAATTTGATACACTGTATGTTATGAGCAATGCGTTCGAAATGGCTATAATACATTTTAGAAAAATGTACAGGGTGTTACTTTTATTTACGAAATTTTTACTGCAACGCGACTGGCTATTTTTACAGTAAACCGAGCAATACATTTCAAATTCTTTATTGTGTTCTGTAACCTTTTGGCCCCATAGATTTTTTCGATATTTCGTGCCGTTTAGAAATTATTTAGCAAAGTGTTCCTTCATGCATGGTCAAGGCATATGAAACACGGAAAATTGTAATGTTATTGCATTATGACCTTGAATGGACATTTTAAACACGTTAAATAATTTTTAAGCGGTACAAAATATCGAAAAAAATCTAGGAGACCAAAAAGATACAGAACAGAATAAAGAATTTAAATTTGTTGTAAGAATGGTCAGTGGCGTCTCAGTAAAAATTTTGGTGGGAGAGGATTAAAAGAGGTCACGAACTGGGAAAAAGTAACATCCTGTAGATTATTTTAAAATGTATTATAGCCATTGCGAAGACATTACTTACAACATAAGGATTATTAAATTTGAACGCATTATATTGAGAAATGTACGAATTCCATTAAAAAAAGTGAAAAGAAATATTAAAACTTTAACACCCTGTATCTCAAAAATGAAGGCTTTGCTATTATCTAAATGAATATGTACTGAACTAAACTGGCTCACACTGGTTCTTAATAAAAGGAAAGATTCATAAGGAGGGCAATTTCATGTAAAGGAAATTTACAAATTTAGTTTTTTTATTTCCATCTCTGAAAATAAGCACCCTTAGGAAATTACTTAGAATAAAACTAAAAATATGTTCCGTTAAAATCACATCAAAAATTTAAGAACAATATCATCATTTTCTAGTCCGATAATTAATAATTATACTTCCTCTTCATCCTGGAACAAGCGCGGGATGCCAATTAATTTAATTGCTGATACACTGAGTCGAGATAATTTTAATTAACATGATAGAAAATAATAACATCGATATTAACTAATTTAATTTTTTCCTTGCTGGTTTAATGTACGTACCGTATAGACTTTTATTTGAAGGATTAAAACCAGATAACCAACCATTGTTCTCTGTTTAAAACATCTCGAAGTTATTTGAATTCGATTTTATATATAAACGTAAATAATATGTATGTCCTTTTTATTCTTGGGAAATATATTTAATAGGAATAACGTAAACATTAACATTTCGAAAGAATTTTCGATTAAAAATAAGCGTCAATTTAAAAGGCCTATTTGTTACTTGCTTCTTATAATTGTTTGTATATAATAATGCGTTTTAAATTTTATTTTATATAATAATTCTGTTATTGTGGGATATAATTGCTAGAAATGTATTTCTAGCAATTTAAGAGTACATTATTAACTGCGCTACAGTGCTGGAACTTTGAAACATACAATGGAAATTTCTGGGCTTTTTTGTGGTTTATAAGTGCTTTGAATTGGATTTCTATTTAACGATCCTGATACACAAATATAGGGTGATAAACAATACAGTGGAATTTTTTCAAATTTCATGTCTTTCCCATTTAAAGAAAAATAGTTTTTTTTTGTGATTTTTATTGATTGTGGGGGAATCAGTAAGTCAAAACTAATTTGAAGGGTTTTTGAATAATTGTTGTAGTATCAGAAAAATTAAAGAGTTTAAAAAGTCAAATAATATTTATAGTGGAAAAATATTAAAAAGTAAGGTAGTCAATATCAATAAAGATGAATAACATTTATTATAGTGGCTCTCAAAATTGGTTATTTCAAGAGCATTAATCTATTATTTAACTGCTTGAAACAAAATTATATAGGATATAACAAAAATATGATTTTACTCCTCGTCAAGGTAATTTTTATAAATTTGAGCTGTTAGAGAATTTTCTTAACTTAGAATCGTTCCAAACATTCTCCGATATTTTCTAAAATATAAGGGAAGTTTTTGGAGCCTTCAATTAAAATACAGAAACGGGTTTTATTATTTTTTGTATTGATTCTCCCACAATCAATAAAAATCACAAAAGGTAGTCAATATTAATAAAGATGAATAACATTTGTTTATAGTGGCTCTCAAAATTGGTTATTTCATTATTATATTTAGGATATTATATTAGGAAATAAGGTAATTTTTCTAAATTTGAGCCGTTAGAGAATTTTCTTAACTTAGAATCGTTCCAAACACTTTCCGATATTTTCTAAAATATAAGGGGTGTTTTTGGAACCTTCAACTAAAACACAGAAACGGGTTTTATTATTTTTCTGTTGATTCTCCCACAATCAATAAAAATCACAAAAAAATCGTTTTTTTCAAAAATGGGGAAGATCTGAAATTTGAAAAAAAAATACATTATATTGTTTACCACCCTATATTTATACATTAGGATCGCTAAATCGAAATCCAATTCAAAGCACTGATAAACCATAAAATGGTCTCTCATTTGTCGAAAACCGCACTCAAATATTTTTTAAAAATTTCCGGATATTTAAGTTTAAGTATTATGCGTTTTAGTATGGTAAACGTAGCTGAATATTATACGTACGGGTGGTTAATTAGTAACCAACTGATCTCAGCGGAAATGCTTAGGTAATAATCTCCTATTTAACCCCTCAATTTGGTCCCAGAGGGGAAATCTTGGTTTTTTGTTTTTTTTTTCGTTATTTTTTTCAAAAAAAACTAGACACATTTTTTTGTAGGGAATTAAATTTCATTTATAAAAACATTTTACCTGCTATTATTTTTTCTCTAAAGTAGATATAGAAGACATAGATGGAGCTTTTTTTACTGTATGTTTTATAGATTTTCCACTTTTAATGTACCTTTTAAACCAAATATCGACTATAACATTTACTTTAACTGTGTAACGTTATTATAGGTAAAATAAATATTAATTTAAGCCTTAAATTTATATACATACTACAAAAAAAATTCTTCTATGACACAAACAAAAGTTTGTGCAACTCAATCCATAACATTGACCACACTTGGAAGAACATTTAAGACCCACTTTTCTACAGAAACAGTTTTTAGAGCACTAACTATCTTTACAGTTGCAAAAAATCAAGTTTAATTGTATATATATCAGGTTGCCTTTCTGACTCTTTTTCCACCCATACTTCAAAGAGTCTAATTTATTACCAATCAGTTTTTGAATCTAAAAAACCCAAGTTATCACATTTGCAAAAATTCGTTGTATCTTTACAATTACCTAAAAGTATGTCCTGAGCAGATGTGTTGATGCGATTCTATTGTATAAAGCGTATCTCAGATGGTTAACATCTTTAATACGGCTTGGACAGTGATACAGCTTCAAAAGATAATTTAATCTTGCCTGAAGAAAGTAATTTTTGTTAGCATTGTTGTCTAAAAATATGTCAAGTTATCGACAAAGATCGTTATTAATTTTTAGTAGCGACAGGCATATTTTTTTTGATTTATTAAATAAAAAAGGTATAGTATTATTGCCTGATATGGCATCTAAAAACAATATAGGTTTTTTCAGATGTCCCAGTTTGTCTGGTATGTCAGATACCTCTGATATTTTGTTACCTTTTTCTGCTTTCCCCGGAGCCTAGATATATTTTTATTTATCGAATGATGTATAAGCAAAACCATTATGTCATAGTCCTCTGAGACATGTTTTTTGACAAGGATAATTCTACAGCTGTTGAGATGACAAGAAAATCAGTATCCCTTGCCGCTTCATGCACAGTTATACATAGGGTTCAAAGGATCTTTATAAATTGCATTTTATTGTGAATATTTTTTAGAAAATCCCGTTGTGGTACAATTACTGAAGCCTGGGCATGTATGAAAAGTTCTAAGCTGCCGTTTGATCTTCATCTTTGTAGATTGTAGTCAGATACTGTTTATGTTATTGATGGAGCATTTCTTATATACAAAGTCTAATGGCAAAGACCAGCCACATATGATATTTTTCTGCAATATGTTAATTATGTAAATAATAAGAGTTGTGTCATAGTCTTCGACGGCTATTGTGGAAAGGATATATCTGCGAAAAACAGTCTACAAACATGCAGATCAAAGGATGGCTTAGAAATTTTTATACTACATGCCCAGGCTTTAGTAATTTTACCACAAGGGGATTTTATAAAGATCCTTCGCACCTATTTTGAAAGCGTGGGTACAACTGTGCATGAAGCGGCAAGGGATGATGATTTTCTTATCACATCAATAGCTGTGGAAATATCCATGTCAAAAAATAGATATTTATTTGCCAAATAAATACATTGTCATATTATTAACTTAAATTAAATACAATATTTTGACTAAAAGGTGACTGAAAATCAATTAAGAAAAGACCCTAGTTCAGCCTCCTAGGACTTGATAAATAAATTAAATATATAGTAATAATTATCTAATACCTAAGTATAAAAGCAAAAGTAGTCCGTATTAAGTTTGACCATAACCATACATTCAAAGAAGTTACAATAAATCAAAAACAAAAAGACATCAAGGTGCTTATCCGAATCAAAATCAAAGACCCGCTCTGAGCAACTGTTTATATTCTTTTTTAAACGCCACTAACGTTAGTGATCTAAATGAGAAATTTCGCCTGTCGCAATTTTCAGTTTTATACTAGGTTATAATTTTTCTCGATTCTTTCCCACTAATAAAAATGTTGATTTCGATGGGTTTATTAAAAGCTGGTGTTTATCAGAAAATTAAACTAATTATTTTAAATCATAATTTAGTCTTTCTTCAGCTACAGGGACTTCACTTGGAAAAAATGATATGTACAATTGTGTATCGTCCGCATAAAGGTGACTCTTGCAAAAGGTGGGACAGCTGGTTATCTTGCAGGTATAAATAGTCAATAAAAGTGGCCCAGGTATTGATCCCTGGGGCACTCCACAAAGCTGAAGTGACACGGACGATACACCTTTGTATGTTTCAATAAACTGCAGCCTGTTGCTTAAGTAATTACTCATCATAGCCATAGCATTTTGATGAAATCCTATATAGTGTAGTATAGACAGGATCAGCTCGTGATTTAATCTATCAAATGCTTTATTATAATCTAAGAGTAATAAAGCAGTCGTTTTACCCCTATCGGTTGCTTCGATAATATCATCCGTAACACCTAGAAGTGCTGTAGTGCAGCTAAATCTATTCCTAAGTCTATTCCTTGACATATAATGCTAACAAAAGTATTTTCTTCAGTCAGGATTAAATTATCTATTGAAGCTGTATCACTGTCCAAGCCATATTAAAGATGTTATCCATCTGATACGCTTTATACATTAGAATCGCATCAGTCTACGTTTAATTTAGCTACTTTGCCTCCAACTGGAGACTCAACAGACAACATCTGCTCAGGTCATTGTAAAGATACAACGAATTTTTGCAGCAAATGTGATAAGTTGTGTTTTTTAGAATCAAGAATGGATTGGTAATAAATTAGACCAGCCATGTCAAACATGCGGCCCGGTGAGCATTTTTCTGCGGCCCGCGAACAAGTTGAAAACCGTTTTTGAAAGCGCGCACCCCTGCAACAACGATTGGTATAATAAAATGTACAATTGTACATAGTGCCATCTATGTTTAGGAGGATGAACTACACATACCCAACCTAAAGCCAAACGTTATCTGGCTTGTTCCATGAAATTCTATCGCACAAAAACACTATCTGAACATTCTGGGAAAAACTCAAGAAATCACAATCCGTATATAAGCCGTGCTCGATTGAGTTCAGTCGTTTAGTGTTTAGTAAGTTATCAGTCAGATGCGATAGAGTTTTGAGTTGAGTTGCACACTTATTGTTACAACACTTAACAGTACTTATTATAATTTATTTCGGATACAGTTTTTAACACGTCTCTTTCAAAACCAAGTGGAAGTAAGAGGAAACTTGTAAATGAGCATCGTATCTTTCAAGAAAAGTGGAAATTAGAGTTTTTTTGCTGTGAAGTGAAAGACAAAATTATTTGTTTGATTTGTAATAGTACAGTCGCTGTCGCAAAATTATATAATATAAAACGTCACTATGATATTCATAAAACTATGTTTGACAAGTATACAGGCATGGTAAGAAACGAAAAGTTAAATAAGTTAAAATCACGGTTGAACGATCAGCAGCTTATGTTTACACGTCCAAAGCAAGAAAATGAATCTGTCCTTCAAGCGAGCTACGTACTATCGGAGTTGATTGCGAGACACTCAAAACCATTTGTTGAAGGTGAATTTATAAAAGAGTGCCTTATAAAGACCGCGGAAATTGTAAGTCCCGGGAGCGTGAAGGCATTTCAAAATATATCCTTGTTCCGGAATACTGTCTCTGAAAGAGTTACTGAGTTGGCTGCCAATCTAAGTGATCAGATAAAAACAAAATCAGACACTTTCATTGCATTTTTTATTGCCTGTGACGGAGTACGGATGTGTGCGTGGTGTGGCGCAACTCGCTGTTTTTCTTCGTGCGGTTGATACAGATATCAATGTGTATGAGGAATTACTGGAATTAGTACCATTGCATGATTTTCAATGCTGTTTATGGACTTCTGCAAAAGTACAATTTAGATTTGTCAAAACTGTGTTCCGTTGCAACAGACGGAGCTCCTTCAATGACTGGAGTAAAAAATGGCTTCGTTAAAACATTACAGACAAAGATCAGAGAAACGGGCAGTAACAAACCAGATTTTCATCATATTCATTGAAGAAGTTTTATGCTCAAAAGTCATCAAGTTGGAAAGTGTTTTAAATTAAGTGAAAAAATTATAAACTTCATGAGGTCACGAGGCCTTAATTTAGAAAGTGAGTACACTGGTTTACCATATTATGCAGAGGTGCGATGGCTTTTGTGTTCTATGGTAGTCGACCGGTTTTGGAAACTCAAAGAAGAAATACGCGTTTTCATGAAAACAAAAGGAGAAGATGTCAGCTTATTATGCGATGTACCTTTTTTACAAGATCTTTCATTTATGGTAGATATCACAAAACACTCGTCGGACTTCAATACGAAATTGCAAGGACCACGTCAAGTTATTACAGATATGCATGATCTTGTGAAAGCTTTCAAGTGTAAGATGATGTTGTGGGAAAAACAGTTAGCAGAGGATAATCTGTCACATTTTCTGACTTGTAAGGCATATCAGGAACGCACAAGTGTGCTAATATCATACAAAATATATTCAGAGAAAATGAGAAGCCTTCTGGCAGAATTTGAGAAGCGCTCTATTTACTGGTCTTTTCACTATCGATATTGATAAAGTTCCCCTTCACTTGCAAATGGAAGTAATTGAGATTAAGTATCAGACCCATTTAAAACATGATAGTGTTGGTACATTCGAATTTTATAAGTACTTGCCTGTTCAATACCAAGAAATGATAAAATTTGCCTCTAAAATCCTGTCAATGTTTGGAAGTACCTATAAGTGTGAACAAATATTTTCTTTGATGAAAGGAAACAAATCTCCCGCAAGATCGCGATTGACGGACGGACACTTGGACGCAGTTTTAAAAGTTATTTCCGCCGATAAATTCGCGCCACAAATAGACAACTTAATTAAAGACAAAAGATGTCAAATATCTGGCAAAAGAATTTAATGTTTGTAGTTTTTTGTAGTGTCTTTTTTAGTGGAAAATTAATAAACAGACTTGTCCTATAATAGTACTTTTTCTCAAGATTTTCAGTAGTTAGTCTTCTTTAAGATAAGGATTTGCGGCCCACCTAGTCGATGGTCTTCATGCTTTTGGCCCACCAGTGACTTTGAGTTTGACATGGCTGAATTAGACCCTTTGCAGTATTGGTGGAAAAAGGAGAAGAAAGGTAACCTGATTCGTAAACAATCAGCAGAAGTTGTATCGCCTCCTGACCTATTAAAATTGATTTTTTGCAATTGTAAAGAAATTCAGTGGTCTAAAAACTGTTCTTGTAGAAAACTGGGTCTCAAATATTCTTCCAAGTGTGGTCAATGTTATGAAATGAGTTACACAATCCAAAATGGCGGCGATTTTTTTTCAAACTTCCCCCAATTGAACCCAATGAGACTTTTGAGAGGTTAAATTAGGAGATAGTTATCTAAACATTGGTTACTAATTTTTTCCACCTCGACCTTCAAATTTACTGCCCTATTTTATAGCTCCAGTGCTGTAATACTTTATAAAGAAGTAAAATCGAATGGCCCGCTCTAGTAAATAATAATGTACTAGTTCAGATGTTTTTTTTAAATCATATTTTCTTTATTTGGCGTTCAATTGCTTCGTTGGTGCTATACTAGCACCTAGTTTAATAAGGGTATCGAAGAAAAAATTGTATTCTCTCTTTGTTCATTGTTCATTAGTGTTTTACCAAAGCAATACCTTTGCATATTTGGAAACATTCCAAAAGTATTTGTGATGCTTATATTCTCGAAATTATTCTTATTACATTTTGTAATTAGTTACTTTCAGTCTGCTTGGAGTACTTATCTCTAGAGAAAGTCCAATTTACTGAAAGGAACTTTACCTCGCTAACAGACCATTTTAAATATGTAGTACAATATCGATATCATTTTGATCTATTTGTGTATAATTTGTTTACATATTAAAGAGAAAGATAATAGGTAAGTGGACTAGCAATAATTTATTATTTGTGATTAGTAATTTTTGTCAAGAATAATTATTATTATCTGTAATCTTTTGATTTAAACTAGTTTGAATCGAGCAGAGAACATGAATCAGATACAATATTTCAAGGAAACGTGGCAGGAAAACTACAAATATAAAATGATGGTGTTGTTTCGGAGTTAAACTATCCTTCTATTCAAATTTCCACTCAAGGGTTCAACATGTTTCCATCGAAATGTTATTTTACTTATCAATATTAGTTAGAACAATTATTAATAGTACCTAATTTGCCTTTCAACAGACTGCCTAAATATGATCCAGCAGATCACATATCATTTAAATCGTTCATGAGATTTTGACGGCTAAGTTTAGTCGGAGCTCTAGTGGTGAAGGGAGGAAGTTTTGCAAAAAATGGAGTGTATGTGGGATCATTGCTGCGCGTCTGATATTCTAAATAAAAAATGTGGGTTAGATATAGCTAAATCCACAATATCGTATGTTGGAGTCTGCAGAGTTAGCAGCATCCTACACTCCAATATACCATACCAACACATTTAACGAAAAGCCATTATGTTTGAAACCAGGGGCGTGCAGTCCATAGAAGCAAGGGAAGCAGTGCTTCCCCAAAAAAAATTACAAAACATCCTCTAAAATGTAATTTTTAAAATAGGAAACTATTAATTTAGTTTATATTAAAAATGCTAAAATATTATCTTAATTATCAAGCCCATAATAAATGCGGCCTTGACTCCGACCCAGCCGCAATAAAAAATCGAATAGAACCTATGCGGGCCGCTAGCTTCTCTGCAGCCAAGTCCTGTATGCTTGATTTCCTGTGAATCGAGCCAGAGGTTATTGAACTTTCCACGGGTTGTTTACAATTTTTGCATTTCAGTCGCGTGATTTAAGTGGGGGCGGAAGCTATCGTTGGAGTAGGTTCTTTGAACGGCTATCCGTGTGTTGTGTGATACGTACGTCGCGTCGTGCATGGTGCGATATGGAAGACAATAATACGGACGTGGATATGCAAATACCGTCAACTTCGGCTGTCAGTAATAACGTTGAAAATGTTGGAGAATTTAGTAAGAAGGGTGTGTGTGTGAATGTGTGGTGTGTGTCTTAATAATAAAGGGATTTGCAACATTAAACTTCGCTGATAAGCTTCAAATAATTTCCAAAGGAAGGGCAAAACCGCCTATGAAAAATTTAACTACAAAAATGAAAAACTGTATTAGACATTTTTATCCGGAAAGACAATACGAACAATTTAAATGGCTAACAGGATGTGAAAATATAAGTAAATTATTTTGTTGGCCAGTTTACTTTTTGAAAATGAAAAAGGTCTCTTGAATAAAACTGGTTTTTCCGATTTAAACAATTTCCATAAAGCTGACAGACGGAAGTATTCAAATTAATGGAGAGAAAAAATTAGTTGCTCAAAGCTATAATGGAGTTGGAGTGATGGCAGGACAATTAGGGATTCTGCAAGCTAAAGTTTGAGAAACATAAATTAAATTTAGTTTTATCCCAGTCCATCAAACACATTAAAGAGTGTAAAGTATTTTTCGTTACTTTAAGTGGCATGGCCGCTTTTTTTTCCGACTTAACAAAACGTACACAAGCTTTGGACTACATTGTCCACAATCGATTGCCCAAAGTAGCTCCTACTAGGTGGAACTATAATGGAAGACTTGTGTTAACGGTATCTGAAAATCGTGAATCACTGATTGAACTATTTGAGAATATAATAGAAAATAATGAAACGTGGGACTCAGAAGCAATAAATAGTTCGAAGGGGTTTTTGGACTGAAACGAGATTTTAATTTTAATTATTTGTTGAACATATTTTCAGAAATATTTCCATTCTCGGACAATGTTTTTAATATATTACAAACTAAAACAAATGATATTGCTTTTTGCCTAAAAAAAGTGGATGATTTTAAGTCCATGTTAAGCCAAAAAAGAGACAACTTTGACCTATTTTGGGAGAAAACGATGACGTTAAATGTAGAGCCACAAGCCAAGCATCTTCGAACAGACAAGGTGGGAGATGTTCAAACATCATACAGACACCTCTTTTATGAAATAATCGATCAAATTCAGCAACAAATAAACTATAGATTTAGGGGTTTAAATGATTTTAAATTCCTCGGACTCTGCAATTTTGGTGCATTTGATCAATGATCGAAGAATCGAATTACATTGCAAATAGGTAAGTTTCTAGATATTGCTTCCCTTTCTTAAAATTTCACCGCCCCTGTTTGAAACATGTTCAAAATTACGTTAGTTTTAAATAGATAGAGTGTCAAAGTAACTCATCACCACTATATTTTCCACCAAATTGATTTCTGCCAGATTGTTGTATTCGCTAATTGGAATCATCGCAACCGCCAATTGACAAATCAATTCAAAATTTGTTCTTTTTCTACAGGTTTTACCGTAGACTACGCATTGATAACATCTTTAGTGTCATTTTTAGTCACGCCAGTTCGAAAAACATTCCGGGTGTTAAGCCTGGTACGTGCGGTGGTCTTTCCATCATTCCCTAATTTTCCCCAATAATAAACTACCTTGCTTCACTTAGACAAAGCACAAACTTAACCTTCTTGGTGGGGTTTGTTCGCAGGTAGAAAACAGAGGAAAGGCCATTGTTACAAAAGTTATGTGACTTACGAGGCCCTATAAAAAACGTAATGACAAAGTTAATGCACTATTTTTTTTAGATAATAATTAGTAGTTAAGATTGTTTGTAAACTTTGCCTTTCGCTCATTAATTAATTCTCGTCAATTTATTTTAGTCAAAGTTCTATGTTAACATAGAACGGAAGCTTTCACTCACAATCAGTGTTCAGATCTCGTGGAGTAAATATCTCTGAAGATGCCTCGTGCAATCGAAAGCGAAACGTCGGATAGTAATTCCAATTTGACACGGTCTAATAACCAAGAACCATGATTTCTTAAGTTCTATGTTTTTAAATTTTGTTTTTTTTTAAAGTTTAAAAAACAAAATTTGCTAATCATTTAACTAAAGTGGCAAACTATTTCTAAATACTGTATGCGTCCTAGGTGAAAAAAATGAACTCTACTTAATAAGATAAATGACCGATTAGCAATTTACGTCAAACATGACCGTTTGTTTATTTTCAAAACGTTATATCGATAAAAATGTCGATATGGCTTGCCATGTTTACAAAATTCGACATCGCCGTAATCATAGTCGGTCGGCGCAGGCTGGCACGGCCTTGAACGGTACGGGAAGCGACCGACGGGCCAGTCGATGTTATCGGTTCCACGGTCACTTCCCCGTGCATCGCGCCGCTGCCTTATCGTCATCCTCGGACGGTGACGGTGAGATATAAGGGCATGCCGGCCGATGTTCTTGCTGTGGAACGTGGGTTCAAACTGGAGGGTGGTACTGAGTGACAAAAATGTTCAGAAATATTAAAAAATTTGTAATATACGGGGTGATTCAGAAATATATACCGAAAATTCATGATGTTATTCTTTGACTAATTTTAAGTATACAAGATAGAGAGTGGCAAAGTTTTATTTTTCTTTTTTTTTAATTTATATCATATATTTTCAGAACTGAGACGAATACTCCCAAAATTCGAATCACGAATTCAAATTCTGGTAAATGATTCGAATCCTAGGTTCGCATCACGAATCAATTTGATAACAGAAAAGGCCGAATCATTTTTTTCGAATCGCTAATATTTGCGCTTATCAAAGTCAGTTTATTAAGTTATTTTTATGTTGGTTCAAATAAAATAGAAAAAATGTTTTGTGTTTTTAATTAAAAATATATCGTTAAAAATTAAGAAGTTTGAACAAGTTATAAATTTATATAAACAATAATATATGTAGGGCATTAATGCCCTACATATATTATTAGTAATAGTAATAGTATATATAAATCAAGCTATTGTTTTCGTATCAAATTCAAATTATTCTTTGTTCTTAAATTAAAATTGAAACATATTTACTAAATAATTAAAATATTTAGTTTTTATCTGTTTGTGTACTTATTTGTTCATCTTAATACAAGCAGTACTTAAATAAACAACAATTAACTTATTTACTTATTGAATATAGCGATATAAAAATAAAATAGGCACTGTTACTATTGGGCATCGTGTAATACATAAAAATAGTTTATAAGACTCGGTATAAGAGAACATTTAGGTTTGTTTTATATTTGTTTATACTGTGGCAAATCTGTAAATAATAATTTAGGACCTAACGATGAGTTTCCAGTGGAATTATAAGAGTATGGGGCGCATTCACCACATCGTCCAGAAATGTTATTGAAGTAAAACATATTGGTTTTATAAAAAAAATTCGCAATAAAAGAATACAAAAATAGTTTTGAAAGATCTTGGTAACTAGACGATGATTTTAAAAAAAAACATGTAAATTGGAGCAGTACAACTCTCTCACCAACTTGCTGAAAAATCTGGCTTAGTATTTTAAATATATAGATTATATTATTAATTATTACATTTTTCATTTAAGTTTGTTAACAAAGCTCATAATGGAAATTTTTATTGAATATTTGAGTATATTGCTTGCCAGGTGTACTTTACATTATATATAATAACATAATATTCCACTACCCCATTCTAAATTAATTAATTATGGGGTAGTAGAATAGATAGATAGATTGTGTCAAAATTATTCGGTCATAATACCTATACGCTCCTGTTTATGTTTTATACATTTTTGCATATATCTTGAAAACGAAAAACAAAACCATAAAAGTCTTCAGTCTTTAATTTGATCTTGGTTTTCGAGTTATACTTATATTAAACCAGCCTTTTTGGAAAAATTGTTCCAGGTAATTTTTTTTATTAAGTGGTTATACAAACCGTCAGAGCCTAACAGACAGCTATACAGACCGTCAGGGTTTAATTTTTATTAGGTTCCTTAACCTTAGGGGCAAGTTCTACCTACAAAATGTGTTTAACAATTTTTGATTTATTCAAAAATATAATAATATTATGCAGATTGACTCCATTTGGTATAAAAACGAAAGAACCAAAAGTTTATTAAATTAAAATGGAAATATTTCGACTACGCCGTAATTCGATATAATCATTAAAATGAAATAAAGATAAGCCAAAAAATCATCTTTTCCGGATATTTACATTTATATGTTACAATTTAAATAATAAAAAAGGATTCGAATCACGTATTCAAATTCTAAAAAAAATATTCGAATTCTTCCTAGATCTTTACTTTTTTAAAAATTGAATGAAAATTGGAAATATATTATTCGGGAAAATCTACAGGGTGATATTTTTTTTGGGTCATGAGTTAACGATATGACAACTTTTAGCGCGCCAAATTTGTTATATGACGATACCGACCAAACGTTGTCTTCTTCAAATTCCCTGCTCCACTGAGAAACGTTCCTGTCTCTTGCATTTTCTGGAGATTAGGCACCATTTATCAACCAAATATTCATTCGCCCATGGCATTGGAGGCAAAGAAGCGAGAAAGAGCCTAATCTAGAATTTTACATTTTATTCATAAAATTTAATGTTTATAAATCCTTACTTGTTTAAATATTTTTTTAATAACTAGATGATGATTAATCTGATATACCTAAAAGGAATTCTTATGACAAATTTCGGGGCACAACTATTTTGTTATTCTATAAATAATTGATTTTAGCGCACTTCTAGCTATCAAGTTGCATAAAGGCTCTGTTTGTTTTACCGGTGTTAACTTTTATGACCTCCTAAGTAAATTTAACTTTTAGCACGTTGCTCTTTAAACGGCGAGAAGATGAAAACATGGTTAAACAAACTTGCCCGGCCTGCTTTATTTAAAAGGATGCATTCAGAATAAGCCTAAGCAAATGATTTATATTTTAAACAATTAATACTCGTGTGGCCATGAAATTTCCATAAAATAACAAAGGAATCTCATGGCGTATTACAATAATTTCGCTTAATGCATAAGAATTTGCACGACTTGGAATTACAGTGTTGCCAGTAATAAGTATTTGTTCGTACTTTTGGTTTAAACATTTTTAGAATAAAAGGAAAATATTTTATGTTTTTATTGGTCTAGTAATTTTATAAATAATAAATATACCAGAATAGAGTTTAGTGGGAAATAAAATCTAGAAACAAAAGAGGACTCGAATATGTATGTGTGCAAGGTGATCCAGATGATCTTTAAACAGACATTATATCTCTGTTATTACTGAAATACTGATTTATTTCATGCTAATGAACAAGAGTTTTTTCAATCGTTAAATATCACAAATAGAAATATAAAATAAATCTTACATAGTTTTTTTTAAATAATCCTTTACTCAAGTATTTTATACTAGAATACTATAAGATACTAGTACATATCCAACTTTTTCGAGCAAAACACTTGGTACAGGTAGGTAGTTTCCTAGTCGGTGCTTTAAATATTGGTATTATTGGTAACTTGCTTTTGGGTCACCCTGTATATATGAAATTATAAAAAAAAACGGTAATTAAAATTAAAAATCGACGGGTTCAAGCGTTTTCTCGAGAAAAAAGTACCTGATTTTTAAATGAATTTATACCAGCCTTTTCGTCCTCACTGTATATATTTTAATAAGGTGACAATTTTTTTATAGTATTTTTTATTTTTTATGTTAGAAGGAACTTAATTAAAAGTTCAATTCATTTTGTCAAAACAAGGCCCGGGTATTTGATGCAATCAATTATTTCCAGTCTAAATTCAACCTAATGTCCATATCATCACTAACATTCTTGTTTTTTCTGCTTAACAGTTTGTGTTTTCTAGATTTATTTTTAAATTATGTGTTAACAGCCCTTTATAATATCTGTTCAAGTTCCGGTTCAGTTCATACACAAATTCGTCACTATACTACCACAATACGAATGCATCGTATCATCGGTGAAGGCATTTAATCCCGATAAACGTAGACTAAGTACAAACAGTGTGTACATCAGTGGACCCAAAACCGAGCCCTGAGTTTTTGGTATTTTTTATATTTACGTATTGCTTACGATCCAACAAATATGATTGTATTAATTGTAAGATTACACCCCGAAACCGCATTCGTTCAAGTTTGTTTAACAATAAACTATCGTTCACACGTCAAAAGCCTTTCGGAGATCAACAAACACTGCTAGCAGTATTATTCCGTTATCAGGATTGCTTGATATCGTATTTGTTAAATCTAAAATGGCACTGAGAGTATTGCTGTTTTTAAGAAATCCGTATTGGTAGGGGTCTATGGCAAATAAAAGAAAGGATTCGATTTTGTATTACAGTTTCCGTGATCTTAGAAAATGTATTATCACTGCAATACGACGAAAATTCGTCAATGTTTATTACATCCGGACTTAAAGACAGGACAAACTTGAACAATTTTTAATTCGTGAGAAAACTCACCTATAAGAAATACGTCTTTTATTAACTTAGCTAGAAGAGCAATTATAAGGTTTTTGATGTTCAATAAGTCCCTAACTACTGCCATTATGACCAGCTGAGGCGTCACGTTTAAGATTTGCTATTATGTTGGTAACTTCATTTTGGTTCGTTAGATACAGGGTTCTTTCGCATATTACTTCATTGAATTTAATTACATCACTATTTTTGGTTAGGTTTGACTTTTCAACTTCCGCAACAATGTTACCTCCTATCTCTGAAAATTATTGTTTCAACACATTAGAAATATCTTCTATATTATCAACTATTTTCCCGTCTAATTCTAGTTCGTTTACGTCAATTCTTGCATTGGCCTTATACATTTGTTTATAAAATTTCACTGTTTTCTTGAGGCATTGCCAGCTTGATTCCATTTTATTTTTTAAAAACAATTTTAATGTTTTTATTTTGTTATTGTTTATTTTTGGTTTGTATTTCTTAGCTTTTTCTTAAATCTCTATATTAAGTTCTTTATGGCCTGCTAAAGAACTAAAGTCTATACTAACTTTGCAACTATTTTTTTGCAGAACTACATAATACGTGGTCGATTAGCGAAATAGATGTCTCGGTTACTCTGGTTGTATTTTGCATATGAATTATGTTGTTTATACATATTATAACTATTTAATACTAATAAATTTTTATATTCTTTAATTAAATGGGAATGGTCATCATATATATGAATGTTAATATCTCCAATAGTGATGTGATTTCTTGAATGTTTGTATATGATGTTAATGAGATCATTTAAAATATCATCTTGATAACAAGGCGGTTTATATATTTCAATACACTGAAAATTAACATATCAATACAATAGTAAGGGTAATGGGTAAGAATCATGTAGCTTGCATACTTACATCTAAAAAACTGTCTGGTACACTATAAAAGTCATTTTTTAAATAAATAATCTTTAATTGATTTTACAAATGGGTTTTCATTTATGTTCTTAATGCTTTCAAGAACCTTGTTATAAAGCTTTGGACCAATGTAGATTATATACTTATAAATGATTTTTTTCAGTCTTAATGAATTTATGTCTATATTTGCCTTTGTTCATGTGATTATATTATTGTGTCACTAGATAAAGAGTATTTGTTTAAATTAGATTATTAGAGATTAGAAAAAAGTTAAATACAAAATTTGTGGAGGTTTTTGTGATGATCTAAAACATTTTACTAAAATTTAACTTTCCATTTAAAAAATATGACAACGTTAAACAAAAAATCGGTAATTTAAATGCTGGTATTGTATGTTATTGAATTTTTGAACTCTGTGCAAAATTCTAGGCCAATATCTTCAATTGTTTTCGAGATATTCACGTTTGAAAATTGATCATTTGCAAGTTTGATCTGTAAAATCCAAATGATATCTTAGGTTTTTATGGTCTTTTAGTGGACTTTTAATAATAACTTGACATTAAACTTCTTCCAATTGTTTTACTTTTGAAATGCAGAAAAACTATTCAGATAATCCGATATTGTTAATTTGCATATGTAAATATCTTGAAAAGAACTGAAAATAAGCAAATAGGGTATGTGATACCAAGGCATAGAAATTAAAAAATGTAAGAAAATTCAGGGTGTTGCATTAAAAATAGCGGTATGTGATATCAAATTGGCATAGAATTTCACATAGAATTCAAAAATGTACCAAAATACAGGGTGTTGCACATAAAATATATATTTTTTGTCATATTTTTTTTGTAACTCAGTAGTCAGTTGTTTTTTAATAAAAATTTTTTGAAAATCACAAAAATTTGCACGAGTTTCGTATTTAAAGTTTGTTTCTTATCTCCACGAATAACGAAGATAATATGTGCAAGATATCTGAATCACTCTGTACACACAGTTTAACACGTTGCTCTCATTAAATGCATTTTTTAAAAGTCACGAGATAAACGCATTATAACAAACTTGGTTAAACAAACTTACATAGCCTGCTTTATTCAAAATGATGCCGACAAAATAAGGCGGCTAAATATATTTAAATTATAAAATAATAATTGCAGGATGGCCTTGGGGTTTCTATAAAATTACAAAGGAATCTTGTATCGTATTAGAATAATTTCACTAAATGTATTAGATTTTTATATGATTTATGTTTTTGCATAACAGTATTGTCAACGTTGGTAGATCCTTGTTGCAGGGAGCCTTTTCCAATCAGAACTATAATAATCTGTTTTTAACATATTCCACAAATTTCGGTAAAACGCTTATCTTTTTTCATTCTTAAATCAGTGAAAATGAAAATCTCTGAAAGTAAATATTTTAACACCCGCATTTTTTATCAAATGTTCATGTTTCAGGTTTCTCAGAACTGAAAATACAAAATATGTGTTTGGGTACATATGTCGTGTAAATAATTTTTGAAAATATCATAGTTCAAAAACTATTTCCCCAAACTTCAAAGGATGCGAAGTGAAAGTGAAAATCTCTGAAAGTAAATATTTTATCAGCCGCATTTTTTATGTTTCAGGTCTCTCAGAACTGAAAATACAAAATATGTGTTTGGGTACATATGTGGTGTAAATAATTTTTGAAAATATAGCTCAAAAACTATTTCTCCAAACTTCAAATGATGCTCCAAAATCAGGTAGTGATTTGGTATTATAATACCTAATAAACCTCGTAATAAACTGATTAGATCGGATCCTGTGATTTTGGCAGAGGTTATTTTGATCAAAAGGTCAATGGGGCATAAGCCTGTTTGGCGTGTAAGTCATTTTGGTATATATAAATTTGCGTATAAGTCAATTTTGTTGGAATTCACTTTGGCTGGGAAATATTTTTGCTAAAATATTGGCAAAAAGTATCTTATGCCAAACAATTCAAGAAAAAAATCATATCAGGTATATCAAAATACAAGAGTTCTAACCACACTACATCATAACTTAACTTAACTGTTCTCCGTTTTGTAGGCTACTCTAAAACCCGCGTTTTTAAATACTTTTTCTAGACTTCTCGTATATCTGGAAGTTTCAGATGCTTGAAGAGTATGGCATGACATCTTTTAACATTTTCTTATGCTTATGTCTATTTACTAATTTATAAGTATAGTATAAAATTATCATTATATCCATTACTTTTAGCTATATTTTTAATCAGATTTATTTCATTGTCAAAACGTTCTTTACTTAATAGAAAATTGACTCACCTGTGAGTTAATAAAAGAAATGCTGTGTTGGCGGCAATGAAATGAGTCGGATGTTATATACCTATCAGTATTAGTAAATTTCCTATAAATATCAAATTCTAATTTATCGTTATTTCTAATAACTAACGTGTCGAGAAAAGGTAATTGTACATTGTTCTACTTTTCGTACGTAAAATTAATAGAAGAATTTTTCTGTTTTAGTGTCAAATAGCAAATATATCGTCTACGTATCTATACGACCCTTGGGAAATACTTTTTTTTTTGAATTGGGTTTCTAATCTACCCATAAACAAATTTGCAATGAAGAGGGATAAACAATATCTCAACCCAGTTCCCTCAAGTTGTTTAAAATATTCATTGTTGAACTGAAAAGTTTGATTCATACATAATTTTGTAAGAAGCAAATATTCATCAATAATTTCTTTCTTCAAATTATTGAATTTAAGTAGTTCCTTTACGTACTCTAAAGCTAGTGGTATGGATACACTAGTAAACAATGAGCTTACACCCAAAGATATTAAAATTTCACCTTCTTTTAAGTGAACATTCTTAATTTTATCTAAGAATTCTAACGAGTAAGCTCAAAGTTATCGTACGAGATATTTAATTTGCTAAATAACTGTGGGTTACTATGTGTTAGTTTAAATTTTAGTTTATCGGACACAAGGTTTTTACACTGTTTTAAGGTACTTTTTACTTCTGTTATCATTTTTGATAACGTTTTTCTCAATTAAATCGTAAGGATCAGTTTGAATCAAATTGTCTACTCTTTCAAAATAATCCTGTTTTGTCTAGTATAACAACCTTATTTCCTGTGTCAGCTTTTAAATTAGGACATATAGGGTATAGTTATTGATTTGGGCATTCTTTGGTCCAATAAATTATTTGGTTATTTTGTTAGCTTTGATTTATCTTGCGGTTTTTATGTTAGATTTAGATATTTTTTCTAATCTTCTCATTGCTTTCGGTTAGTTAAGTGTTAGTTCTATATTAAATTTAACTTTTTTAAAGAATTTACCACGCGTCATCCTTTAAACGAAGATCCGCCAAATTGACATAGAACTTACCCTAAGTTCTACGTCAATTTGGATAAGGAGGGTTGTTAAAAAAAACTAAAAAAAAAGTCATCACCCGGACCGAGATTAGAACAAATATCCCTTGCAATGCTACTTCAGAACCCTACCACTGAGTCACGAGGCTCACATCGAAAATTTAACGAAACTTGTTTATACTCTGTCGAATGACGAAACTTAACCTGCGGAAGCCAAAGTGTCATTGTAGAATTTGGTCAGGCTACACGCTTGTCTGCGCGCCTCTAGTGAGTCTAGTGTAAAGAATATTTAATTCTCGTTTCACTACAAAACCATTACAAAAAATAATTCTCACTATATGTAAACTATTTAACGCAGTATATAAATAAATTAGTTTTTTCGACTTTCGTTTTTTTTTTCACCGAAACGTATATATTATCTCCTTTCCAGTTAGTGTTTATTTTTCAATTAAAACACACTTAAAACAGTCGTCGTCTGCAAGTCGTCAAAACAAAATCTACGAAATTGTGATATATATGAAAAAACTCATAATATTTTGATGGTGTCTCCGCGAATTGTAAACAAATAATTCTGTTGAAACTCGTTACTAGTGCCGACAGATACGATATATAGGCAAACTTTTTGACCTCTACCCAATGAAATAATGCTAATAATTCAGATTATAAACTTGCGGAAAATAAAATGGTCAATTAAATATTTTAAACATTTTAGATATGCGCGTTTATCGACATGGTTTCCTGTGAAATGTAGAACTTAATTAAGTCGTTTGCGTAGGGACCACCCAGGTATTAGGTTGATTCTACTGACAAAAAAATTAATATACTTGGTTTATTCAGTCGCTAAAATAATAAAAAATTGTTTGCTAACGACTATATTTTTATCATAAACGACCTGTTGGATTAAGTAAAACCACACATTCATCATCCCGTACCCACTACTAGCAGTGATGATTAATCATTAATCAGAGGTTTTAAAAATTAACTAACTTAACTAAGTAAGCTCTAATCTGTCACACCAATTTCTCGCACGTGTCACAAAATTCCTTAATTCATTATGTTGTATAATAAACTCATTATTTACTGGTTATTTCTTCAGTTATAATGATATACATATGTTAGACCCACATACCGAATTCGTCCAATTGCGGAAATAAAAAACCAAATGATCGCTTGCCAAAAAAATGTGTTATTTAGGAATCTGTGTAAATTGATTTGGACATTTCGTGAACTGAGCCATTGGGAGTTGTTCACTTGCCGAATATAAATGTGATTTGGCAGTTGACCATATTTAGTTTTATATTTTGCCTGTTGTGAAATTTATATACAATACAATATACAAAAATGCTATTTATTAAGGAAAACATCATTTATTTCTGAAAAACAGCTTATAACTCAAATATTATCTATTTATTGCAACAAGAAGAACTATCATGGCATTTGCTGTTACATTTAATATTGCTTGAAACACATTTGCACTTTTTATTTTGGCGTTGTTTTTTGCAATCACATTTTATAAACCTTTGCTTGGACCCTGTTACCTTCACTTCTACTTCACCAATCTGTCTCATTGAAAGTGACGTTGATAGTATAGGTTCTGCCGTTACAAATTCATTTTGAGACAACTGCAAGAGAAATTTTTGGTTAAATACGCCTAAAACATTATACACTAAAACAAAATATTACTCGTCTGAAACTCATTTCTAGCATACATTTTCTCCAAAACTCCATTAGCTGTAGCTAGTTTATAAAAACCATTTCCTTCGGAGATGACCATAGCCATAATAGTTCTAGGTGCCGCGCGTCCTCTGTCTTCGTCAGGAATTTTTACAATTACATTTTGTCGAATAGTAACCAATGGGAACTTTTTTGCACTGTAGCTTAACATCGTATCTGCCTGCCTTTTTAACCCATGTGCACTGCCAGCTCTATTTTTCTCGATTAATGCTGTCCGGGCATTAAGTTTATTGAAACAAGATAAAATTTAATAAAAGAGAAAAATCCACTTCAATCCTGACTCGAAAAAAATAGGCCTCTATAGATAAACTTACCCGACATTGTCGACCTCTTCGGGGCTACTTAAATTGTCATTAAAATTCCCTATTCGATGTTCTAGCTCTGTATTGAAATGTTCAGTAAATCTATCAGAGTTGTTATCTATTGAGTCCCCAGTTCCATTTCACTCAGTTGAAACTTGCATAGTATCTTCCGAGGTTGCAATTGTTTCTCCATTTCGTTCGATAATAATAATTTCTCTATATCATCCTCTCCTTGCAATTTTTCAACAACATGTAATGGTAAGTCGGTGTCATTAAGACAATTAATCATGGAAACTCCAAATAAAGCCGCATAAGGAGTTCTTTGAATACCTTTGTGATAGGATCTATTTTTTTTTTCATCTTTACAACTGAGTGAACTGAGCCATTGGGAGTTGTTCACTTGCCGAATATAAATATGATTTGGCAGTTGATCATATTTAGTTTTATATTTTGCCTGTTGTGAAATTTATATACAATACAATATAGAAAAATGCTATTTATTAA